>CM035805.1:28784127-29169127 GCA_020466265.1 Siphamia tubifer | reverse complement strand
ACTTGATTTCAGACAATAGAGTTTACCGGTACTTCCTCATACATGTCCGTGACGCCGTAAATGAGGCGTCTCTGAATGGCTCAGAATGCATGAAGGAACACTCCCCCCTCTCCTCTCGCTATTTATGTGTTTACCATCCCAGAGTAGCATCCAGCTAGGTTTCGTGCCGTTGCTTGTTCTGAAAACTTGCAGGGAAAAAACGAGGCTTTATTTCCACAGAGAGCACATGAACCAGTTTGATCCGCCATATTTTTCAAGGTTGTGCAGCAGCTACTATGGCGCCATCTTCTGTTGTAGATGCTAATGCTAATGCTAATGCTACTTCAGATTGGCTGCAACGGGAGACGGGCTTAACAACACGTGGGTGACGCCCATGTCCCTCTGACGTGTACTGGACAGGCTTTTTCTGAATGGCTCGGTTCTCTGTGTTGTTTTCTATGAATGGGAAATACAGCCAGTGGAGGTGACACACCACTTTCCAATGCATTTATGTGTTGGTAACTCGGGGTGACCCATCAGATTCCAAAAGGAGCGTGGAAAAGTGTTTTTTTGTGGAATGACACCTTTAAATGAATTACTGTGGTACAAATAAGTGTGTTTCGGCTCTTATTAAAATCAAAGAGTTGTGAGTGAAACATGTAATCTGTTCAACTGTTACGTGTGTGAAGCAATAGAGAGGGGTCAAAGGTCAACCAGCAACAGCAAACAATGCACAAGACTTTTAAGCTAAGATGCTGGCAATAAAATACATTAATTCTTTCATTCACGGTGTCCATACTGATGGACACTTCAACTCCTCTCATAGTAAGTTCATCATGAACGTTTCACCTGGCTGAGTTATGATCAAGTTCAAGTCACTCTAATCCTTCAGATCCATCAGATGGGTTTGAGTGTCACCAGGTGAATTCAGGTCCATTGGATATCCTTGATTTGAGTTCAGATCCCTCAGCTCAGTTCAAGTCCCTCGGGTGAGTACCGGTCCTGCTGGTTCCTCAGGTCCCTTGGGTGTACATTCAGCAGAGCGGTGTGCTTTTGCGGTGTTTCTCCATCAGAGGCACTAGGCAACGTGGTGGTCCAGCCTGGAGAAGGAAAGGGTGATCCAGCAGTACAGCGGCACTGTTGCGCCGGAGGGTGTCACGAGTTAGCATACAGCCAAGGAAGTCCTTCATCACTGGAGAGACCTGCACAGAGGGGATCGGGTGACAATATTAAAGTAAAGGCTTTGATAGAAATGTTTAGTATTGGCAAACTACACTGACCATTAGATTACGATTTATTACATTAAATTATATTGGATAAAATTGTATTGATTCTTTGGGCAGAATCATCAGGAAAATAAGATTCCGGTAGAAGCACTGAATATACACAATTATAAGTAAAAGAAAATAGTTAAAACAATAAAAATTAAAACTGGCCTTCGCCATCCCTCGCGACTGCCTCCCCACGTGACGTCCGAGTCAAATTTCAGCCAAATTGGTGTTTGTATGCTCGATCTACAGCCATTTTAGTGAAGGCTAATTTGTAGGGGGCGCTATCGAGCAAAATCGCAATTTCTATTGATAAACCATTTTAGGACCAAGAGATAGACGTCTGAGTCAAATTTCAGCCAAATCGGTGTTCGTATGTCTGATCTACTGCCATTTTACTAATGGTGTATTTGGCAAATCTGTAGGGGGTGCTATAGTGCAAAATAACAATTTCATATGACAAACAAGTGTAGACTGGGGAGCCGGACATTGGAGTCAAATTTCAGCCAAATCGGTGTTTGTATTTCCGAGCTGAAGCAATTTATGTAGCGGTAATTTTTCCCGAAATCTTCGCAAACTTTGCGACAGCGTAGCACAAAAACGATTCAACTATTCAAAATAAATTGGATATATTTTGATGTTCCACTTCTCTAGATCGTGTTCACCGATTTTGAGCTCATTTAGCCCAATGACCAAGGAGGAGATAGATAAATTCCAATGACAGCGAAAACGATTGTCATCATATGACAAACACGTGTACCGATTTTCATAGCTCGAACTTCACTACGGTGTAATCTGGCCTAATACAAACTATTTCACCTATTCTAGGGGGCACTGTAGACACATTTCTTTACTGACTTTTATGAAACCTGTAAATACTTGCAATATTTCACACTTCGGATGTGTGTGCAAAATTTAGTGAGTTTTCATGCATGTTCAGGGGGTCAAATTAGAGCTCAAAGGGCTGAATCAGAACAAACTGCAAGTAGTATCAATAGGCCTTGCGCCCAACGTGGTACGCGGCGAAGCCCTAATAATAAGAAGAAGAAGAAAGAAAGAAAAATCAGAAACCAAGCAAGAACAATATAGCGTTGTTCTGACCCCCCTGAACTTGGCCTCAAATGAAATCTTTTGACCTGCCCCACATCACTATGGGGTCAGAGGTCACATTTGACACACTTACACTCATGTCAGTGACCCTGAGTGGGCGTGGCCCATAGACTCCCATTCATTCTTAGCAGGAGCAAATATGCGGTGTGCGCGTGTGACGTGCACATGCTCGGACACGGCTCGCTAACGTGAATGTGTGAGTGTGTGTGAGAGGTGCGAGTAGTCCCTGGCGACCGCTTCCCTGGCATATTTCGTCACCTGGCCATCACAGCAGACTCAATAGGCCTTGCGCCCACGTTGTCCGCGGCGAAGGCCTAAAAAAAACAGTACCACCAAAGTATATTTATCAAATATATTCTGCCTGTTTGTATAGCTTTGCAGGATACCAGCTCCATCTGCCAGTGGGATTCACTGAAGGATATAAAACAATACAGATATAAAGGCATCAACATTTCACATAATGTTCTCACCCTCTGGATGTTCTTGACACTAGGTGCTGGTTCATCTCTCAGCTTCTTCATGGCAGCGATGGGTGTATCGCTGAAATATGGTGGCTCTCCGTCCACCATCTCCACAACCATGATACCCAGAGACCAAATGTCCACCTGAAGGACCAAGAGGACACAGTCAACAGGTTTCCATCTCAATGTTTTATTTGTATGATCCAAATGCAACGTTCTCTGAATGAATACCAGAATCAAACAGATATGACAGATTGGAAACAGCAGTGAAACATCATCAGGTATGAGATGGGTTTGACCAACAGGAGAGGAGTTCTATGATCCAAGAGGTGGTCAAAGTACTCACATTGTGTACTTAAGTAGAAGTACAGCTACTTGGGTGAAAAAATACTCTGGTAAAAGTAGAAGTACTGATTCAACTCCTTTATTTAAGTAACAGTAAAAAATAAATAAATAAATAAAAAAGTACAACTTCTCAATTGTAATGAATTAAAAAGTAAAAGTGCATTTTTATTTGTTTTTTTTTTTTTTTTACCATGAGCACAATAATACTTAATTAACCAGGAAAAATCAATAAAGTTCCAAAATAAAGTCTTTAAAATGGAGTTACTGTGTAGAAACTATGTTCGATCAAGTCACAAGTAGTTACAAGGAAATTACTAGAAGGACAACAGTTTCATTCTAAAATATAATAAATCAAAATGCAGTTTCAACTCTTAATCATTAATACTTTGGTCTCTGGGTCAATCTTGACTCTGTTGTCAGAACAGTTGTTGAATTTGAACTGTGGATCTTTAAAAAGCTGTAAATATTTTTAAAAAAAATCTAATTTCAGTTTGCTCACATATAAGAATCTCTAGTTCTTTGGAATTATTTTAAGTCATTGTCAATCTTTATTACATAATCAGGAGTTAAGATATTAGATATTTTCAGGAATGTGTACTTATGTCACAAGACTTTTGTCCAGGACTGTACAAACTCCATAATCAACAGCTTCAGTGCAACACAACTGGATGAAATACCACATTGGAACATGATGAACCACTTCTAGATAGTCAGATAATTAGTGGATGGAAATGAGGAGAAATCTGAACACATCAAATAAAATATAATATTCATTGTTTTTCAGTATTTGTTTTATTGGATCATTTTTGGTTTAATGATTATGTGTGGTTTGTTGGATCATATTAGTTGTGATCATTGTGTTTGGTTTGTTGGATCGTGTGCGTGTGTTTGTTACTGTCTCCTGGTTATTACCTCAGTGCCGTAGGCTGTTTTGGAAATAACCTCTGGTGCCATCCAGTATGGTGTTCCAACCAGAGATTTCCTCTTTGGGACATCTTTACTAATCTGAGCACAGAACCCGAAATCTGACAGTTTAATCTGCAGAAGAAGAAAAAGAAGGAATAAGGCGAGGATCATGAGAGTGTTGGTGGTAAAAGCAGACAGATTAGAGCAGTGGTCCCCAACCCCTGGGCCGCGGACCAGTACCGGACCGTGGATCAATTGGTACCGGGCCGCCAGCCGCCCAATAATTAATTAATCAATTATTTTTTTCTTGTGTATATATTATCAGTCTGAACAATCTTTTATTTTGAAAAATGACCGGATTCTCTCAGTTACATCTCTGTCAGTTGAATGCCAACAATCTAACCCACATGTTACCAAATTAAGTAAATAACACATGCCTTTGGAACATTTCTTTTCGAAGAGGAAAAGGCCACTGAAGAGACAGAAGAGCCTCTAACTTCCAAGAAAAGGAAAGTTTTTAACAGCCAATACCAAGAGTTTTACTAGAAATATGGATTTAGCGTGACAGGTGATTCCCACATAATTTGCGGCGGCGACCAATATAAACAATCTAAGTAATATCCCCCCGGTCTGTGGTAAAATTGTCAAACGTGGAGCGGTCTGCGGTAATAAAAAGGTTGGGGACCACTGGTTGAGAAGCCTTACCCTCCCATCCAGTGTCAGCAGGATGGAGTCACTCTTGATGTCTCGATGGATGACGCCCTGCGAGTGGAGGTATGCTAAGGCCTTCAGGACACCTTCACACACTGTGGCCATCTGCTCCTCACTCAGCCTGACAATAGAAACAGTGTCAGCAAATGAACAAACTACCTGGGTTATAATAGTCTTGGATTTTTCATTATGGTTTAGTTTCAGTAAGTTCTGTTTTTTTCCCCTCTAATTCAGTTACTTTTAATTAGTTCTCTGAGCAGGTTTGCTAGTTTTTATTAGTTATAATTTTTTTTCCTGAATACTAAGTTTTAGTTTAGTTTACTTTTAGTTTCTTCATATGTTTTATCTTCCTCATCATCCTATTTAAAGAAATAAGTGAGGCGTGGATCAGCTGGGTCAGGTTGAAATGGGTCATTGACTGACCAGAGACAAATATACGTATGTACAGTATGACGTATAAACTCCCTATACCAGGTCGGGGTCGGGGTCGGGGTGGGAATGGGGGGTTGTGGTCCAGTCCATTTTGGCCAAACAGATAAACTGGCCAACCAGCAGAAAACCAGAAAAACATATGAACCAGATAGTAACATACAGAAACCAGCTCAGCAGCAGTAAATTATAATCCAAATATTGTAAATAATGTAAACAACTGTAAAAAGGCAAATACTGTTTAAAATTCTAATTATATTTTCCATATTCATATTCTAAGGATGTCAGTATGTTTTTCTGCTCTTATACCTACTGTTTACATTATTAAGTCTTATTCTGTTCTAAACCAGATATAAACACATATAAACCAGCTAACCAAGGTTCAAGGTTCAAGGTTCAAGGTTTATTTAGTGTCCCCGAGGGGCAAATTGGGATGCAGCATCGTAGGCATTCATTCATACAAAAAACAGGCGTGAGAACAATATATACACACAGTAAAACAGGTAGCAAAAAAAAAAAAAAAAAAAAAAAAACAGAGGTAAAAATACTAAAGTGCACCTTACTTAAGGTGCAAACCAAAGTGAATTAACCATTCCATCCGGGAGCACGTTTTGAGTCTAGTTAAAAGTTAAAAGTTAAAAGTGTGTTAGACACGCTAGCCATCTGAAATAGTAGGCTAAGACTACCTACCAGACCTCCCTTCAATATCATTCAGTAGTCTGATGGAGGTAGGGACAAAAGAAAATTTAAAACGGTTTTTAACAACACGTGGGACTTGCAGTAGCAGTAAACCAGATATAAACATGTATAAACCAGTTCAGTAGCAGTAAAGCAGATGCATTACTTGTTATTTATTTCAGTAAAAGAAAATGTTTTTTCAATTTTAGTTTTAGTCATTTCGTTAAAGATTATAACCTTGTAAACTAAAATCTCCACGCTTCCACAGCTCACCTGGTTTCGCTGACTATGTTGGTGAGAGCGCCGCCCTGCAGGTACTCCATGATTACCCAGAGTTCTTCCTCCACCAGGGCACTGCGGTACATCTCCACCACATTCTGATGCCGATAGTCTCTCATGATGACCACCTGACAGGAAAAGTATAGACAGAACACATGATGATAGTCTGACAACAGGCTGCACAGTAGCCTGGCCAACCATCCAGTTTTGTAAGAGTAAGAGTAGAGACACTGATCCCATACACATTCATGTGAAAAATAGTGAACTATCCCTTTAAGAACTGAATTACAGATTGCACCCTGTGTTTCTCTGACAGAAATGACAGTAATCACTCCCCAAACTTTCTTTTTGATCACTGCACCTTAACATTAGGGATTTGCTTGTCACATAATTAGATCACATCTGTCTTATCTGTGATTGGATTACTCTGCACCTGTTAGTCCCACCTTCATATTTAGAGTCAAATCCTGTGATAGTCATAGAACATTTTTTAGAGAGCTGATTCTTTTGGCTTTGCTCACTAAAAAAAGGCAGCTCTTTTGGCTCTCAAGTAGCTCCTCAGATTTTCTTTTTTGTTGCTTAAATTAATTTAGTACTAAATTATATGCACTGAGTAAAATGAATTACTAATGTAAAGACATACATTATATCAAATGCTTATTATTTAAATGGGTGTAGTTACATTCCTCGATGAACTGCTACAAAAAATATATCATAGTAGAATAAAATACAAAAACGAAAACCCGTCTCAATAGACACGGTCAAATTCGCTAACTATCTACAGTCAAACAAAACAATAGCAACAAAACACCACATAGCAAAACAAATTACAAAGTGCAAAACAAAAAGAAAAATCAGCATCCAGGTAACGGTTAAAAAAAAGTTTTGAGTGGTTGGTCCTGTTTCTCCTTTCTGTTATGATCTGCCCTATTTTGGAAAAGATTTTCTCTGAGGGGACAGATGTTACTACAGTACAGAGTGTATGTGCCATTACATGTGTAAGACTCAGGTAGGCTGAACATTTGGACTCCCACCAGCTCAGTGCTTTTCTGTCACTCATTTTCCAAACCTGTTCTAGTGCATGTAGTGTTCACAACCTCTGCCTCTATTCCCCCTGTTCATGTGCTACTTTGTTGTGTTCAGTACTTTAACCCCTCCTCACACATCTTTATTAGCAATCTTTGCCTTTAACAGAAAAAGAAGACAAAAAAAAATACATGACT
Source organism: Siphamia tubifer (assembly GCA_020466265.1). Classification (NCBI taxonomy): domain Eukaryota; kingdom Metazoa; phylum Chordata; class Actinopteri; order Kurtiformes; family Apogonidae; genus Siphamia; species Siphamia tubifer. Next base: position 29,161,738 of record CM035805.1, on the reverse strand, counting down.
CCCGATTGGCTGTCAATGATTGGCATTGGTTCCTTTTGTTCACTTCAAAAGGTATCATTCTAGACAAACACTTACAACTTAATAGTCAGGTTAAATATATCTGTGACAAGGTCAGACCAAATCTGAACTGTTTTCGTTTTATTAGAAGGAACCTGTCAATGCAAACTGCAAAGCTATACATGCATGCAATGATTTTCTCTCATCTATCATACTGCATTATCTCATGGTCACAGGATTCTTCGACCACTATGAAACCTACAGTTTCAATACACAAGCAAACTATTAAAATTATGGACCAGAAACCAGTACAATGGCATCGCTGCCACATATTAAAGAAACAGAACCACATTATGTTTAACACACAGGTGCTGAATCAGGTTCATATGATGCGATAAGCAAAACTAGTCCACTGCTGCTTGACCTAATCTTAACACAGGAGGGACCATCTTCTCCTTAAACATGTTAAAATACATAGAGGGCTGTGATCCACCAGCATGTGGGATTGTAGACACAACACTCTTGTCTGTGTACAGTTCATCAGGTCTTTTCCAAACATACTGGTAGCATGTCTTATGCTCTGATGAAAATAAATCAAAGACAGTCTACACTTAACAAACTCCTGAAGTTTGCACCAGTGTCTCGAATGGAATAAAGAAAAGGGTCCAGTGATACTCATTTTAAATGAGTATGTGTCATGGGGTGTTTGTACCATTAATTTTGTTGACTTACTGTCTGTTTTTAGGGGCTCTTTAGAGTCTGTCAGAAGCAAAATCATTCAGTTTGTCCATTTTATCTGGCAGAAGGTCATCATTTTCACACAAGATAATAAAATGCTCACATAAACTTATTTTTTTCAGCTTTTTCCACCTGAGTGTTGTACAGGGTACTATTCTTTAATATTTGTGGGAGTCCTTTTAAATATTCACAAAAATTCATGAGATAAAAATTCAAAATTATGAAATAAAAAGTCAAATTCATGAGTTAAAAAGTCAAAATTATGAGATTAAAATAAAAATTTTGAGATATCAAAATTATGAGATAGAAAGACAAAATTCCAAGTCATGAAGCACAAACATAATAATAATAATTACACTTATAAGAGAGTGCCTTGGAATTTTTTCTTTCTTTTTTGTCTTGCTATTTTCCCATCCAATAGAACACCTCTAATTATTATTGCTTTTTTTGAGTCCAGGTAGCGCTCCTTAAGCAAACTTTTTCCGTATATAATACACTCTGGATTATAAAAAGCACTGTTGTTTTTGGAGAAAATTAAAGTCTTTTAGGTGCACCTTATAGTCCGGAAAATACGGTAATTATTCTGTATGTAGAACCTGGATTAAACTAATTTTTACACCTTTAATATCTTCATTGTTATTCATCCTACCCTTTAGTGGGCCGGATTTGGTCCGCAGGCCTTATGTTTAACACCTGTGCTGCAGATATTACTCAACAGATGATCCCTAGTAGCTTTACCTCATTGAAGAGCAGCTCTCTACGCTGCTGCCTCCTCAGGTCCATCATCTTCACGGCCACTTGCCGGCCACTGTGTTTCTCACGGGCAACGCACACGACCCCTGTTGAGCCTTCGCCGATTTTGACAAAGTTCTCCAACGTCATCCGTGGGTCACCCTGATCCACAACCAGCTGCAGCGCTGCCTTGAACTGGTCATGGGTTACTTTGGCTGAGCTGGGTCCATTGGATTTGGATGGTTGCTGGGAGGGGGCAGGAGCAGGGACAGGGGCAGAGGCGAGGGAGGAAGGGCTGGGGTGAGAGAGGAAAGTGGAAGAGGGGCGGGGTGTGCGGTCAGGTTGGATTCTAGTTGTGAGGGGGCTGCTGGTGCTGTTAGGGGGAGGGAGGGAGAGGGGGGAGAGGGGGGAGGATGGAGAGGACAGCTGGAGGGGGACAAGAAGAAAAAAAAAATCAACCCATTAACCCTTTGATCCTTGGAAAACATTAGCTGCATTTACATACGCTTTGAGAAATTTGAATTACTGCCTTACTCCAATTAAAGTCGGACTTTTAGAAGCCATGGAAACACCTTAATTGGACATAATAAATCATTATGAACAGTACGTATGAAATATACTGAGCTGCTGCATCGTCACCCATACCTTGTCTCTGTCTTGTTCTCCTTCTACTGTGTCTGGTTATAATCTGCCACTTTTGTTTAATTATTGTTCTTCTTCTACAACACCAATGATAAGGATGCTAACGGAAGAGGGAATGTAGCACCACCTAGTGTCTGGGAGTGGAACAATAATTCACATTTCTCTTGCTGACATTTAAACACAGAGTTCTGGGAAACTCCAGTTAAGTCCCTGAGGCAATAATTTGAATTTCTAAGTGCAGGTAAACATAGTAAGTGAGAGTTTTCAAGAAAGCAATAAGCAAAAGAATCTGAGGTTGATCATTAGTCTGTAGATTAACAGCTAAATACTGTCTGTTACAGCCGTGTGGTCTATAATTGCTCTGAAATTCAATTTAAAGGTGTGTATTTGTGGTCTCTGGACAAACAATGACATTAGGTTCAGTTTGTCCTTCAATGGCTTTTATATGTTGGGGACATTTCATATTCTGGACTTTGTCTGTTTTTCTGAACCAGCTCTTCTACTGAATTTCTTCGTGCATTTTACCTGTGGGTCGTAGGAGGAGCGCGGCCTTCTGGGAGTTTCTGAGGAGGACGACAGCAGGTCTGGCAGGTGATTGACAGCTGGTTTCAGTCTAAGGTTATTATTACAGGAGGCAGGCCTCTGTCTGCTGACCCCATCTCCACGGAGCCCCGCCCCCTCACTACGAGCATACTGAGAGCGTGTAGAGCTTGTCCTGAGACAGGGCCTGCTGACCGATGAGGAGGGCGTGGCCTCAGGACGCACCTCACCACTGGACTTGGCTCGGGGGAGGTGGGGGCTGCCGTTCTCACTGCGGACCTGTCGAATCCGGTCCTGCCAGTAGGTGGAGCGGCTGATGCTCTTCCCACCGTTTCCTTGGGGACTGAGCTCTTCATACTGGTATGGCTCATTTTCGACCAGCTCTCCCAGACGACCCAGAGACTGAGCCCGTTTCCGTGCCAACAGGCTGCCACGCCGTAGAGAATTAGAGCTAGAGACGGACAGACGGCCCATCTCTGCAATCACGTGGGAAATATAGTCCTCATGACCGATGAAGCTTCCCCGGACGATCCTCTGCAGGAAGTCACATGACCACATGATTAAATAAACTTCACAAGATGAATTTCCTTCCTACCATCAAAGATCCACAAAATATAAAAAGTAAAAAAGGAGGTGTTAGTGAATAAGGTTTCGGGGGTTGAGTGCACCTTCTTAGGTCCGAGCTCCACCTCTGTGATCCTGGAGGCATCCACCAGGGGACGTGGCCTCTTTAGTGTGTCGATGACACTCTGCCACTGCGGTGGGAGGCCTACATAACACCCCGTCACTGCATTGAAAGATGTATGGACACGATGCTGGAAGTCCTGTGGTGCAGAGATCTCCGGCCTACGCTTCTTTTTCCTGCGCCGGAACATCACCACGGAAACACTGTGACAATAGGACCTGATGGAAACAACAGGAAGTTTTGCCGATATTACTGATAGGATTAGTCCTGGATCTGGTTCCACTGAAAGCCCTGAAATTTAGATATAGAGACCTTGTTTCCATCAACATTCCAGGGAACTTTTACTTCCAGAAAGTTATTTAACTGGGAAAAAGCCCTTTCTGATAATCTGTATAGTTTTCATTTTTACTGCAACTCAAAGGTCTGGGAAATTTATTCAAATCAAGCTTGGTCATTTTGAGTTGCTGACTCAGAATCATGGTTAGATTCTCTTAAGTGTATTCAGCAAAATGTTTGATGAAGTCCAGACTGTTGTGAGCATATTTGTATAATACACATTTTAGTGTATTTGGTTGGATAGATTGATAATTACAATGCACTGGAGCAAACCAAATATCCTGAAACTGGTGATCTGAAACACTCAGAAGAACGCATTTCTCAAATGAACGTCATTGTTAATCCACTTCTTCTTCTCTTCTTTTGCTCCATTTTCCAAATGTTTAAAACAGAAATTAAACAAGCTTACAATGACACACTGGCATAGACATTGTGGGTGAATTCACTGCAAGTGTGTTCAACCAATCAATATTCACATTCAACATTCACTCTCGAAAATCCCAGAGAATTTGAAAACACCTACCCTGACTAGGAACTTTAATCAGAAAATGTTTTCATTTGAGTTAAAATGTTTTTCTATCTTGCAGCAGCAGCAGAAATGCACTAAGGGTTTTCAAAATCCAAAGTAAAGTTAAAGTTCCTGAGGTGGAAAAGGGGATTATGTAAATACAAAGACATTAAAAATGGAGTATATTAATAAATTAATAAATATTTATAAATATTTTATTATTACTTTTTGACACCTGTACATCAGTTCCAACAACAAATTATCAGTAAAATAACACTCAAAAAACTTGAATTTTTCTGAATAATTAAACTAAACCATCCATTCAGAACGTGTCAGCGCTGACGCATCAGGGGTTAAAGGGTTTTTCCAATAAAAACTTAAAACAAAAGCTGCTGTAAGGTATTCACACTTCTACATCCAAATAAACCAAAAACCCATTCTGTCATGTCAACACGGTCAATTTATGTCTGATAGGAATGTTGACTTTAAGTTCAGATGCTTGCGATGTGACTTGTAGCACTGATGGTCCCTTGAGTAAGCCCCTCCCCTTCTGTCTGTCAGCCAATAGGACACATTTAAGACAGGTTTCCTCTAAGCGTCATGTTTCCTACCGCTGTGTCACTGATTTTCCTCTTTTCCAAATGTTGACATGTACATGTGTAACGGTGACTCACCTGTGTGTCGTGTCCGTCCACCTGTCTGGTCCTGCTGGGTTTAGATCAGCTGGAGACAACAAACAAACAGACGATGAAGCCGAGCGCCTCCACCTCCACCATGTGACTCTACATCCTCCTCCACTCCCACTTCACAAACAGGACACTATCTCTGCAGGACAAGTTTTATTATCATGTGACACACTTTTACTGCTGTTCAGTGAAATCCTACCTGTACCTGTCTGTGAAAAGCCACCTGATACGTCAGTTTACTGCACAACGTGTCCCTTTAAATGAATCTGAAGGGGAGAAGGAGGCCGTGGCCTGGAGGGGGGGTGCAGCTGAAGATCTGGGATTTAAAACAACAGACTGGTGTCAGTTTCCAGACAGAGAGTCTGATTCCAGTGAACAGGGAAAACCACATAAAATCTGTGTAATGCAGGGAAAGGATGGGCTTTTATTTGAAATATATGAAATCACTCAGTCATGAGAGGTGAGCGAATCAACCTAAACCAAACTATATAAACAGCAATCAAATGTCCTGACGTAGTGGAGGAAAATAAAATAAGATGAACAGGTTTTAGACTTGATTTTACATATACATCTTTTGAAATGTTTCAGTTCTGTATTTTACTTACGTTAATGAAATATGTAATTTCTAATGAATGAATGAATATCCTTTATTGTCGCTATACTCATGTTATGAAGAAATTATGCAGCCCCCCCACCCCCGTGCAATACAAGATAAAACAAGATTTAAAAAAAATCAGACAAACTAACCATAATGTACCTTTTACAGCATGCATGTGACTAGTTGTATATTTACTTTTTAAAAGAACTGAAAATGAGCATGTGTTCATTACCAAATATTAACACAATTTGATCATTAAGATAAGATCTATACATATTATTTGCATATCTGCAATATAGTTGTGCATAATATCAATATTACTTGGTATCATATGGTCACATTTACTGTAAGAATTGGTTTTAATACAACTCTTGAAGCAAAATTAAATGTTCTTTTACATATTTTCTGTCTTGTCAGTTCTTTTACATCATGTTCATCTCATACCTTCTACATCATCTTGTTTTGATTTTACGTCATTTGTATTGTCTTGTATCTTTTACATCTTATTTTGTCTTTTATATCAATTCCATCTTATTACATATATGATGCCATTTTTCATATCATTATTATCATATTACATCTTTTCATTAGGTATGTTTTCTCTTTTTTTTACATTGGCATTTAATTGCATATTTTACAGAGCATTAACACTCAAATCAATGTGTTTTATTACAATACATAATAGCAAAAAGCATGTTCCATTTGCAGCATTTCTTTGGAATTAAAAAAAATTTACAGATTATTTTTGAGGACCATGAGCAGTACTTTTGTTCTCGAAACCAAAGATAATTTAAAGACTAATGTTTTCATGGCCATTATGTTGCGGCAGGTTTAACAGACCTTTAACAGATGAGTTGTGTGAATTAATATATGTAGTTCAGCTGTGTGTGATCAGGGTGTGACTGACATACCTGAGCAATCAAACCAACACACTACATGACCAGACAGCTCCTCTCGTCCTAGTTTGTAAACCAGCAGAGCAGTCCGACTGGAAGCAGCAGTGATTCACCAAAACCTGCATCAACACAACTCAACTCCATGAATCATGTGGACAGAAATGTGTAGGAATTTAACTAGCAACGTAGTGCAAGTCCTTCATTTCTTCAGTACTGTTTTCAGCATCTCTATGTGACTCGAATATTTATATATATGTTCCATTTATATCAACACAAATATCTATGTATTGTAATCCTCACATTTTCCAAGCAGACATTACTTTTAAGGCATTTTAAGTGAGTCATCTAGTACTAGGTTATTTTACTGTATAAATATTTTCTTTTTTTTTTTATTTTGTGTCAATTGGCATCTGATTTCAACCTGAATGAATGAAACAATAACACACGGAACACTAATTCCCTTGGAGAATCCATCAATATCCCACATGACAAACAGAAGATGAAATCAACATAAAAGAGAAAATAAAAGTAAAATTTAAATTTAAAAAAATGAAAAGACAAAAAAAGAAATAAAATGACAACACGCAAGACAGAGAAACAAATGTAAAGGAACTGCAAAAATGTAAAGAAGCTTTGTCTGTAATTTAGCATATTTATGTACATATGTACATTAAGATGCAATATCCCATAATAAATACATTTAAAAATAAAAAAAAAATTGTAAATTTGTAAAAAAAATTACAAATTCAACAAAATATAAATTACTGTGAAAAGTTCATTTGAATAAGTTAACAATTGTAACTTCACATTAAAACTAAGAGACACATTAAAGTAAAGGCACCTCAATACCTTTAATTCATCTGGTTCAGATCCTACTTATCAACAACCAGGTGAATTTAGAAATAGAGGTTATCATTAACATGAGGGATTGCAGATGATCTGCAACACAAAATGTGTTCAGAGATCCAGATGATCTGCAATGTGATCCATATTATCAGTCAGGTGAGGGATTCATGAATTAAAGATACTCTGCAAAATGAGATATTCATAGATGCACATTATCTCTACAAAAACCCATATTATCAGTGATGTAAGTGGGTCAGAACAGATAAGATAAGATTTTTTTTTTAAAAATGGGGAAATTGAAATGTTATAGCAGCACAAGAGGTATGAGATAGCATAAAAACAGAAAGATTAAACAGAAAAATATCTAAAGTGATTAGATGATTGCATGGGGTTCAGAAATCCAAATGATTTGCAATGTGAGAGACTCAGGAATCCTACACACACCAAAAATCTAATCATTTGTCAATTTCCCTATTACCACCATACCCTGAAAATGTCATCAAAATGTATCCATTAGATTTCAAGTTATTTTGTATACAGACACACAAATGCCTGCAAAAACATAACCTCCTTGGCAAAGGTAATAATCTGAAACATGATGAGTTTATGGATCCATCAATAACACGAGGGGTTCATGGATCTAGATGAGAGATATTTTGTGAGTGGATGTGTGTGATAGAAACTAGTGCAGTAGTACAATCCCAAAGAACCATAGAATGGTAGAGAGTAGATCAGTAAATAAGATATTTTTAAAAAGATGTAAAAGGTCAATCAAGATACACTGATGTAAAAGGCATAATGAGCAGTACATAGTTCAGTATGAATTAACCATTTATTAATTCCTATCACTGCATTAACAAATGATAATCAGTGTGCACTTGCATAAAAGCTATGCATTTGTTTGATGTTGAACACATGCTGCTCAGTGTTTTGATTTTAATTAATTGTATTACAATCTAACTATTTTGAGGATGTCTCTAAAGCTTGTTTCAACACAGCTGTGTGACAGATGTGTCACATCAACGTGAAACTACAGAACCACAGTGAAGACAGAGACTCGCTGTGTTGATCTGTGAGCACTGGAGGATCCAGTTCACATGTCAACAGCAGGGCCATTACAGAGATAAAGGACTCACACACTCACCGTAGCCAGCAAAGTCCAGGTGAGTCCAGTCCAGGTGAGTCCAGGTGAGTGAGCTCCTGCCACCATTGCTCTGTCTCTCCCCCTCCCCCATTTCACCATCCCTGTCTCACCTTGTTTCAGGTACGAAGGAAAAAAGTTGGAAGAGGGCGGGTTTTAGTTTGACAGACAGGCTGATAGTTCAAATTCAAAGCAGCTTTATTGGTACAGCTAAGATCCACAGTGTTTCTAACAGACTCCAAATAGGACCTCAAGGAAAAATCTTTCACTGAAAAAAAAAGTAATAGCAAGAACTTAGGGAACGCAAAGTATACATGCCAGGACATCACAGTTAAGTTTTGTCAGTTTTAGGTGCTGTGAATAAAAACATAGGGGACATTAGTCATTTCTTTGAATTCAACTGTGAATTTGCTAAGAAGTGTTTCCATGTAAAACTGGTCTTCACTGCACAGGCCCCAACACGCCTTGCTCACCTTCAGGCACATGAGTCAGGTGACTCATCAAACACACACAGAACACACACATGGCACTTTGACTCTCAAAACAGGAGTTCATCACCCAGGTGAACTATGGGATGTTGAGTTTTTAACATTTAGTCTGAGATGAATGTACTTTAGATGAGTCAACCTGTTGCTGTAGAAACAGGCACAAGGAGCTGTGGGACATTCTGATCTTTCAATATGTACTGTACCTGTTGAAAAGTATTTTGATAGTAGTTTTTAGTCCATCATGGTGTAGAGGTGCAGCTCCGTTGATATAAACTAACAACACCATGAATTCACTATGAGCTTCACTGCAATTTCATCAAATCAATTGTAACAAAGGGTAGGAATACATACTGAAGGCAATAAACTGGACATCTCTGAAAGTTTAACATGGTAGAAAACAAGACCTGTTGCAACAGAACTTTCAGTTATAGTGAGGTAACAGTAGCTAGCACTACGTAATTAGTTAATTAACCACTGCCAAAATTAGCTAGTGATCTAGGAGAAGCTTACATTTGCTAGTGAACTAACAGCAACAAACACTGAATAATAAGCTAATAACAGATAACATTAATTAACTGTAGCAAACATTAGCTCGCTGTAATTGATATTAAGCAGTGAACTAACTGAAATTTACCAATAGGTTAAGAGAAGGTATAATTTTAAATGTTATTCTACGGCCCTTTAGAAGGTTGTGACAGCTCCTGTTCACTTTGAATGGAGGTTCCCAGCCTTCAGCGGGCAGATTTTTTTTCTTATTTTTTTTTTTTGCGATAACCGCCCACTGCGCCATTAACGCCCGCTGCCATGGCAACGGGTTTTGTCACTTCAGATTCACGGTGCCATATCACTCCGCAGGTACTTGGGCCACTTTTAAAGTAAGTAGTTGCTACGTTGTAACGGCTATTTTACCCAACCTGTTAGAGTGGTAGCAGTAACAAGCTGGAATTAAAACTGCAAGCAGTCTCGAAGGCCTTCGCCGTCCCTCGCGACTGCCTCCCCACGTGACGTCCGAGTAAAACTTGAGCCAATATCAGTGTTCATATGCGCGATCTACGAACATTTTAGTAAAGGCGAATTTGTAGGGGGCGCAATAGAGCAAATTCGCAATTTCTATTGACAAACTGGTGTAGGACCGAGAGATAGACGTCTGAGTCACTTTTCAGCCAAATCCGTGTTCGTATGTCCGATCCATTGCCATTTTACTAACATGGTTCCTTTCTTTGAGTAAGCCATTGCTAAGACGTTGTGGGCGTCGCTATATAAATATGAAAACTGATTAAGTATATATTCAATGATTTAAACTTTCAAATTACATTATTGTAATATTACTATGACGTAAAATTCCAGTGGATTTTCTTTTTCTTTTTCATAACACCCAGCATTCACCTCTTCAATTTTCAGAGGGTTCACGGGTTCGAATCCAGACCAAGACAAAAACAAAGGCATCGTTTATAGTTTATGCCAATAAGCTCACCTGAAGAAATATCGTAATAACAGAATTTTTAAAATGTTTTTTTTTAATGAAGAACCAACTATGTTCTTTGAAAAGAACGGGGTCGAACAGCACCCCGAAGCCGAAGGCCCGAAGGAATGTTTTTTTTTTCTGATAGTTACGCGTGGGCAACTGATTACTTTGCAAACTAACACCATATTGAGAAAATGCAGATTAGCTCTCAAGATAATGCCAATTAATATTATCTAATGACCTAACAACAGATAGCATTAACTTGCAAACAAAAAAATATCTTGGTAACATTAGCTAGCTAACAATTGCTTGGGTTGAGATTAAAAAGGATCGCCATACCATAATTTATCAGATTTAAAAAAATATTTAAAAGTGTCCTCATACTGAATCACCCTGGTGTGTGTGCATGGCTACCTCTGCTGGAGAAAAAAATAAACTTCAGCTTTTTCATGGAAAACGGTTGTAGAACGTATTAGTTATTAAATAATGTTTAACAACGTTCCAGTACCTTTAAAATAAGGGTCAATCGTGAATATTGATTTATTGATTTTGCACATACAATAATGATCAAGGGCATAATAAAAAAACAAAACAAAAAACCAACAACATAATCAGTAAAAGTGCAGGCAGAGGCAGGTCTGAATGGTTTAGTTTTAATATTCAGAAAAATTCAACTTGTTGTGTTCATTGAACTGTGGTGTGAAGATAAACAGTGTCATAAAGAAACTGATTTAGAAAAAGACAAAACTAAAACTACTGGAAACAAATTACAATACTAGTTGTTTCTTTTTCCCATAACTTTTTTTTTTACACAAATGTTTATTGTTTTTGTAAATATGTAATACTCTTTAATTGTGTTGCTTATTTTGTTTATTTTTCTGTATTTTATTTTTGATTTCATTCTTCTTTCTTCAGTTTTGTTCAGTTTGTGTCTTACTTTATTCATGTTACTTATTTTGTTGGTTTTCACTGATCACTTTAGCTGTTTTTTTTGGTCATTTTGTTGCTTATCCTTTTTTAAATGTGGAACTGCTAAAGTCTCATGAGTTAAAGGGTAGTTTATGAAGTAAAGCATAACACCTTCTTTTAAAACAGACTTTATTCATTATGTTCAACATGAAAAACGGAGAAGACGAATGGTGACCAAACATATGGCATGTAGTGTGAAAATCATAACAGCTCAGTAACTTCTGACAGGATGGACTGTGAGGAGCGCTCACCAGCGTTGAGCAGCAGCCGAAAAAACTTCCACCATGTCAATTGGAACATGCCACTGTAAAGATAGACAGGTTTAATGAGTATGTTTTAACTTATGAAATTTATTTATCATCACCTCTACCATTTAATGCAGGGGTTACTCATCCTGGTCCTTGACGGCTAGTACCATGCATGTTTTCATTGTATCCCCCTTCCAACACACCTGATTCAAATGATAAGCCCATCATCAAGCTCTGCAGAAGCCTGAAAATGACCCTCAGATGTGCTAGAAGAAAGCGCCTAAAACATACAGCCCATCGGCCCTCGAGAACCAGGATTGATGATCCCTGATTTAATGGTTCAGAATGATTCAGTTGTTAGTACTATAAACTAATGTGTCAAACCATGTTGCATACCAGGTTTCTGCTCCACTGAACTTCTCTGCCATCCATCCATCAGCATCTTTCACTGGTACCATCCTACTATTCGTGAGCAGGACATGAACAGTGTCGGCCACACCCACTAGGTCAACCTGGCAGGTAGAGAGAGGGGAGGAGTTAATGTTTCAATCCCTGTGTAGAAAGCAGAGTCCTACGAAGGTGGGTCCTACCTGTTCTGGAGGGGCATCTGGGTCCAGCAGACCCAGGTTAATGTATGTCTGAGCAGAGGACAGCTGCTGGACTTTGGTGATGTCCTGCTGCAGGTTCAGGTCCACCGAGGATGACCAGTCCATGGGTAAAAGCCAATCACAACTCTGGGAACTACAAGGTATAACAGTCAAGCAAATGTAAGTCTGAGTGTATTTTGGCCATCTTTGAATACTTTTGATTTTACACACAGAACTTGACAACATAGCCAAAAATAGTTTTTAATGTGTATCATACATCTGGGTTTCAACACAACTGACTTCACAGTATTAGTTTGAAAGTTATACTTTCCACACAACTTGAAAAGAAAAAGAACACTCCATCTTGCTGCTACATAACCTTAAATTGGTTCTTTAATATGCGGCCTCATCAAGGTGAACATGAAGAATGCATCCTGTGAGTTGGTCTACCTGCTGCAGTAGGTCAGTATGTGCGGCTGCAGTGATGCGTGAACCAATCTGCAGGTGTGCATCTGTGACACCAACTGCAGCAGAATGGCAGCTTTACGAGCAACCATCACCTCAACCGAAAATGGCTCCATGAGATCCTGACAAGTACAAACAGGTTTCAGGGTATACATAAAGATACAGTAGGTGAGGGTCAGATGCACAGAATTTAGTAGGCGATACTCACTGCGAATATGTGATCTGGGGTGGTGTACACAGTAATGCAGCCATCTAGAAACAGGAAACAGCTGATCTGAGGAAGACCATCTGCGACATTCTTCTTCAGATGGCTAAACATGTGGAAATCCCACAGCAAAGGTCGGCTGTCAACCTGAAAGAGACCACACCCATCACTACACCAACTGTACCTACCTGATACCAGGGTGACTACACCCATTTGATTGCAAAGCCTGTTTTTAATTTATGAAGTGTGGAAATGCATACAGTGCCAACTCAAAATGAGTACTTTCATTCCAAACCTATTGTTGACAGACAATAGACAAGACAGACAAAAATCACAGTGACACTTTAATGGACTTAACACAGCTGAAATGACTAATGGCCTCAAATAGATTTAAAAAATATATATTAGATTTCAATTTCCCTTAATTACACTGCTACTTAATATTTATTCTTCCATTTTGTTTCACACAGACTCTTACTGGGGTGCTTATGATACCAAGTTGCCATGATATTGTTATTTCTAAATAGATGTTTTTATATAACCTTTTCATTTTATACTGTTTGTAGTTTCAGCTGGTTCTGGAATTAAGGGCAAGAAGAATTTGAATCATTTTACTGACTCAAAGAAATTAATCAATATCTAAACTAATCAATAGCTGAAGCTCTAGTTATTAATGTAAAATTTTCTGCAGAATAGTGGAAAATATAACCTTGATGAGCACATTGTTGTCCTCTTTCTGTCCTTTGTAGACAGAGAAAGTCCCTCCATCCAAGACTCTGCAGAAGATGTATATGCTGCCCCCTGGTGGACACATCACCTCATTAACATTAACTGTATCACAAATGATGAGCGGTCATGCTGACAATCGGGAGTCAAGTCTCATACCAAGCTCTACTACACCCTGCTCTTCCACAGGAGGAAGATTGTGGGGCTCTGAGTGAAGCTCTGGACAGGAAGTGATATCAGCAAAGGCCAGCAGACGCCCTCGGAGGTCTGGGTCACATGCATCCACAGTGTCACTCTCTGGAACAATACATATAATATATAACGGTATGACAATGGGTAGATATTCTCACAACATGCATGGATTTGAATGACAGGTGTGATTGACTCAGACATTTATAGTTTATATTAAACAATTGTTTTGTTTTATAATTTTTGATTAAACTATTTTTCTTGAACTTGTGTAAATGACTTAAACAAGACACAAAGATATATTTTTTCATCATGTTATTTTTGTCTTCTGTGTATCTTCTAGATCTGTTTTGTCTCACACCATTTTGGCTCATTTCATCTTTTATGAACCAACTGGCTTCTCAGCTGTCACTCAGGACCAGACATTTTACTTGATTTACCCCCATCTTTTATCACTGCAAAACCACATTGTTTGTGACCATGACCTTTGACTTGCATTGAGTAAAACGTAATTGGATCTATTCTGGACCACCTCCCACCTTTAAAAAAATTTTCATGGAAATTGGTCATGTAGCTTTTGCATAAAGTTGCTGAAAAAAACAGAGAAACAAAAAAAAAATAACCAAAAATAATACCTTTACCTCCCCTTTGGGGACAACAATGCCTGAAGATAGAATGAAATAAAAAGGACAAAACAATATGAAAGCAAAAAGAAAACAAAAAAGATGAAACTGATGTAAAAGAAAGCAACCACACAGAAGCAACATATAACAACTAATGATGTCGAAAAAAATGAAATTGGATGTAAAAAACATGAAAAAAAACCCAATACCCTTGCCTCCCTTTTGGGGGAGAGCAAGGTAATAAAGACCTTTTTGTTTATGAAGTTGTTGTGTGCTGATATGAATATTTCCAGTCATGGATAATCATGGAGGCAGTTATTCCCTGGTGAGGTGGTGTGATGTGGTACCTGGTGAGGCTGGAGGGTCCAACTGATTCTGCTCCTCCCTGTCACCCAGAGAACTACTGTTCCCATCAGACACTGACTTCACAGAACTGGTATTGACACTCATCTCCTGGATGGGACTCAGGTTGTGTTGGTGTACAGACGCTGGTTTGTGGAAGATGACGGGGGTACTGGGCTCCATCTCACCTGTGGTCACATGACCTGATCAGATTAACATGTCAACATACGATCTCCACATACACTGAGTGAAACCTGTCTGTACTCACTGTTAGAAGCAGCATCAAGGCTTTTAATCTGTTTAAAACAATCAGAGAATAAATAGCGATCAGAGTTTATGTCAGTGGTGTTTACACTGTGTTCCATATTTAGTTGAAAATGTACTTGTTTCATAGAACCTATTTATTCACTCATTTACTGAAAATGAACAACACCGTGATTTAATTTCAGACCCAAAATAACACCACATTCAAAGTGGGCAACTTAAAAGGAAAACCAACCTGAAAGGAGTCAGACGAAACACCTAACAGACAAAAAAAAGAAAATTATAGAGTTTGAAATGTGAATCACCCTGGATAAATGGTGTTCATCTGGTTCAAACCCAGACCTTTTCCATACCCACCTGGTCTTGAGTACTGAATCTTTAGACTGGGGCCTCCCTCATCAGGTCTGAGGAAGACATCATCTTGCAGCTCCTTCGGTGTCTGAACAGACTCGCATGTCTCATCAGTTGGCAGTGTGGCAGGTGACTTGGACTCATCATATATGTGGAAAGATGTGGTGGGTTGGGCTGTGCTGCACTCAACTGATGGATGGGTTGGGCCATTATCTACATCCTGTGGGAGGAAAAATTGCATGGGTCTGACTTTTACTGCATCGTTACTGCTTTTGTTTTGGTATTATTACTCCAGCTGTTATTACCTTCACCAAGGAGGTATTAAATTCGAGTCTGTTTGTCTACCAGCAGGATTACGCAAAAAGATCTGAAGGGATTTTGATGAAATTGAGGATGTGTTGAGTATCACAAGGAACAAATGATTATATTTTGGTTGTGATCCAGAAGAGATCCTGGATCACTTCGAAATGTATTCTCTATTTACCGCAATGTAAAATTTCAAAGTGATCCAGAATCCAGGATCTCTTCCGGATCACCCCCAAAATGTAATCATTTATTCCTTGTGACACTCAACACATCCTGAAAATTTTATCAAAATCTGTTGGGAACTTTTTGTGTAATCTTGCTGACAGAGACAAACAGGAAAAGACAAACAAAAGGACTTGAATTTAATACCTCCTTGGTGGACCTCTCTCCATTTGAAGGGGGAGAGGGGGGTCTGCCTTGGTGGAGGTTTGTGCTCTCAAAAAATGCTTTTCTTGTTTTTACTATTCTCCTTGTAATCATACCCGAGTGGTCCTGAGCTGCAGTAATTTCTTCTTCTCTTGCAGCTCCAAATTCAGCTGCTCTTTCAACTCCGTCAGTTGCTTCAATTTTTCTGCAGGACACATTCAGAAATTAGTCAGAAATACAGCCTGCAGTCAAGATCAGCTGGTATCAGGTAGTGTTGGTCTTATCCTGTGCTCAGATGTTCAGTTGGTTGGTACCTGTGCTACCTTCTCCTACAGTCTGATAACTTGCCATCCAACTGCTGCTGCTCCTGTTGTCTGTATCGCTTTGCTCTCAGTTCCTCAAAGCTCAACTCATATCCTCCTCTGGTCAGCAATTCCTTACAGTACTCATTCACCTGTTTGGCTCCACCTTCGTCCGGCAACCCAGACTCTTTGCTCAGCGTTTCACCCAGACAGACTGATCTGCAGCCAATAAGGAGGCATGACTGTAGTGATACCATCATACTGGACACATACTGCATATGTCATACTAACAAGGAAACTCCTGGATGACAGTACTTACTGTGTGAGAGTGGAGTGGGTCGCCTGTTGTACCAGACCCTCAGCCATGTCTACACCTTGACCTATTGACCAATCAGAAGCCTCAATCAGCTCCAATCTAATGTATATCTTATGTTTGTTGAGAACAATGTTTTTATACATTACAAAACACTGACAAACTACATGCATTATAGAAACTAATCATTTCTATACCAACAGTGTTAAATGGAGTGTTGGAGTAATTCAAGTACACCGTCACACCACAAGTTTAACTTATTTTGCGATTTGGCTACTCATTTTCCAACAAATGTTCCTTTTGAAAGTAAATGAAATATAATCCCCCCCCTGATTCGCAAGTGAACACAGAAATTATAGTGGATGGTGACACTTGGTTTAAGTACAGTTAATGTTATGTGCCCCCAAAAGTACTTCTTTTCCTCTTCAATTTTCGCCGTTTTGAATTTAATCTGAGTTTTAAGGACCATCTACATTAAATACATGTAAACACATTCACATTGAAAAAGTCAAATATAGAGGATAATTGAATAACATTGTGTAAGAATTGTTAAATAGACAAAACATTCATTTGAGAAGTGTCACAAAATGTGGCTATGGCTTCTAAGTTTTTAAACGCAACAGACCGCGTCAACTACAACAATAAAAAACAATGAATAACTTATATCACTTAAAGAATATCGTATATAACTTAGTTGAGGTACATACTGTGTTGATAGAAAAACCCGAAAACAACAAATGCTACCAAACGTTTACATTTTGAACGGAGTTTTTGTTATATTAGCCTGTTGAATCGCACCAGTTTAATTCAAGAACAAGACATTTCAAACATGTCATTAACTGTCGTGTTATAAATAAAATGAAATGTTCATACTTTTAACGTAAAGCTTGAAGTAGTCAACTCCTCCGCAGCCGGTGTTGGTTTAAAACTTCCTCCCGCGGATCTGATTGGCTGATTAAGTTGTGTATGACTTTGTGATGTCGCCTCCTAGTGGCCGGAGGGTGAACTGCACTCAAAATACAAAGCAACAGGTTAAGAAAGCAGTTAATTACAATAGAAATGTACATAGATAGGTTTGGTTGTGAGCAATGTGATCAGATATTATCTCTTGGTAAATAAAGTTTATTTCAATAACACTATTCATACATGGGGAAATTCAAAGTGCTTTACAAGGGCATAGAAGATCACAGACAAAAAGACATGACAAGTCACACAAAAGGAAAAAGCATTAAAAAAAACCCACAAAAGGGTAAAAAACAAGATTAAAATAATCACAGAAAGCAAATGTGTTTTTAAATGCCTTCAGAGTGAAATAAATGTTAACTATATTAAAACTGTGCATTAAAATTAACATGGAATAAAACATTCAAATCCAAAAAAGTGCATTTAAAGGACACGATTGAAATTAGTTTACTCAAAAGCACATGAAAAGAGCAAAGTTTTTAACCTTGATTTTTAAAAAAAATCTTCACATTTGGGGTTGATATGAGGTCAGTTGGTAGCTTGTTTTAGTTGTTTGCAGGAGAACAGCAAAAAGCTTCGCCATATTTAGTCAGGTGACCTCAGAGCACTACTAGGTTTTGTACTCCCCTCTTCCATCACACCTGGAAGTCATTACATCATTATGAGGGTTCTTCAGAGCATGATGATGAGCTGATGGTGAACTGAACTAGGTGTGCAGCGAGAGGAAAATATCTAAAACATGCAGGACACTGGACCATGACAACTGTGATTCTTGTATTCTGGATCTAAACCATTCAGTAATGGTGTTGCTATGTTGGGGCTCCAAGCAGAAATCTCCCTACTAAGACAATATATTTATTGAAATATCTTTGGAATTGTCAATTGTCAATATTTTTTTTTAAATGCCTTGAAAAACTTTAACTATATATATGTTCTAACAATCTGTTTTTTCATAGTGCTATCTTTTTCTTATCAGAACAATGTTCAATGATCTTGAATTTGCTCTTAGTCTTCCATGATGAAGAGGGTGTGGTTAACTCACAGGTGCTGCAAATAATTAATTTATAAATGCTGCTGTTGTTTTGTTAGCGTGTGTGCAGTCAAAGAGAGCTGGTGTGTATCACCCCCCCCCCCCCACACACACACACACACACACTCAAGTAAACATTGACTGGTGTTCCGGTCCTGTTTTTACAATGTCAGTTTCAACAGAATAAAACATGTTATTTATACCATATTATTTATTATAGTCTATAATTAACAGTTTTAGATTACTTAAAAACATAACATACAAAAACACAGTGTCTTAATTACATGGATTCAACAATTTCTTGTAATGTTGCACCAAACCCATTCATTATATCTATATCTATAAATTAAGTCCAAACCTAATTTCTATGGTTTTCATAAAGAACTATGAAATTTTCATCAAGAAAAATACAGTGAGACTGTGTAGATTAGGAGATATGTTTAACCTAGCTGAAACCTTAACTCTCCCCTTTATTTTTCTTCTTTAATTTCTATTTTTTCGTTTTCTTTAATTTCCTATAGAAGATGTCCTGGTGCTTGTAAAGGGCTGTATTTTTTTTTTTTTTTTTTTTTTTTAATTAAGGCTTTATTCAGAATCCAAATCTAGCAGTTACATCATGAAAATATATACATTTCAGACTAAGGAACATCTCCTATATTGAACAGATACACTTTTTTTATTACACAAAATTACACAAGCCTCGATGAGGTATACAGAAGAAGCACGTTGAACATAAAATATAGAATAATACAGGAGGGAAGGAATAATACTGTAAGCCACAATAAAAATATAAGTATTAGTTACAGCAAATCAACGCTGATCAATAGTAGAGCAAAAGGGTACATTAAATTGCCTAAGATATAATCTAACATGTATGTAGGTCACAGTTAAATAAAAAATGAACATGTTTATGTTTAAATCTTACATATTAGAATCATATTAAACATATCAACAATTTAGATGTAAATACATTAAAACAGACATTTTGCAAAAGAAGCATAAATCCTTTGAGCAGACGTTGATTTTTGACAAAAAAAATCTAATTTGTCATCATTTTAAAGGGCTGTATCTGCACGTTGCTAATTTTCGGTCTTCACCTGGGTGA
The DNA here is from genome assembly GCA_020466265.1 of Siphamia tubifer. Lineage (NCBI taxonomy): Eukaryota > Metazoa > Chordata > Actinopteri > Kurtiformes > Apogonidae > Siphamia > Siphamia tubifer. The sequence goes on along the minus strand of CM035805.1, from coordinate 29,142,086 downwards.
CGTCAGAGCATAGGTGTGTAGTGGGAGGGCTGGAGCTTGTTGTCTTCCTGTATGTGAGCAGGTGAGACACACCTGTGCCGCGGATCTCAAAGAAAGGATCAGACCAGGGCACTCTGTACACATAACCAGTTTGGGTTCAGTTGTAGTTCGTCACTTTGAGGCTAAACTTTGCGTGACTTTTCTGAAAACATAAAGTCGTAGACGCGTCAGGCGGCAGTGAACGCGAACTTTCGGCTCTGTTTGGACTGACAGCCCCTGGAATGGCTCCACCCTCGCCCTCATTCCTTCTCCTCCTCCTCCTCCTCGTGATCTTGGTCCGGACCGGAGCGCCGTCATGCAACGACAATTTCCGCGCCGGACAGGAGAACTTTGTGCTGGACACAGAGGACGCGGTGAAGGAGGGGGCGGTCCTGCTCTCCACCGCGTCTGTTTCCTCTTCCAAGGAATGTGAGCGCGTGTGCTGCGCGGACAAGCAGTGTAACCTGGCCTTGGTAGAGCCGCGCGAGGAAGGAGGACAACGCACCTGTGTCATGTTCGATTGCGTCCATAGAAACCGGTTCGCCTGCAGGTTCATCAGCCAGACCGGGTTCCAGACTTATGTCAAAGAGTCTGTGTTCCTGAAATACCTGGGGGGTCCACAGGGCTCAGGTGAGTTCAACTAGTAGCCTACCACGTGCATCAACAGCATCATGAACACACTGGGTACATGAAGGGGAAAAAAACGACATAATAAATAAATACATGCTTAAATAAATGTTTTATCATTAGTAGTGTTTTAGTGTTTAATCTGTTTTTAAATGTGTTTTTTTTATCCATGTTGACTGCATCAATATTTTGTTTCTGCAGTTTGTGTGATCTAGCTAACTCCCAATGCTTAGGTTATTTCATTTCCATGTTTTAATACTTATTTATTTCCTCAATTATGCATGTGTTTTTATGTGTGTATGTTAAGGCTGTCAAAATTAACATAGTAATGTTTATTAAACCATCATCATGATTAATTTGATGAAAGATTTTAATGCATTTAAGTAGAACAGTTGTTTCGTTGAAGGTTTTGAATGTAAATTTTATATATATATATATATATATATATATATATATATATATATATATATATGTGTGTGTGTGTTTCTGTATAGTTTTTCAATATGTATAAATAAATAGACTTGCGGTACACCATGTAATTAGTTCTGAAAAGAACTAGGAATATTTTCTCAATGTTTCGAATGAAATGCTTCAACTGTCTTCAGGAGAAAGATGCACAGGAGGCAAAGACTGTCATTGTAGAATACTATACAAAAGCCACTAGACAACAAACCATGTCTTTTGTGTAGCGCTCTATAACCCTCGTTCCAGTAAAAAAAAAAAAGTATTTAAAAAACAAACTTGTAACTCAGCATCTACCATGTAAATATGGTTTAGTTTCACTGTTGCTTAATGAACAGATGAATTTTTTTTTTGTTTTTTACCCCTCAGCTGAGGTGTATTGTAGTTGTTTCATCATTTGTCTATTCAATGACATAATTGCATTATTATTTATGCATTTTAGCCTTTTGGTTTGGTGCAGAAAGAAGCCTATTGAGGAAAATATGTGTCCATGAGCTACTTTTTCAAGACCAAACAGCTTTGAGCAGTTATAATGAGTATTTTCAAATATAAATATAAGTTTTACACAAAGGCAGTTTAATCTTAATTACAGTTCAACAGAATCTAATGCTATATTTGGCTGAGGGAGATTCAAAGTGTGAAGCACATCATGTTTCCTTCACGTACCACTTATCATCATAACAGAGCACAGCTGTTGTGTTTGTTAGCATTTACAACAAAGTGTGTTTTACAATGTGATGAAGTTCTTCCATATGTCAACATGATCCCAACCTCACCTTCTCTGTCTCCAGAAAAACACCTTCCACCCATACCTATCACCGGCCGAGATGTTGTCGTTCAACCTGGATCCACGGTGACGCTCAATGGCATCGGAAGTCTAGCTGTGGGCGACACCTCCATCACCAACTACCAGTGGAGTCTGGAAAGTGGAAATAACACCGTGAGCATCCAGGTACGACCACCCAGTCATCAGATCAGACAGCAGGTCACATGACTACAAGGGCTATAAGAAAATATAGGTTGCACAATATGTCACACTATTGTGAAATAAAATATTGTATCAATATTAAAAAGTACTGCATCAATATTTTTAGGTTTTCATTGTACCTTTTGTTTTTGTTTTCTTTTTTGTTTATTAAGATGTTTTATTTCTACAGCAGGATCTTAAACTGTAAACTGTTTAAAACATAATTGTATTTATTAAAAAATAAATAAAATTTTGTGTGTTTTTTGCACTGGTAATGTTGCTGCATGTTATAACATTACCCAAAACCTGCACTTGAAGTTTTTATAGGTGGAAGTTTTGTCATAAAGCTAAATTAAATCCTGTTCTGATCAAATAAAAATGTGCTTAGTATTTGCACTGTAATTAAATTTTTTCTAGGAAATAATCTTTAAAAAAAGAAAGAAAACACAAAAATGATCACCTTCTTCACAGTATCCTGACACATTATAATGTATCCTGATCCTAGTATTGTGATTTGTATAATTAATGACCACAGGACTCAGCATCCACCACACAGATAGATTAAGGATCCCACTAATCAGCCTTTATTTTCATTCCTTATTTGACTGTGCCTCCACAGAAAACCGATTTCCCAGACCAGGTTCAGATCTCCAATCTGCATCCTGGGAGCTACGTCTTCCAGCTCCAAGTCACTGACTCCAGGGGAAACTCCAACACTGCCAACACCACCATCCTGGTCCTCAACCCTGAACAGTCCAACTGTAAGTGCTCATGGGAAACGGAGTCCTTCTACTAACCATAAAAAACTGATGAATTAACTAGTATTAATTAAGTTTTTCTTTATTTGCAGGTAAAATTTCACTTGATATTTGTAGATCTGTTGTTCATTAAAGGTCCATACTGTCCGGACCAATCAATCAATTTATTTATATAGCACTTTTCATGCATGAATGCATCTCAAAGTGCTGCAGACCTTTTATTTTGTTATAAGAAGCTTTAACATTGTCAGTAAAAACAGAACCAAGGTGACTGCACTGACACTGATGTTAGTTCAGGGTGACTTGTTCATCAGAGTTTTTCTTTAGATTCTGAAAACTGTAAAAATCAGATTTTAATTTGCATTAAAACAAACCACAAATGTTGAACAAAACCTTAATGTTCAAATAGAGACGCCTCAGTAATCGACTACACTAACGGATGAAGAGATTATCAGTCGGCTGATGTTACAATCTGATGTTCAGTCGAGTGAATCAGTGTTTGTTTTTACAGTTATGAACCACACCTTGACTCGAACTGGTCCGACCGGAATATCTGACCTCGGTGCTTGCACAGTCTGATCCACATGTGTCAGCATAGATGGGTCACATGACCATCTATTAGTCTCAGGATCAATTGGTGTTAGTTTATCAGATGATCAGTGTTGAATCTCGGCAGGTCGTAAAACTGTTGAACAACATGTGACCTCAGCCATGAAACATGTAAATACACGTCACCATAGTTACCGCCATGTCAATGCTGGCACTCCCTGTTTCTGCGACACAGTGGATCACGCATGTGTTGTTAGAGAGACAGGAGAAGACTAATGGTAAATGTTGCCCGGATGAGCTTAAAATGTCTTGAAATGTTAGATGTTAATCATACTGTGGTTAACCCATAAAAACCCACTGGGACATTTGTGGCAATTCCCAAATCCCAATCCTCTGTCTTTTTTTTTTTTTTTTTCATTTCAATCAAATTCTGGTATTTTCCTACATTTAATTGGATAATTATGCAGCTGTTCATAAGAGTTCAGAATAAAGTTGAGGATTGTTACATCAAAACAAGCGGTGCCAGGAACAAAACACCCTGATTTGACCTATCTCTTATTATTATTTGGTGACTGTGACCTTTGCCCTACAGTTGCCAAAATGAAATGGTATCTGTTCTGTACTTTTGCTGAAAATGAAATGAAAATCAGTCTAGTAGTTTTTGAATAAAACTGCTTAAAAACAAAAGCAAAAGCTGAACCAAAAATGAGGTGAATAGAGAAAACTGAAGAAAAAGTTACTTTTTCAGCAAACTATATGATTAACTGAACATAGACCCAGTGTGTCCATACTGTTGTCATTAAACCAACTCCATGGGTTTTACTGATGAATCAATGCTGCAGAAGTTGACACTGTTTCCATGGTAACTACTGAGCCTCTGAATGTACAGATGGGTTATGTATGATGATCATGAAAGGATGAAAATTTAAATTTAAACAAACTTTTTATATGTATTGATGGATCAGCTGGTATTAAACAGTTTATATCGGTAGATGTTTTTGGTCCATATTGTGTATTTGGATCTTTTATGGGTTAATGTGTTCATTTGTAATCCAATCACATTGACATGAACCAAAACATGTTTGATCTTGACCCATACTTACACATGAAACATTTTTAAATTAGGATGAATCTCATCTGAATATTTTTATGTCCAATGCTTGTTTCCGCGAGAACATTGAACATCAAGTGAAAATCTAAATGCAACATTATATTAATGAATTGAGAAGAAAAAACAGAAATACAGCATTAATATGAAACAACTAAGAGAGCAAATTAGATCACTGGATGTTGTTCCAAAGCAAAAAGGCAAAAGCATGATCAAAACATTACAAATTGAAGGACATATAATATTAAATAATAAAGTCATAGTGTGTTTATGCTGATTTAGTGCTTCATTTGTAAAAGGAAATACGATGTATAAAAGAAACACAAACAAAAAAATTATATAAAACATGCAAATGGAAACAACATAAAAGATGAAGCCATAAAAAGGGACGTAACAAGATGCAAGACGAAAACAGAAGTAGTTTATCCACAGCTTTGAAATTTGAAATTGTATAATTTCTGGGCGGTTACTGCTGACTGGTTGGTTGATGACTCCTCATCTGTTTATTTGACCTTCATTTGTCTTCCATTGGTTTACAGTGTACTGTCTCGCTCCGGCAAAGGTTGGTCCATGTCGAGCGTCGTTTCCTCGATGGCATTATGACGCCACCACTGGCGAGTGTCAGAGGTTTGTGTTTGGAGGCTGCAAACCAAACGACAACAACTTCCTGTCCAAAAACGAGTGCACGTTGGCCTGTAACGGAGTGGCAGGTAACTGACTCCACACCTTCACCTCGGCTGTGATGATTCAATAGTTTATTGCAATAAAATGTAATGCAGACCGTCCTTCTCCAGTAGTTGTATCTGTCTTTGTGTCTGCAGCATCATCAGCGAGGGGTGGCCCTGTGATTACCCCAGGTCAGTTCCACAATGCACCTCTTCTTGTCAAATCCGCTGTATGCTGAGCATGTCGGGTTTAATGTGTGTATATGTGTGTCCAGAGGTGTGTGAGAAGTCATGTGATGCTAATCAGCTGACTTGTGCCAACGGATGCTGCCTGGACAAAGTTCTGGAGTGTGACGGAGAGAAACATTGCAGTGATGGATCTGATGAGGACCACTGTAACAAATGTAAGATACACACACACACACACCAACACACACTTAGACATGTCTAAACATAGAGTTCTTCAAATTTGAATGAAAACTTAAGAACTTCTCTGAGTGTCTCTTATAGGACACATTTGGACCACCTTCGCCAAAGCAGCATACATACTAACAGAAGAAAAGAACATGAGACACAAAGTAATCTTCCTCCTCCTCTTCCTCAGTGAACCAGACCTTGAACCGCCTCCTGAGTATTGATGTGAGCCAATTGAAAGGTAAGTCTAATACCTAAAAATGAACAGAACACCCGCTAAATCCGGAGAGCCAACAAGCTTAAGGGTGTGTTGAGTCGCATTATGTAATAAATGTCCAAAATATAATAACTTTTTCATTTCATTTTGTAATCAAGCCGCATTTTGTAATAAACTGCCCCAACGCATTTTGTAATGCATTTTGCCGCATTATGTAATACATTTTTACATTTTGCAGCAGCACGACGCTTTGGTGGTGTGGCATTAAAACTCAAGGAGCTGTTTGGGAAATGTTCCAAGTGGTTTATGGGTTGGCTGTAATCAGACATAATAGACATGGACAATTTGAAATTACGAATATATTTTGGAAATAGAAATGTGCGTTGGGGCAGACTTCAGTTAGAACCATTTTCTGTTTCTGTTACTAAGTGTTTAGTGTATTTGTAGATGTGATCCATAACGTACGTTCATAAATAAGTTGAAGCATAATAACTTATTTTTCTTAAGAAATGTCCTTTTTTTTTCTCTCCTCAGGGGTATTCATATCTGTTTTGTTTGGATAGTTTACAAAAGTATTTTCATAATGGGTTATTTTTTTGCACTAAAACAAAGGCAAACATTTTGAGTTGTCATTATTTATAGGTTAATATGATATTATTTTACCGAGGTCATATTGTGTTGATTGTGGCTCCCGAAAAAAAAAAATAGTTTGAGACCCCTGATCTAAGGGCTAATGACTATGTTCCAAGCTCAGTGGGCTAACGGTCTGTGTGCTAACCCTGTCCATAGCATGGTGTACGGAGCCCCCTTACACTGGTCAATGTCGGGCCAGTCACACCCGCTGGTATTACGACCCTTTGAACAGGAAGTGCCAACGCTTCACCTTTGGAGGCTGCAACGCCAATGACAACAACTTTGAGGGGGAGCAGAAATGTAATGACTTCTGCAATGGAGTGACAGGTAGAAGTTTCAGTTCATCTGTATGACATGTTTGTCATGCATGTGTAGGGTTTAATTTAATTGAACCTTTTCATTGTTTTAATTTGTCCAGTGGATGATGTGTACTCCCCGAGCATGTTTAAACGCTTTGGAAGTGAAGATGAAGATGAAAATGACTCAGGTATGAATGTTACCTTCATTTCACTCTAGCACTTTGAGATTCTTTTGAATGAAAAATGCATAATAAATGCAAATTATTTTTTTTTTTTTTTCCCCTGGTTTAAATAAGAGTAATGTTGGTGAGTTGATGTTCGTTGGTCTTGTTGCACCCCCAGGTTCGGTTGCACTTGCTGTGTTTCTGGCCGTTGCCATCTTGGCTCTTTTGGCGATCCTCAGCTATTGCTTTTTGAAGGCGCGGAGGAAGCGTTCTCACCAGCCTGTTGCCACAGGCCCTGCCCATGTGGCTCTGTCAGAACAGGACACACTTGTCTACAACAGCACAACCAAACCTATATGATGTCATCACCACCTCTACAATGACAACCACTGACCTGCAGATTTACTGCCGTTTTCTCACATGTTCCTTTTGTTTTCCATGATTTTTCTGCAGTTTTTCCCTATTCTGTTTTAATGTTATAATATATGATGCTCTGTGTATTTTGATGCTCTTTTAGATAATGTGTCATAGTTTTCAGTCCAAACATGTTTATCATATTCATCTTCTCTTCAGGGTAAAATGTCATTTTTGTCCCGTGATATTTATAGAACCATGAATTTGTTTTGACTGTAAATACGAAGTTTTTAATGTTTTTAAACTGTTAATAAATTTGTGGGAAGAAATACTGCATAATGTCTGAGCTCAGTAGATTACCCAGAAGCCCTGCCCTCCATGGGCAGGACTTTAGTTAGTTTTTTCTGCTAATCTTTAGGCTACATGTTTTACATTTTATAGATATATAAACATTATATAGGTTTTATTTTTTACTTCATAAAATGGTTTAAATCCAACTTGTTTAATTTTCCCTCCATTTTTTAAAAATGAAAAGACAAAAAAAAAAGTAAAGTTCACACTCAATTTTTCTGGAGAGATATGCTAAGTGGTATTCACGTGTTTTTAATATCCAGTTACAATGAATGAACAAAAGATAAAATCTGCGAACAGGCTCTACTGGCCTTCGTCCTAACAGTATCCATGCTAGCAAGCTCTATGCTAACAGGAACGGTGTCTCTTATCAGGAAATGTAAAAAATGGGTCCCATAAAAATGGAGATTAAAGATATTGGGATGGCTATATGGTCTCTCGTCTTAATGGAATTAGTGCTTAAAGTCTCAATTTTGCTACTATGCTAACAGGCTTTATACTTAATGGTTCTATGCTAAAACTGTTTGCATAGCTACTTGTCCTATAAGCTAGGGAAACTGCTGGAAGGAAAAGTATACAGTAACATGACTATTTATTTTCCTGAAGCTCTGGTAAGGTACTTGCTGTTGACAGGACATATTTATCATAACTCTGTCATGTACATATTAGGTCGACACAGATGCAATAGAAGACAAACGAACATATACTGAACTGTACTTTCAGTCGTCTTCAGGGTTACAATACCTAAACATATGTCAGTGAGAAAAAAATTTAGGGTATTTATGTTTCTTTATAATTTTTTTATCAAGTTAAATGCAAATATGGCGATACTATCATCGAAGTATGTATAAAAAAAAATACTAGCTTGTAATTTGAAAAAGTACATAGTAGAATCAATATCAAAGAAAACCACAAAGGAATAAAAAAATTCAACGAAGCAAATAATTTTTCAGTCTTCATTACTGATTAATAATTTTAGGCTTATATGTTCAGATATCCATGATGGGACTTTTATTTCTGTGTCCCTCTTAGGACAGCAAACAACAGTTCTGGTATAGTGAAACATCATATGAACGACTAGAATAGCACCACTGGTAATATTATATATATAAATACACATAATTTTGTAGTAGTAGTTTATTCAGTTTTTGTAAACAAAGAAAAAATAATATCTTGTTCCAGGTACAATGCAACTGAAAGGCTTTAGCCTGAAGTAAAACTTAATATTGTCTAACCCTAACAAACAAAAATGTCAATGTATTCATTCATTGCTAAATATACAACAGTATACAAATGTAATTTTAATTCAGGCAAATCATGTCCTTATCTCAACTACTAATAATGATCCTAATCTTTTGAACAAGTAATGACTTTAGTTAATCCCAAGCTTTATATTTTTGAATAATTAATTTGTATACCTTTTAAAAAGGTTTTTTTTTTCAGACTGCTTTCTTGCATCTTCTTGACTATTCCACAGATTAACCTCTCTAATGGAAGAAACATACTTTTTTAATTTATTAGTTCTTGCCTTAGCTTTTTTAAAATTTATTTAAATGCTGGTTCCTCTGAGGCTATATTGACTATTCCTACATTCACACATCTGCTAGATGGAAGGAGGGAGAAGGTTATTGTCTGATTTGTACATTACTGCTACTGTATTATGGTCAACAAGATAATTTATTTTTTATTATTAAATATCGCTCTGCAAAAATTTTGTTTTTTGGTGTATAAAAAACAAATCAGCATTCGTAATAATTCCTATTACAAAGACAGGGTGGATATTTGAATACTAGTTGTTTCCCCATACTTCTGCTACATAATCTAGGTATGGAAGAATGACAATTGTATATCATATGAGAAGTGAATATTTTTCAAGTAAAATCATCATCCTCATCATATAAGTCATACTATACAACATAATGGACATGCAGAATTGAAATAAACTACATTAAATCAGAACCTTTACGGTGCATATCATTTGTCTGTAGATATTCTGGAGTTAATGTCGATATCAGGTGTGTTCTGCATTACAGAGACACCGAGGCATCATGAGACATTAACCAAAACCCAATGTACACTGGTTCAGTGAATGCGATGTTGAAGGTGTAAAGGTGAATCAGTTTCCCAGAGGAAACTTTGTAGAAAGACAGAGTTCCAGCAGGGAAGTCCACATACACTGCTTCCCTTCCAGAGGAGGGGGAGTTGGGGTAGTTATCAAGTTCCTGATGTAAATCCTTATGACAGACAAAGTAACCAAAATAAGAGCATTCTAGACCCCATGACATATCGTTTCTTCCAAGCTGACAGGAGTCACTGTTTCCTTTCCTACCAATTCCTTTGTAGGTCACTGCGATACGAACCCGTCCTGTCCACTCAACCTCGCAGTACTTGCGACCAGTCAGACCATTTGAACACAGCAGCTGAGGATAACTGTCAAATCTGTCAGGATGATCAGGATATTGGTGATCCTCACTCCATTGAATTTTCACCTTTGTCTTGTTGTCAGACAGTCCAAGGCTCGTCTTCATAGTGTTTGGATCCACTCTGAGTTCACAATGATCTGATTAACAGAAAACACATCATAATGAAACATCTAATGGTTTTATTCTCTGTACATTCAGACTAAAAACACATCAGTGTGGAACAATGACTAATTCTGCTGATTGTAATATTTAAGGAAACTCTATTAAAATGTTGCCTTCGATCGAATTAAATCCACACTTACATTTCTTCATACCAGGTACGATCCACTTTGGTCCACTCGGTTCCACTCTGGAGAAGGAAATGCACACAGATTAATATTCTATCAGATGTTAATCCTGTTATGTTGCTAGGTTTTTGATACCTAACTAGCAAGGAAGTTATGTAACCCACTGCTATGTCCTGCAGGTTGCATTGATTTTGTAAATGTATCCTACATTGAAACTGGGCAACTTCACCCTTTCCCAAGTTTGTGTAGTTCACTCGGTGCTGGCCAGGTTACTGTCACTCCTTGCCATGACCATCCCACTCAGATCAGGTGACACAATTGTTAATGCAGATGTAATTGTGTGACCTTGGTTTTCAAATTGTACAGTGGGGATTAGAACTTTGGCACTGTATTCCTTCATCTTCATTCATTGTACTGATGATAAATCATAAATGTCAACCATTTAGTTATCATTGGTTGACTTCACACAAGTCAACAGGCATTTACATCAGCAAAAATTGGATGAAATGATCCAGTATTTTTCACTAGTCGATATGAACAGATGCAGATGAAACTAGAATCCAGAGAATGCCTAATCTCGCCCCTATTTTGTTCCAATTTCAAGTTTCTATGACTCTGTGATTTTGAACTTTCTGCTAAATTCGACCTTGACCTTTGGCAATATTGACAATTTAATTATATGTATATATATATATATATATATATATATATATATGCATCAGTGTGTGTAATATTATGATAATATATCCAGTATTGATTAAGTTGTAGTGTGATTTGTCTACTTGACACACACACAAAATATGTTACAGAAGTTAATTTTGCGACATGTCACCTTTGACCTCCAGAGATCTCCAACAACACCAATAATGACAATTATAGAAATGTTCATTCCGCATCATTTGGGACCAATCTGAATGTTCTGTGAAACTCTGTTGTTGAGGTATAAGCAATAATGGGATTTTGACCTTAATTGTGACCTTGACCTTTACTCAAATGGATCATTGCATCTGATGTGCCTTAGCTATATGTATATGAACCATGTGATTTCATGGTGATATCTCAAGTATTCATTGAGTTATAGCATGATATGTCTGTAGACACACACACACACACACACACACACACACACACATACACACACATAGGGTGATTACAATAACCTCACCCAACCAATGCTGGGCGAGACTAATAACAAGATAAAGATGTAATACTTGAGTGTGTCCAGTCGCCATTCTGGATTCTCCAGTTGAACAGAGAGAAACTCCACTCCAGATTCTCCTAGGTAGTTATAGCTTAGGTCCAGTTCCTTTAGATGAGTGGGATTGGACTTCAGAGCTGAGACCAGAGCAGAACAGCCTTCTTCTGTTATCAGACAGCCTGACAACCTGGAAATAAGAAAAGTTTAGTACGACAAAAAGGTTTTAACTAACTATTAATTGAGCTGTTTGTTTAATTTACTGGAATTACATTTTAAGACAAGTACAAAACAATAATTAGGAAAGTATTACATTCTCACCTGAGAGTCTCCAGTGTACAGTTATTGTTCATCAGTCCAGTAGAAAGCAACTTCACTCCTGAATCCCGAAGATCATTGTTACTTAAATCTAGCTCTCGGGGTCTGGAGGACTGGGAAGCGAGAACTGAGGACAAAGCTTCACAGCTTCTCTTCGACAGATTACAGATGTTCAGCCTGGAGACAAAATAAGCATTATTTTATGCCATTATTTTATGATTTTGAAAAATATAGCAGTACATTAATGATCTCCGTTAAACACCATCTGTACTCACAGAGCTTTATTGGAGGCTTTTACCACTGGCATCAGCCTTTGAAAAGCTTCCTCTGATGGATAGTATGTCTTTAAGTCAAACACGTCCAGATCTTTAGTTGATGACAGTAGTATGTAGGCCAGAGCTGACCACTGAGCAGGAGACATTTTTTCTGAGAACAAACTTCTTCGTTTCAGGTACACTTGAATGCCGTTAATAAGAGAAGAATCATTCAGTTCATTCAGACAGTGAAAGAGATTGATGCTACTTTCTACAGACTGATTCTCACTGATCTTCTTCTTGATGTACTCAACTGTTTTCTGATTGGTTTCCGCGCTACCTTCTACATGTGTCAGCAGACCTCGTAGGCGACTCCAATTGGTCTCACATGAAAGACCCACAAGGAATCGGAGGAACAAGTCCAAATGTCCATTTGGACTCCGTAAAGCCTTGTCCACAGCAGTCTGGAGGAGAGAGATTAATGTAGGTTTGCCTCCAAATAGTTTAGAGAACCACGTGTCTCCTGATAGCACATCAACTCCAGTGTTGATGAAAGTCCGATGGACATGAAGAGCAGCTAGAAACTCCTGAACACTCAAATGGATGAAGGAAAACACGGTGTTCTCATACATCCCTTTCTCCTCTATAAAGACCTCTTTGAACACTCCTGAGTAGTCTGAGGCTAATCTGATTTCTATGCCACACCCTGTCAGGTCGGACTCATAGAAGATCAAGTTTCCTTTCTGCAGATGCTCAAAGGCCAGTTTTGACAAAGACACAATCATCTCCACTGTCCCTGAACTCCAGTGTGAATCTTTCTCTGATCTTCCATCATATTTGGTACTCTTCAGTTTGGCCTGAACCACCAGGAAGTGGACGTACAACTCAGTAAGGGTCTTGGGTAGCTCCTCTACTTTTGATGTTTTCAAGACATTCTCCAGAACTTGAGCAGTTATCCAACAGAAGATTGGGATGTCACACATGATGTGGAGGGTTGGTGATGTCCTGATGTGCGAAAAAACTGCATTGGACTCTTCCTCATCTCTGAATCTCTTCTTGAAGTACTCCTCCTTCTGAGAGTCAGTAAACCCTCTGACCTCTGTCACCCTGTCAACATAGTCAGCAGGGATCTGACTGGCTGCTGCAGGTCTCGAGGTTATCCAAAGGTGAGCTGAGGGAAGCAGGTCCCTCCTAATAAGGTTTGTCAGCAGCACATCCACTGAGGTGGACTCTGTAATATCAGTCAGGGACGGAGTGTTATCAAAGTGCAGAGGAAATCGACACTCATCCAGACCATCAAAGATGAATAAAATCTGGAGGTCTTCAAAGTTGCAGATTCCTGCATCTTTAATTTCAGAAAAGAAATGGTGAATAAGCTCGACCAAGCTCAACTTTTTCTCTTTCAGCACATTTAGCTCTCTGAAAGTGATTGGAAATACGAACTGTATGTCATGGTTGGATTTGTCTTCAGCCCATTCCAGACTCAACTTCTGTGTTAAGATCGTTTTCCCAATGCCAGCCACTCCTTTGGTCAGAACTGTTCTGACTAGTTCACCAAAACCTTCAAAGATGTCTCTGTATGTGATGATAGTTTCTTGTATGTCCATTTTTCTGGATGCTGTTTCAATCTGTATGGCCTCATGCTTCTTGTTGTCTTCTTCATTTTTTTCCATTACGACATAGAGATCTGTGTAAATGTCCTTGAATTGTTTTTTTAGATTTTTATTCCCTGCTTTTCTGATCCCCTCAAACACAGATTGAAACATATTTGTCACTCTGGATTTGAGTTTTTTCTGGCACCGGGCAAGAATCTCTGGGTAAATAAAACATACAAAAAACAGTTTTAAAATCATTAAACAATTGACAGAATACTGCCTCAGCTTTAATGACATGCAAACAAAATAAACTAGCAGTTATATGGAAGCGTAGCTGCTAGGTCTATCATGTAACTGAAATTTTCATCACATATTCATATCAATATAAACTTGACACCTTTTACTAGCTATCAATTAACTGTATAAGTACTGGTAAAATGGATTGTGCAATGTTTGCACCTGATTACAAGCAATCTTAGGCTTTCTAAGAACATATGTGTAGATCAAACCACGCACGTTTGTGAAGTTGTCTTGAAAGTTGTGGAAACTAAGCTCCTGCTACCATTTGAGTCATATCACAAGTACACTAATCACAGTACGTATAATTTCACATTTTGCTTAATATTTAAATCTGTAGCCTACACTTTCCTGGTTGCAGCAGAATATGCTCATAAACTACTGGTTCTTTGGTACCTGAAAACAATCACTTGGTACGTTTACATGCACATCAAAGCCGAGCTATTGGCAATAACCAAGCTAAGGATTTAGGTCAGGGGTCTCAAACATGCGGCCCGCTGACAGTTCCAATGCGGCCCGAGGGATGAAGAGTATAATAACCTATTAAATGATTCCACGGTTTCTTCTCATCTTTTTCTTTGCCTATAAATGATGACAAGTTCCAATTTGTCTCATTGTTTGACTGCAGAGAAACTTAAAATTATGAAACTTTAATTTACAAACTATCCAGTAACAATAAAATGTGAATAACCTGAAATATCTAAAGAAAATTAGACACAATTTGAACCATTTTCTGCTTCTGTTACTAAACTTTTAGTGTCTTTGTAGAACTGATCCATAAAAAAAAACACATGGACTAATGATAAGTCGAGGCAGAATATTGTTAAAATTGCCCTTATTTTCCTTTTTTTTAATATTTGGATAATTTATAAAAGTATTTTCTTCATATAATGGGTGTTTTTTTTGCACTAAAACAATGACAAAAATGTGTAGCTGTCAATATTTACAGGTTATTATGTTTTCTTTTTCCTGGTCTAGCCCATTGGACATCAAATCAGGCTGAATTTGGCCCCTGAAGAAAATTAGTTTAAGACCCCTGATTTAGGTGGAGTTTCCCAGAAATTCAAGTGTACATGCAGAATGGAATTATTGAGTGAGATATGTTTAACTCAGACACTAGGTCACACTACACAGACTTTTGCATTGGTATTCTTCCGGTTGGCCTTATGGATAAAGAACCATGAGCAAAGAAGAGCGGCAGATTTGAACCAGATATAGTAGAACAACAGTACCAACTGTGTGTATGAGCAACAATGATATAGTTCCTACATAGTGCACACCCTGATTTTGTTACATCTAAGCATCACACTTCTTCATTGTTCCTTGTTTATTTCTTCTGTTAATGTCACTTCTGGAAAAGGAAGTGCCCAGGCCAGTCCTGCTAACCATGGTTTGCATATACATACCAGAAAAGCTCGACTTAGAACCACAATGTCTGGCACAAATTGTCTGATTACAAAAACTCCAATTTAACTACAGTCCCACTAAGGTGTACTATATATGACTTTTAAAACTTAAATGTGCAATAATCGACTTTCTCTAAGTGCATGTAAAGGTTCTGACTGTTAGGTCAACCCTGCCTGATTTCCATGTCCAGTATTTTGTGAAATGGATCAATCTCTCTGACTTTATTGATGCTTGGATACCAGGATAAATGAGTGCATTTTTGTTTTTGTTAAAATTTTCATGTTAATAATCCTCACATAATCCTGAAGTGCTACATGATGAATAAATCTGTGATTTACCTTCAGGCTCAAAGGACAATTTTGACAAATCCTGCTCAAGATCATTCCTGTTTATCTCCCCCAAAATAATTCTGGTGACTTTAATAGTGTATAAACTGTAAGTTTTCAGCATCTGATTCAATGTGTCGATTCTGTCTGCATCCTCCAGCCGACTTAGACGGATTGGTTTGAAGTTTTTCAGAATTTTCTTGTCCTCCAGGAACCACTTGAACTTTTTAAAGTCATCATTTCCCAAATCCTCCAAAGTGTCTAACAGGATCTTTCGAGGACTCTCCATCTGTTCTTCCTGCAACAGTACAAAACATATGAGTGGATTATCAGCTAACATTTGTTACTTCATACATGCTTGTGATTGTCATTAAAAGTGGTATTTTATGATAAATTTGGACACACCACATTGTATTGAGGTATTTGAAATCTATACTTTACTTTTGGTGAAGTGAAGATGCTAAAAGTTGATGAATTTGGCTGAAAAACTCACTTTGCAATAAGGATAGAATGATTATGAGTGCAACAGTATTTTGAAAGCTGAGCAAGTACTTGAGTTCCAACACATTTCAGGAACATTTTTTATTACATTTCACCTTGTGTCTAGGCACAGACAGTAACACATTGGTTCTTCTGTGCATTTAATGTGACTGTCTGGAACTACATAGTTGTTGCATACCCATTAAGCCTGGTTAATAAACAGAAAATGTACTATTACCAACATTTACTACAATAACATTATTTATCCCATTATTTTTTATTGCCCATGCTCTCTCTCCTCCTTATCAGTTTTTCCCTTTTATTAATTAAAAAAAAAATTAAAACTAAAAAAAAACGCATCACTATCCGTTTTTTTTTTCATTTTGATTTTGGAAACAAATCATGATTTTTTTTCTTGGTCTTATTTTTACTTTTATTTTGAAAAACGAATGATGAGTCTCTTTGAAGGTGCATCACATTTATTAAAACATCTTCAGTTTGAAGCCTTGTCCTGTTTTGTTGTCAGTATTCACGTGCCATTTGTCGCATTTTGTTGCGTCACTTCCTCTTGTTTTAACTTTGTTTTGTCTTTTCTTAAATCTCCTCTTCATCAACTTGTTTGCCAACTCTTCCACAAATTACATCTCTATATTTCAAAAATGAAAATAAAAAAGCCTAGATAGATAAATGCAGATAATATCACATTCATCATGTCATTTTTTAGTTGACAACGTAATATAAACACCCAGACCTTCCGTTTGGACAAGGGGGGGAAACAATTTGTGGCGGTTTAATGATTAACTGACTGCATCATGTACTCGTGTCATTGTGTCATGTAGACTTTTTCTACATTAAAAAGGTGGAAAATGGTTTGATGTACATTCAATCTGCCTGGTATTTGTTGTTTAAGTATTTTTCCGGATGTTTTGCAGATCATTCGGCTCCATTTCCTCCTTTAAACCAAACGTCTCTACATCCGCTCAGTGAAGATTATTATTATTATTATTTTTTTTTTTTTTTTTTTTTTTTTTAATGTTATGCGATTAAACAATAAATAAATCAAGAAATTGAACGAATCATCATAATAATAATAATAATAATAATAATAATAATAATAAATATAACCAAACTCTGGAAACACGCAGAGAACTCACCAAATCCGAGGAGGCCATACTAATGACCTGCACCAGTATCTGGACCTAGACCTGGACCCAGAGAGAACTCAGGTCTGACTTGGTTTCAGTCCAGACTGAAGGGACCAGAAGGAGGACCTGCTTCTTGTGCCATATATTCCCTCCGATTCTTGAGTCTTCAAAGGTAATCCAGGGTTTCTGCCACCACAGTGTCCCTGGTGTTTTTAGGAAAAACAACAGACAACTTTCACTTCTGAACTGGGCGGGACATGGGATGCGTGCGTAAAGGATGCGTAAAGTGTGCGTAAGAGGAACTGGCACGATTCCCATTAAGGCAGACCACGATCTGTAATAGATGCATGCATGAGCATGTGATTTTTAATCAACTTACTGTTTACAGGAAAGAAGAAAAACTGACCTTTTTCAGTACAATATACTATAATATATAACAATATATAATATTATTATTATTAACTGAACATAAAAAGCTTCTACAATGACTAGTACTTGTCAGTGTTGTAGAAAATGACAATTTCCATTTTCACAACTGAATAGTCATATCTGATGATGACGATGAAAAGCTGAGAAACATAATTTATGACACAGTTTTACCTGAATTACATGTATTGATAAGTTTAGTGATTGTAACATTAGGAAATGTTTTACACACGGTTTTTAATTTAAGGTTTTCATTTTATTAAAACAAGTTAATCAAACACAAATTTTGGGAAATTATAAAAAATATCAATGAAT
The DNA here is from genome assembly GCA_020466265.1 of Siphamia tubifer. NCBI lineage: Eukaryota > Metazoa > Chordata > Actinopteri > Kurtiformes > Apogonidae > Siphamia > Siphamia tubifer. The sequence continues at coordinate 29,124,032 of CM035805.1, read as the reverse complement.
TAATCCACTGAAAGTAGTATTTATACTAAATACTATTTTCATGATTATTATCACAATTTATTGTTGTACCTTTACTTCCTGGATTTCTTTCTTTCTATCTATTGACGGACATTTATTTCACAGAGTGGAGCAATGTCGTCTTTTTGTCCAATTACTTTAGAATACTCACTGATGCTGTTTCCACACGTGGTCCATCTCTGGGTCTCTGTAACAGTGATCTCTCTTCAATGAACGCACTGTCTTTATTGACAAAATCAATGTAACATAAGGAGCTCAAATCCTGGGTCTTGAACTGAGATGCACAAAGACTGCAGCATCATTTATACCCTTTATACATCCTTATATAAGGCTTGATTTCAATCCTTTGAGTCTGTTCCCTACTGAATATCACATTACTATCCTTTCCTAAGTTACATTTCTTCTCCTTCAGTGGACACAATGTGTTTCTGCTTCATTAGTTGTTACTATTTTCAGATGATTTATATATGACATAAAAGTCATTAATATCTCATTAATTTATCATCTATTCCAAACACCTAAAGTACCCACAGCCAAATGTGATCTTTATGTTCTTTAGCACAGTCAAATTTGATCTTTCTTTGCTTTAACACATATTAGCACAGTCACATTTCATCTAATGCAGGGGCGTCTGTAGTTTGAGTAAAGATCCGGGGCTGTAGCCCAGACATTGGAGTTTCTTTTAAACGGGGGTCCAGGGGTTTCTCCCCGGGGAAGTTTTTAGGAAAAAAGCCCCTCCCACACTCTGTATCAGTCCTGTTAAAACATTGTAAGTAGTAATAGTACTAATAGTACTAAGAGTAGAGTGCTACTAAGAGTAGTAGCATATCAATAATGAGATGGACAGAGGTCCTGGAATGCAAATAAAAACACAATGTAAAATAGCATGTGAGTGGACACTTATGCTGTGGCACTTAACAACAGCCGTATAATAGGGGATTCCCACTTGTCACATTATGGAACGTCTCCATTTTGATGAAACTAATACTAAGTACTTAACCGCCCTCTCTCAATGCCTGAACAGAGAGAGAGAGAGAGAAGAGAGTCACAAAAGCAGCTGGAAGGAAGTGACCTTTTGAGGTAATGATGTAGGTGAAGCCATGTGAGTGAGTCATAGACCTTTGTGTATTCGTCTGAAGAGTGCAGACCTTCAGCTAGTGTGATAGTGTAGTGGTTGTGAAGGCAGGTGTTTTGGGGTTCATGTCAATGTATGAGAGAGAGAGAAAGAGAGCATGGGCAATAAAAATAATGGGAAAATTTTTTTTTATTGTAGTAGTTGAGAGAGAGCTACGGCTCCCCCTGCTGCTCAAAGTGGATATGACACCACTATGATGCAAAACAGACTCTACTGTATGATTTGATTTTCCTGCATTGTATAAATCCTTAATTAATAAAGTCTCCTCTCTCTCTCTCTCTCTCTCTCTCTCTCTCTCTCTCTCTCTCTCTCTCTCTCTCTCTCTCTCTCTCTCTCTCTCTCTCTCTCTCTCTCTCTCTCTCTAACCAACAAAATGAAAGTAACACAAACAAATTAATATGCAAACAGATCAAAATTGAAGAAAATACAAAGAAAACAAACAAGAATTAGAAAAATAAACAAAATAAGCAACAAAATTAACGAAAAAACTAAACAAAATAATAAATAATGAGAATAAATGTGCCCAAAAAATAAGTAAAATTAAGTTTAAATAAATACAAATTGTAATTTGGTTCCAGTTGTTTTACTGGGTTTTTTTCTTTTTCTAAATCAGTTGTTTTTTGACACTTATTTGTAAGGTTACAATTTTCTGAATATTTAAACTAAACCATTCATTCACTGGTGACGTCAGAGCTTAAAGTGTTAAACCTTTATTATGAAAGTCCATTTCCTGGGTGGACCTTGTGGAGTCCAGATGCGGGTCACATTAGACGCATTGCTCAGAACTGACTGACCCGAAACACCATGCATGAGTGGAGTCCGGGTCGGGGCTCGGTCCCGGTCCGAGGTAGACCCGCCCCCTCCGCCGTGGACCAGAAGGTGCGGAACCAGAAGTGGGTCAGACTGGCCACCGTGGTGTCCTACGTCCTGTCCGTGTCTGTGGCCGCCGTGGTCCTGGCCGTGTACTACACCCTCATCTGGAAACCCGGACCCGGACTGCCCCGCACCGGTGACCCCGCTCCGAACCAGAACCGGAGCAGGTGTGAGGATGGTTTGTGTGAGCCAAACTGGACCAGGTCGGCTTTAACACCCACGGACACGCACATTGGTTCCACAAACGGAGGTCAAACTGGTTCCGATGTGAATCCTCAGACTACCGGACCCGGACCTACAGACTCTGGTCCTCCTCAGGCCGAACCGGGCTTCACCAGTACCACCGACCCGCCCCATGTCACTATGGGGGATGCGTCCAACCTGCCCACGCACCCGGACCCGGGCCCCGAAGATTCCGGGTCCGGGATGGAGGACAAGTGAACAGGTCCAGACCAGGGTTATAATAGTTTTTGATTTTTCATTATACTGTAGTTTTAACCCTATCATCCAGATGTGGTAAAATTACCCCCACTCTGAAGTAGAAATACTGAAGTAAAAGTAGAAGTACTGATAGTAAAAGTAAAAAAACATAACTTCTTAATTGTAATAAAATAAATAGGTGTAAAATAAAACTATTTTTGCCATGGATGAAATAATACCTATTTAACCAGGAAAAATCTGATAAATTTCAAAAGTATGTAGAATAAAGCTTCTGAAAGTGTGTAGAAAATGTGTTTGATCGGGTCATGGTCCTCAGTTTAGTGGGTAGGGTTAAGAGAATTTTGGGGAAAAAAAGATCAAAAATAATATTGAGATTTAAAAAAAAAAAAAAGCTTAGTTATGAGATTTAAAAAAAGGGGGTCAAAATTCTGATATAAAAAGTCATAAATATGAGGTAAGAAATGCATTGTTATGAGATAAAATGTCATAAATATGAGATAAAAAAAAGTCACAAATTACAAGGTAAAAAGTCCAAATTGTCAGATAATAGTCATATAACTATAATATATAAAGTCACAGTTTCTCTCCTCTGTGGATTTTCCCACTGAAAACACTTATTTTTTCATACTGTCACATCTGTTTAGTTTGAAAAAGTAATAAGTCTATTCTGAAAATGTAGGGTATAAAGTACAGATATTTATGCAATATGTAGGGGGTAAAATTAAAAAGGTGCCAGAAAAATAAATATCCAAGTAAAGTACAGATACATAAAAAAAAAATCTACTTACAGTGATAGAGTACTTCCCACCTCTGGTCATTACAGTGACTCAAAGCTTTTTTTTTTGTTGTTGTATATTCATGGGTTTTGTTGTTTTAGTTGCATATCACAGTAAATACTTGCACAGTATCCCATAAAATGAAATTAATACTGTTACTGTAACTTTGCTTTTCTTGATAAACCTGATCTAAAGGAACAAAAGCTGTCAAATAATTAAAAAATTGTAATCAAATTAACCACAGGGATGATTTTGATTTATTTCAATTAATCATGATTAAAACAATTTATTTATTTTATGACAGCAGATTGTTTAGTGTTTTTTTCCCCTCAAATTTCCCAGAAAATACACAAAATGCTGAGAAAAAATATACAAAATGTGTTAAAATCCAATAAACTTCACCAAAAAAATTGGTGGTGAAAAATCCAAAACATATTAAAAAACTCTTCTAAAATACCAAAAAAAACATATCCAAAAGTATGAATATATATATATGCAATTGACATGTTTATTGAACACCTTCAACAGTTTCAACAAAACAACCTAAAACAATACAATTGTTCCATTTAATTGTGTTCAAATGTATATCTGATTAATCAGGATGATGGATTAATCTGTCATTTATTTTGACAGCTCTAGAAGTAACATGTTAGAGTGTAAATAAATTGCTTTTTATTAGACTGTATTTAACATTTATTTATTTATTTTAATCAAAGAGGGTTTTTTCTTCCACCACTAGCGATGCTAACCGGAATTAGCATCAAAAGTACTAAGAAGAATCCACTACTTTTTCTTTCGCAGATAGAACACGGACAACAAATTACAAACTGTTAATTATTTTCAAATCCTCGCCTCTTCATCATGGAACCCACACAAAGAACTTCGTATGATACAAGTTTTAAGTTGAAGGCTATCGATCTTGCTGGTCTTTAGTCTTGGGTCCAGGTCTGTTCCAGGTCCTGCTCTATATTCTATCTTGGTCTCATCTGGGGTTTGAGGTAGACCATTAAACTGGTGGATCCATGACACTTGGACTCATTATTATATCTCAGATGGACCCTGAAAGGACACTAGTCTGCCTGTTCTTGATCCTGTTGATGAACAGGAAGGAACACAACGCTTTCCTTCACATCCTGTTTATGTTCCTTATGTACTTTTCAGAAGAGTCCTGACTCCTGGTTTTCTTTTTTCAGACCTGGTAAACACTTTGGTTTGTGATCCATGGGTTATTTACATAGAATTATGATTTATGTTTTTTTTCCCCATAAGGGCTGAATGTCTGTTCATATTTTTTCAGTTTTATTAAATTCTGTGTCTTTGTTTCTATTTGTTTTGATCATCTTTATTTGAACTCAATTTAAAAACAGGTAATAATGATCACACTGCAAAAGAAAAAAAGAAAAGAAAAGGTGCATTCATTATTATCATTATCCGTTTTACAAAAGTCCAAAACGAATAGGATGAAGCACAATGCTTATTTACACCTACCCCCTAGTTCAACATCCCTACCACTGAACATAATCACATTGTTTCCATATGTTTCTTAATTCACACACACATACATTATATATATATATATATATATATATATATATATATATATATATATATATATATATATATATATATATATATATATATATATATATAAATGCTACACTTATCTAATATCTCCTCAATTCAGTTCAATTTATTTCAAATATGCAACAACAACAACAAAAAAAACAATCCCACTGTCTCCACGAGTGAAAACAAGACAAAAACAACATAGACATGAAAAACAAAATAAAACATGGCTTCATTTGCATATTTGAAATGCAATGTTAAAGGGATAGTTCACTATTTTTTATATGAATCTGTATGGGATCAGTGTCTTTACTCTGGTGCACCCACAGTGACTTACCCCCGACAGTGTCCTGTGAATCCTGGTCAAAGCGAAAGTAGTCCCGTCAAGTTTCCTGGGGTCAACAAAACAAATTTCTTCTCAAAACAATATGTGTTTGAATGAGCGATTTATTTGCAAAACAAAACCGTCATGGAACAAAAACTCACGTCTCGTAATTGCTTGTAGCTACTTTCTCTCAATGCGAGTTGTCGATGCTAACATCTGTGCGCTTTAGCAAACTACTTTCATCAGTTGTTCGCCAGTGTTTGCGGCTGCGTCTAGGCACACAGTTGTTAGCAGTGACAACGCACATTGAGAGAAAGTTCACTCAGGCTGTGTTCCAAATCACGCACTTGTGCACTTCAGACGCTTCAGTTGAGGGTATAGTGCTGTTCCAATCGAAAGAGTAGCAAACGAAGTGCGCTGTAAGTACCCGGATGGTGCACTTCTAACTGTCAAAATTCGAAGTGTGGAGCAATGGACACTTCTCGCACTCACTGGACGCCATTTTTGCTACGTAACGGAAGAGGAGGGGCCACCACCACTCTTGAAAGATTTGAAAACATGGCGGCTGAAACACTGGCAAAGGTGGAGACGGTGAGAGCGTAGTCTCCATTCCTTCTGAAGGAAAGGGCTTATAAAAAAACAAAAGGCGCGAAATGCCGGTGTCCATTTTTTTTTTCAAAGCTGGTTGGTATTTTGGCGGGTGATCGTCATTTCCGGTAAGTGCGGACGAAGAGTGTTTCATTCGGAACTACACTGTTCGTTAAAAAATCGTACACTATCCATGTAGTGTGTAGTGTTCATAGTGTATGAAAGGAAGTGCACTACGGGGAGTGCGTGATTTGGAACACAGTGTCACTCACTCACTCACTCACTCACTCCCTCACTCCCTCACTCACTCCCTCCCCCAGGTATGATAGAGGGTCTTGAGTTCCACTTCTACAGTTCAACGCCAGGTGTTTTTTTTTTTAAATCACAATACATTGAAGTTTCTTGTCATAGAGGATATTTATAGGTTCTAAATAGATCTGTGCTTCCTGTTGTGGAGGATTGGGAACATTTCATTCACTAATCCATCACCTGATGATAAAGAACAGCACAGATTTAATCTAAAAAATGGATGATGAACAGATAAATCCTTCTGCTGCTCCATTATTACAGCATGAATCAGGTCCAGGTCCAGGTACTGGATGTCCATGTTCTGGTTTTATCCATTGAGTGGTTTCTGAGTCCTGGATTAAAATGGACAATACTTTTTATTGCATACTTCCAGATATCACAGTGTAATTTTTCATTGGATTGTGATCATTTTCCCTCAGGGTTTATTTTCTTTGCATCATCAAACTTTTTTTTTTTTTTTTAAATTCTGTATATTTTATCGTTATATCATTATGAATGTTTAGGATTCTGAGAAAAGTTTAAAACCATTACCACAACAAACCCTGTGCCTTACAAATGTTTTAGATCTTAATGAACATCTCTCTCTTTCTCTCTCAAAACTGGAAATGATGGGGTTGAGCTTTCAAGGTTGCTTAAGGTTAAAGGTCATAATGCCATTTTGGAGCCTACAAGTAGTTTATCAATTGTCAATAATAGTAACTGCTTTTGGAGTTATGCCCATTTAAAATCATATGACCTTGATTTTTATCTCTCAAGGTCAAAGGTCATGATGCCATTTTGAAGCCCAGGTTTCCTATCTGTTAATAATAGTAACAAATTACCAATATCCTGTTATAGTCTGACTGTTATAGTCAATTTATTTTTTGTTATTGACCCAGTGACCCACAACCTCTTGGGCCAATAAGTTATACACATAAAATACAGACTAGAAATAGCAGCATTTTGGTGCTCAGTGGAAGTTTCCAGAAATAATGATTAACTGTTGTTGTGGTAATGTGCGCTCTATTGCTGGGAAATAATGAAATAAGAGACTAATACTAGAATACTTTGTAAAAAGGAGTACATGTTGACTGTTGTTAAAACTGATATAAAAGGTCCTCGTTCGAACACTGGACAGATTATCATCATGAGTCTAACAGCTTTGTCTGGTCACACCTTTTAATCTCTTCATCAGAGGATTTCATCGACTCATTTTTTTTTGCATCTGTTCAACATTCAGGATATTTAAAATCTGCTCAAAGTGTCTCCAGAGACATCAACAGAGTGACGAAAAAGACCTTTACATCATCCTGAATATCTTTTACCATCACAGAGTTGATTTAGATAGAAAGACTGAAAGAAACAAAATGAATAAATGATCTGAGCAATAAAATGAGCAAAAATAATCAACATGAACCAAAAATAAAACCAAAAAATGACACCTAAATGATATCACCTCAACATGAATAAATCGATTTAACTTAAATCTAATTAATATAATGATGTTTTCAGTCTGTAATATGTTCCACTGTGTGTTTGACTTCCTGAAATAAGCTGTGTTTGAACTTAGAATGTATCACTTAAAGTGTTTTTACCACATATTCTTATCAGAATATAATTTGGTCCCAGTTTATTTGATGCAATGAAATTCATGGCTCTAATAGTGAATGGAAAATTTGTCCCAAAATGTATTCTCTGAAATGATAAAATTGCAAGAACAAAAAAATCTGTAAATTTTTTCAAGTAAATAGGTGAGAACAATACTTGGCATAATGTCCTTTTTATGATTTTAATTTTGTATATATTAATTTATTCTTAACCATTTCATAAGAACCTTACAACCTTGTTTTTCCTGAGTGTTTTTATTCATATTTATCAGAGGTGGTCAAAGTACTCACATTCTAGAAGTATACTTATGTGAAAAAATACTATAGTAAAAGTAGAAGTACTGATTCAACTCTTTTACTGAACTAAAAGTTAAAAAAAGTAAAATTTCTCAATTGTAATTAAGTACAAAAGTAAAAAGTAACTTTATTTATTTTTGCCATGAATGCAATGCAATTTAACTAGAAAAAAATCAGAAAAGTTTCAAATAAAGATTTACTGTGTTTGATCAGGTCACACAGTACTCAGTTTTGTGAATATGGCCAGGATATTTAGGAAAAATAGGAATAAAAAGTCAAAATTGAGATTAAAAAAAAAATCATTTTTTTTTAAATAAAAGATATAAAAATGCATAATTTTAAGAGAAAAAGTCAAAATTGTCAAATAAAAAGTCCAAATGATGAGATCAAATGTCAAAATTACAAGGTAAAAAGTCAAAATTGTCAGATAATAGTCGTATAACTATAATATATAATGTCACAGTTTCTCTCCTCCACTGATTTTCCCTCTGAAACAACTTATTTTTCATCTCATCTCTTCAGTTTGAAAAAGTAAGTCTCTTCTGAGAATGTAAGGTATAAAGTACAGATACTTATGCAAAAATGTAGGGAGTAAAAGTAAAAAGTTTCCAGAAAAATAAATACTCAAGTAAAGTACAGATACCTAAAAAAAAATCTACTTAAGTACAGTAATGAAGTACTTTTACTTAGTTACTTCCCACCTCTAATCTTTAGGCATGGACAATGCAATTGAGTTGTTGTTTTTTTAAGGAGTTACAAAAATATCCACTCATTACAAGATCTGATTACATCTAATATGTAATTATTAAAAATTACAATATTTCTAATACTGCTAATCAGATTTTTTTTCACATTTCCTCATATTTAAATATTAATTATTATTCACTTCATAGAGATAATATGGGGGAAAAAAAGCATTTTTGTTTAAAAAAAACATGTTAATTTCAGTCTAATAACAATTAGTAATTAATAGACGCTAAAATATGTCACTGCAGATCAGGTTTATCACAAACACCAAAGTTATGATAACAGTATGAATGTCAGTGTATGAGATGATGCGTCCATGTGCAGTGTGTTGGAACTAAAATAACAAAATCCACGAATATACAAGAGAACAGTTTTGAATAATTATGCATGAAAGGGTTAAAATGAGTTCTCCAACCTCAAAATGAATGAAAAAGCATTACAGCAGGCAGCATTTCACAAACATAAATTCACTTGGTTTATTATTTAAGAGCTTAAAAAGGTGTGTTAATTCATTTTGAAAACCAACAAACAAAACAGCAATTGAAAAGCTTCAGAGCCACGAAATAAAACTAAAACATGTGACTGTATCCTATGGAAACATCAGGAACAGTATATTCAAATGAGATTAAATGTCTAAGGATTAGTCGACAGAAAAAAAATATCAAACCGTGAAGAAATAACCCAAAGTAAATCCTCTGATTGTCAAGTCGATTAATCAATAAACGCTGCACCTCGACACCTGATTAACGTTTGAACTCAACTGGTTTGGAGCAGTCCTGAAATAATTTAGTCTGGTTCTGAATCTGAACTGGTTTGTATGGGTTCTTTACTGGTTTGGGTGAGCTGTAAACCAGTTCCTCTGGGTCTTAACTTGACTGAGTTAGTTCTGACCTGGTTCTGAATTGATTGTTGTGAATTATAAATTAAGTCAGGTCAGTCCCGAACCGGTTTGGGGTTGTGGTTTCTGGTTCACTCTTGTGGTCAGGTCCCATCTGAACTGGTTTCTTAAGTGCTTCAGAGTTCAGTTAACTGGTTTAGCTTCAGTCATCAAGTCTGGGCTGTGAACTGGTTCAAGTCAGATCCTGTCTGGGTTCAATAGCTGTTCATTTAGACCAGCTTTAACTGGTTTGGGCGCGTTCTGAATCCTAATAAGGCCTGGTCCACACTTGACACAGATGTTTTCCCCTTTGTTTTACTAAATTTTCCAGACGACCAAATAACCTTGTTGGCAGCGATAGTCAGAAGACCTGTCTGAACATGTGCACTCAGCTGATTCACATGAAGTACAAAAACTGTACAAACCTGAAAAGGTTTATTACACACCGGCTGATACACAGCAAACAAGCTACTAATATGATTAGCACCTCAATTTGTTTATTTGCTTCACTTTTTTTTTTTTTTTAACATCTGCACAGGTGTGGACGAGGCCTAAAGCGTCAGATAGTCCAGGTTTTTAACAGAGTCTGGTTCTGATATAACAGTTTTGTGAACTTCTTAAAAACTGCAGACAGAATATTCACCTTACTACGTTTACATGCACACTAATATTCAACTATTACTCCAAATATGACCATAGGCTGAATCTGATACAGGTTTTGTGTAAACAGTTGATTCTGAACAGAAGGTGGATGTTACTCTAGTTTTGGGAGCACATGTGGACATCTTAACCCTTATGCTTTCCTCCAAAAAAATAAAAAATCTGGACACCCATGTAGACAAAAATGTCTGCACACAAAAAACTACTATGAAATTGTCATACATCAAACTTCATTACTTCTTTTTTTTTTTAAAATAAATCTCTTAAACAACTCCCCCCCTGCTCAAAATGACCAAACATTCAATATTTTTTCAGAATTTTAACTCCTTAAATGCCAGTTTAAAAATTTGCATTCTGGGTGACTTTTTACAATAATAATAATAATAATAATAAAAACAACAAAAAAAGGAAGAATTTTCCTAAAATAAATATTAGATGGATGAAACTTTAGTGGTTATTACTGTAATGGATAGGACACAGATAAGCAACAAATGTGATTTCATTATATCTTCTTTTTTTTCCCCATAATGTCAATTACTCCCTCTGGACACACTCATCGACAGAAATATCCACAAACAAAAAAATTACTATAAAATCCATTTACATCACTTTTTTTTTAGTTTTTTTAACAAATCAAATAATTAAAATTATTACACTGGCATTTAAGTGGTCCTGAAAAATGCAGGAGAAAAAAAACATGCATCAATAGGTTAATTGGTTAATCTAAATTGTCCATAGGTGTGAATGTGAGAGTGATTGTCTATATATGTTCAGCCCTGCAATGAACTGGAGACTCATACAGGGTGTACCCCGCCTTCGCCCATCGTAGCTGGATTAGGCCCCCACAGACCCCCGTGATAAAGTGGGTAATGTATGATGATTTTAAAAATTAGACAGAGTGGAAAATGCATCATGGGGGGGAAAAAAACATACGTCCAAGGGTAAAAAATGCTGGAAAAGAAAAAGCTGTGCACAGCCAAAATGATTAACAAATGGAAAAAAAAACAACATAAAAATGGACAGAAATATCTGAGGAAAGCATAAGGGTTAAACATCTCAAACATGCTCAAAAACACAAGAAATGTACAGAATATCAGAGATGGAAAAATGTTACATTAATGGGTGGAAACATGGCTCTGCAACGCCCGCTAGAAAGTGTCTTTTTAAATATTTGGTTGACGTGTATGAGTTCCAGGTGGACAAAACACCTCCTAGAGACAAACCCTAAACCCGGCAGGAAGTCATTTTCATCAACCCTGGAAACAACTTGTTAGGAATATTGTCTTTTCAGAATAAAAACATAAAAGCTGAATATTTTGTGGACATTAAAATTAATCCAGTCCCTCCAGGAAAAATGAGATGTTACAACTTAACACAAATTCAACCAATCTCTGCAAATTCTACGAAACTTTATCCAATCACAGTTGTACTTCTCTAAAATTTGACCAATGTTTTTCACGCTTTTATTTTGTCATGATTCTGAAAAGACTAAAATTATATCCGTGTTGACATCTATCAACGTCCTGTGCAATTTAGTATTTGATCATTTTTTTGAGTACAAGACTGGAACAACTTGCACTTGATTATTATTATTATTTTTTTTGCATTTTTCATCTGGTCCCACAATTTCACTGCAAAGATAAAAACACCTAAAAACAAAGATGTGTCACAATTTTTCCAGAAACGCTACAGTGAAATCAGGCATTTCAGGCTCCAACAATCCTAAATAATCCAGTGAGGTCCTGGAGGGACCGGTCGCTGATAGAAGAAAAAGTGTAACAGTAAAGGCACCAATCACAGAGCAGTTTGAAAGACAAGAGATGAGTGAGTCCGTAGCCGTGTTTCCAGAAAATGTAAAAAAAATAATTCAATGTTTTGAAGAATTGCAAAGACAAAATACAAATAGACTAGTGTTTGTAGTGTGGTTACAAGTTTGTTCTTGTATGTATAAGGGTTAAGGGTAACGTTTATTATTTTTTGCCAATTTATTTAGATTTTGGAGATGCAAAACATGCCTGGAATCCAAAGAAACTGTATTACAACTGGACACAATTTGTATATTATCTTGGAAATTAAAAAATAAAAATACAAAATCAGCCAATGCATGTAGCTTTACCTACATTCACTATATTTAGTAGAAATAACAGGTATCAGGCCCATAAAAAGCCACTTGGAGCCAAACATTAACCCCAATAGGAAGTATATGACACTGGTTTGAAGACATTCCTTTTTTCTTCTGTTTTTGCTAATTTGACACTTTTCATATTGATTTTGTGCTTATTTTGTTTATTTAGTTTAACGCTGTGAAAACCAGCATTAAATCAAATTAATTCTTCGTTCCACCTTTCCAACTTCCTACTCGCCATGTTTTCCCCTGATCCATCATGTCCTTTACTCAACATGGCAGAGTATATTTAACACTTTTTTTTTTTTTTTCTCGAAAATTGCAAAAATCACCTTGAGTAAGTATAAAACCCTCAGGCATGAATCTTTTCTGATGCACTCCTTGAGAATGTGCGTGAAATACATTAACGGAAACACGGCTCAAGAGTCCACAAACAACACCATGAACAGCTCTTTAGTATCTCATGTTAAAACTCTGAAACACCAAGCAGAAGCTGGAGGCACCACAGCGCTCCAACTGGCACTACAACCCCCAACTTGAGCTGGATCTGGATCTACTGAAAGCCTGCACATATGGAGGCTAAAGAGAAGGAGGCAGTCCGGTTTCCTCGGGAGCTCAGTGCCGGTTGGACTGAGTGTTCACACTGTGAGCAGCTCCTGTTGTGAACTACATATGTTAAAACATTAAACTGAACATTTGTATCTCTTTGTATTCGAGTCGGTTTTCTGTCAGAAAATCCAGAACCAGTTTGTGAAGACCAGGACTTGCATCCAACTATAATTTGAGGAGACATTCTGAAATTCACTGCATGTTCTTAGAATATTTTAGCCTTTCATAAAATACAAATACATGCAGTAGGTTTCCAGCATTTACAACAATATGTATTTAATGAGGCAAAAAAAAAAAATAGATCCAAACTAAAGTGTTTTCTTTAGAATTAGAATTTTTTAGTCCACTTTTAACCCTTTCTAAATTAAAAAAAATATTGATGTACATAGGCACTGAGTTTATATAGCAAATTCCATGCGTTTTCATGGCACCCAAAGCACTTTACAGTTCCACACACACCAGTAAGCAGCTGCTGCCATACTGTACTGGGAGAAATTTACGGTTCACTGTCTCAACTTGTGGTCAGTTGGAGCCAGGATCCAAACCACTGAACCTTTGAACAACCCATTCTACCAATTGAGCCACAGCCGCCCTACATAGAGAGACAAATGAATGTGTTATGTATGTGTCACATTAAAAAGCTTAATATTTAATGGTCGGTGTGATAAGGAGTTTTGGAGTCACATTACTTAAAATGTAGTTCATTATATTTATCCTTTATTAAGTTAAAGTTTTAGATGCCATCCTGCTCCAACACACCTGATTCAAATGATCAGCTCGTTATCAAGCTCTGCTGAAGCCTGATAACGACCCACTGCTTTGAATCAGGTGTGTTGGAGCAGGGTGACGCTGAAGACCTCTGCTTTACATAATTGGCATTTTTCCTTTGGACTATTATTAGTTTAATTTTGCTTTCCCAGTTAATAGAATATTCAATTTACGAAAAACTGTATGATTTCATGAATATGAGAAAAGTTCATCGTTTTAGCCTAGATCATGCTGAAAATTGGGTTCTTATTGAGTAAAAAAAGTAAAATAACTAAACGAATAAAGTTTTTCACTTAATAAAAATCAGGAGTTTTCAACATTGATCCACTTAATGTGATGATGAGCCATAACTATTCTCATTGTAGCAAGGTACGAGTGCCGAACATTGGTTGGGAGACATTATTGTAATCACTGTTTGTCTGTGTGTCCACAGCATATCATGCTATAACTTAATGAATACTTGAGATATCATCATGAAATTACACAGGCATATACATATAGCTAACGCACATCAGATGCAATGATTAATTTGAGTAAAGGTCAAAGGACAAGATAGCATTTAACAGAAAGGTCAAAATCACACTATTGCTCTCATTCAACAACAGGTTGTCATGGTAACTTGAGATTGGCACAAAATAGGGGCGAGATTAGGCATTCTCTGAATACTTGTTCAGTTTGTCTTTGTTTCTACATTTAATCCCAACTGATTTCAGACACCGATTCAAACAATCTGACAGAAAATTACTCCAAAACTCACCCATCAAGTTGGAAAAGAACAAAAATTAACTGACAAAAATGGATGTAAATGGAAAATTAATCATGAAGCGATATTGAGGGATTTAATTAATTTTAAGTGACTTGATCTGAATAGCACCATGTTCCATTATTTTCATAAATGTATTATTTCACAAAAGAAGACTGAAGGTTAAAACATGGATCTTTTTCCAATCCTTCAGCAGACATTTATTATATGTGCTCTTTCAGTTTTTAAGCATTTACCAACTTTTTGGACTTTGGCAATGAAAAACACTGACCTACTAATGTAGCTGCTCTGAGAATGGACTTATCACTTTGACAAACCTTTGGAAAGTTGTCACAAACAACTTCTTCTGAAGGACAGGAAAACACATTTATCTTGGTATAAGATCAAATATAAATGGTATGCAACTTAAATAATTCATACATTGTTGCTTGGTAATTGTTTCATGACATAAAAATTGGTGAAAATGAACAAACTGTAACATGAATGAATGAAAATACTGAAACGTGGTGGTTTTCATCAAATTAATTTTACATTTTCAAATTACTCAATTTATCGCTGTTCTTCAATTCTGTTCATTTCCATCACTCAACTCAGACTCACTGCTCACAGTGTCAACACCCAATTAGTTTATGCATAAACTCTAAAAGTGCAGGTTCAAAGTTTTTTTTTTTTTTTTTTTTGGTGTTCAAGTGCATACATTTGTTCTCACATTTATGGCTTTTAGTTACAGACTGGTTTGACTTTATCGGCCCTCTATAGTCTCTTGGTGTGCTTCGAGTTGTAGTGGCTCCTCATGTCTTTACGGAGCCGGAACTTTTCTCCGCAAACGCCGCAGATATACAGGTGGACGTCCATGTGTTTCTCCAGCTGCTCACCACCAGGGAAAATCTGGAAGCACACCTGGCAGATAGTTTCCCCGGCCGAAAGGTGGGAAATCATGTGGCGGACGTGGTCATGCTTCAAGAAGGTTCCCTGGTCACAGACGGGGCAGACGTAGCGTGCCATGCCTTTGTGCATGTCGGTATGAAGCCGTAGCTGTCGCTCACGTAGGAACTGCTTTCCGCAGGTCTGACAGGTGAACTGCTTCTCCTTGGTGTGGACGGTGTAGTGTTCACGCAGGTGGCAACGCTGGTAGAAGCCTTTGCCACAGATACTACAGAAGTGTTTACGACGGTGGTCCGGTTCTCCACCCTCCTCCAGCATTGTTGGCCGAAAAAGCTCCTGCTCATGGCAGGAGAGAGCGTGCTCCAGTGCCACGTTCTCATTCTGGAACAACAGGCCACAGTGGGGACAGGCCAGGTCGACTGCCTCTGCCTCCAGTAGAGCCTCCTCTGGCCCCTGCGCCTCCTCATCCTCGCCGTGGGAGTCGGACTCAACACCGTGCGACTCACCGCAGCGCTCGGCATGCTCCTGGAGCTGCCGGCCCTTGATCAGTACCTGACCACAGCGTCCGCAGGCGCAAATGTGCCCCATGTGATTGGATAGGTAGTGGGCAGAGCGGTCCTCCTCTGTCAACAGGGCTCCACACAGTTCACATGGGGTGCAGTCAGAATCTTGCTGCTCCTCCTTAACCTTACGGATCTTTGCTGGGATTCCCGAGTTGTCGCTCTGGCCTTCAAAAGCATCACCGCTGTTGTCCAATGTAGAAACACTGGGCTCTGGCTGCCGCTCTGGTCCCTTCCTCTCTCTCAGCAGGTCTTTGTGGGTGGAAGTGCCAAACCGTGGACAGCTTTTGTGTTCTCCAACCCGCACCACCTCAATCTCTGGGAACAGGGTTTCCTCTGGTTCTGTCTTGATGGAGATGCTGCGGGTTGATGCAGGCTCATCTGTGGCCCCTGACCCAACAGTAAGGTCAGAGTCTGCCTTGGCATCAGGCCAGTCCTCCTCACCTTTACACATGAGCCGAGTGTCATCAGTGGTGTCAGAAGCTGAGCTCTCAGCCTTGCTGGAGTCGTTGTCATCAGTGTTTCCTCTGGGTGGATGGTAGGCCTTCCGATTAGTGCAGGTCAGAATGTGCTCAATCAGGAGCTTCTCACAACTGAAGACAAAACCACAATCGTCACAAGTGTAAGTGCGACCAAATCGTGGTCGGTCTTTAAGTGTTGCACTGCGCCCGCCAGACCTCTTCCTTAGGTCACATGGCTGCTCAGCTGATCCATCCACAGCAGCAGGGGCCACAATTAAAGGAGCACTAGCTGGTTCCTCTGCTGCTGCTGGCCTGCTGACAGTGGCTGGAACGGTTGGACGCCCAGTACCAGAGCTCACAGCTTTGGATAAATGCTCTCCGTCCAGCGTTGGAGTTCTCTGCTGCTCATACATGCGTACACCAAACATCATCTTCCCACTGGCAGGCCCAGTGGAGGAAGTAGATGAGGATGATGAGGAAGAGGATGGAGTGAGGTTTGAGCTCCGGATGTCCCGGAGGTCCTCCAGTGAGTCAGGGATGTAGTACATCTGCAGATAGGCCATGGATGCCTTCAGCTCCTCAAACTCGTAGCTCCCAACGACGATACGCCCCAGGTACATGAGCTGCAGAATGAGGTCAAAACACTCAGCGCTGATCTGCATGTTGCTGAGGTCCAGACGGCCTGCCCCCTGTTGATCCCGTATGAACATCATCCTGAAGTAGGAACTGCAGGCCGCCAGCACAGCCTTGTGGGCTCTGAAGTAGATGTCACCGATGGCAATGAGGCAATCGCACAGGAAGCCCCACTCTCTTTGGTTGTTAAGCTGCTGGAGGACATGGTCACTGTGGCTCAGCCTCGCCATCATCCTGACAAGACAGGAGAAACAATAGATAATAACTTCTGAAGTTACTGGGCTTCACACATTTTCACTTACATAGCACATATAATGGGCACAGAATAGTCAATTTGTCATTTTTGTTATTAGCATAAAACTGTGAGTACCAGAGTAGTTAAAAGTGTGAGGAAAATATATTAGTTGTGTTCTCTCCAACTTGTCCTGCTGGATTAATGGCAAATTGAAAGCTATGGATTGTCATTTGTTCATTAATGACATTGAATATGTTGGTTTTGATACAGTCTTGATACACTTGGACTTCCATTGGACTCAGTTTAGATGGTCTAGACAAGGGGTGCTCAAGTCCTGGTCCTCAAGAGCTACTACCCTTCATGTTTTAGATGTATCCCTGTCCAACACACCTGATTCAAATGATAAACCTCTCATCCAGCTCTGCAGAAGCCTGATAATGACCATCAGGTGTGTTGGAAGAGGGATACATCTAAAACAGGGGTCACCAACCCTGGTCCTGGAGGGCCCCTATCCTGCATGTTTATTTATATATATATATATATATATATATATATATATATATATATATATATATATATATATATATATATATATATATATATCCCTCTTTCAACACACCTGATTTAAATGATGAGCCTATCATCAAGCTCTACAGAAGACTGATGATGACAGACAGGTGTGCTGGAAAAGGGAAATATCTAAAACAAGCAGATAGGGGCCCTCCAGGACCACGGTTGGTGACCCCTGATCTAAAACATGCAGGATAGTAGCTCTCGAGGACCAGGATTGGGCACCCCTGGTCTAGACTACCATACTATTGACAACTGTCACTAAGAAGGATTTCATCCATAAGTTCTGCAAATCTTAATTGAATTTACAGAAAATTGGTATAACATGCATTTATGCATGTTTAAACACACTATTTCAAACTTTCAAAGTTGTTGTGGTATTTTAAAGAATAGCATTGCCTGGTCTTAGTTTTGAACATTGAACTGAACTTCTTTTCCCGATCAGATAATATGATTTTAAACTATTGACTTTGTTTTGTTTGCTGTTCCTTACACTGCCCTTCCCATCTAATACGCAACTTCTGTTTCTGTATTAATTAAGGCAATGTTAGTGCTCCCTCATACATATTCACCTGCACAATCAGTCCGTTTCCACTATTCCTTACATTTACCTTTCATTGATAGGTCAACTTTTCCACATCTCCAAAATACTTTTTTCCCCTTGGATACTGAGATCCTTCTTTAATCAGTGGTGTTTGAGTCTTTCATGCACAAATTAAAAGCACAAGTGAAACAGCTCTAAACGCTTATTTAGGAAAGTGCCATGAGCAATTTTATCTGGAGGAAATGATTTCAAAACATCACATCTGACCACAGTTCCAGGGTGGAGCCTTCATACCAAAATTAGGATTGTACAGCAAAAATAACTATTCAAACAATTCAAATAAAGCATAGACAATTGTATCTTTAATTAGATGTTCGGTGTCAGAATTGTAAATTTTGATATTTTGACATTACTTTTATTAATCCCAAATAAGATCAAATAGTACTTAATTAATCATGAGGGAAATACAGGCATGTGTCAGTTGCTTGAAATCACAAAACAGACTTCAAGAGAAACAAAGTCACAAATAATTATGTTTAAAAGTGTGACTTTTTCCAAGACCAGGGCCAATTCACCCTCCATTTCCTGTAACAACCCATCATTCTATGAGCCTTTAAACATCCAGGGTATTGGACTGTGTACTAAAAATTGAATAACATACAGAGTAAGTAAATGATTTTGGCTAGTGACAGGTAACTGGGAGAGCAGTCAGTCTTATTGTGCTCCAGTACTTGAATACTTAAACTGTAGTTACTGAAACTGTTTTTATCCCGTCCCACACCAGCCCCCCTTAAGGAATAAAACGGAACACTAAGTCTTCTGTGTGACTTTTAACAGCGGTTTAATGCGTTCTCCTTCAATTTACAACGGGACTTTCCACAGTCACCTCTGAATATCCAAATGAATCTTGTGTTTCCAGTGTTGGTGGTTCGCTTTGCCGTAAACCCGCCCCCGCAGATCCGCTGCGGGTCCGAGCGGGGGACACTCCCGTGTTCACCGGCACACCGTCACCGACAACACGCGGAGCTCTGCCAGAGAGCCGGCGAAGCGGTTCCCGGGTAGGAGAGGCCGTGTGAAGGCCGAGAGAAGGGAGAGGCCGACCACACCGACAAGCTAAGATGGAGATTACGGCTCCGGTGCAGCTCACGGCCACCAAGACACCCGCCATGACAGCGGACATTTCCGGTGAATCTCCAGAATAAAAGACATCCACCTGAACCTTCTGACAACTAAGAATTCGACATGTCTGTAGCATTGACGTGTTTTAATGAATGACACGAACCATGTAATCAAAGACTTAATATATTTTACATTTGCACATAAAATCCCTTAGTATTTAAATCGAGTCTTTAAAAAAATACGTAATTAAGTCTGTTATTACTGAACCAGTGTACACAGATAATAGTCTTGCTCTCCACAAATCAAACTCAGTTTTGCTTTGGCAGTTGCTAAATAATAAAGCCACTATTCAGTTTAACTATAATTTAATAACTAATGACTGTTTAAGTGCATCAGAAATATAATGGTTAACTTTTAGTTATATACTTAACTTTTATTATGCCGCACTACCATTATTGTCAGTAATAGGCAACAATAACGAGACATTACTTTTGAGTTCAGACATGTTTGTATTTCATGAATTTATTTTAGTTTACAATATTTTGGTGACACGAGGACAAAAGTATTAATGCGTAGCCACGAGTTACTGATGTGTGGCCACTGTAGTATGCGTTTAGTTCTCCCTCTGCAACAAAACTGGGTAAGGCAGTTTAAATGGTTAAAGTTAGGGTTATAAGGGCAATTATAGATAACTATATCACAGTAATTCATATCCAAAATAAAATGAAATCAAATTTAGATACTCTATGTTAGACTAATAATAGGTGTGCTGCACGGTGCACCACCCACACTTCATTTTCATAGGTGAATTGCCTTGTGGTCATGCAATAATACTAACTCGTGGCCACGAGTTACTTATCTCGTGGTCGGGCATTACTAACTGGTGGCCACGCATTACTTTTAATTCTCACATCTCACCAACGGGGCTCTGTATATTCTTGATCAACAGGAATGCTAGCTTTATTTACAGACCATACTGTGCAATACGGTCATATTTCATAAATCAATATACACTTGAATCTTAATTAACACCGGGGCTTAGATGTCACATCTCGAAGAGTACAAAAACAATCAGATAAAAAAAATCGGCTCTTGGAACGGCTGGGATTTCTCTTAATAGGACTAGACACAGAATATCCGTTTTCAAGTCCATAAATGATCAATTCCTTTATTATTTTTTTTATTAAAGTTTGCTTTCATATAACCAATAACCACGCGCTAAGCTTTGACTTCACTGCAGTAACAAAATGTACTTGCGTTAGTTTAGATCTGTTAATAATTACTTCAAATCTAATTTCTTTTTATTCCTAGGATGTTATTAACACTGTATTCTAACATTATTTTGAAAACCCTAACCGGAATCGTTGCTTGTAATGGCGGTTCCATTAACGGCCTTAAAGCGGTATCTCTCCCGCAAACAGCCCCGCCACCCCCGCACTACCACCCGCATTCAGGCGCACCGAGAGCAGCAGGCCGCGGGGATTTTCTGACAGTTTTCCCGGGCAGGCAACGTTGAGGGCCGGGGTGAAACGAGTAAGACTCACCGTGGGGCTGGAGGCCAGCGGAGAAGCTGCTGCTGTGGGCGGAGAGTGAGCGGAGGCTCCCGTGGAGTGTGTACGGAGGTCTGCTGCGTTCAGGCGGAAAGTTGAGACGAAGGAGAAACCTCTTCTTCTTCTTCTTCTTCTCCTGCGGGATGAAAGAACTTCCGCACAGACTGCCTCTCCGTCAAGTTGTACATGAGAGGCGAATCGGGAATCCGGACAAAATGGCGTCCTACAAAATAAATCAAACGGAAACGAAGACAGAGACAAAATAAGACGTTTTGTTAATCTGGCTGTTTACACAAATATCACGATGATGTTATATTAATTCGTTTTGATTTTTTTTTTCAAAAATCAACTGAAACAAACAATTCAAACTACGAAATAAAGATTAATACATAAATAAATATATTCATTGGCATTTTCTTTCACTTTTTTCCTTGTGTAATTTAAAACTACCAATACTCGTTTTAATATTTTGTTGAACTATTGCTCAGGTATTGCTCTACGTTTAGTCTCTAAAATAAATAACAATTTAAAAGAGAAGGACAGAAGAGGTGATTTGTGGGTTAATTTTAAATCATATATCTTACTGACTCAATAGAACAGCAAACTGCATCACATGTTACTACACTGGAGCTATTTAGCAGGAGGAAAAAAAACACACTTTTATCTATTAACGGGAAACTGAAAGTCTGACTCAGGAGCAATTAATTCAGTCACAGTGTCAGTTAAACCTTCTATTGGATGGACTATGTTACGTATTCGGGGATCCAAATAAATGAATGACCCGGGCGTTTTTTATTTTATTGTTTGGTTTACTTATATTTTGCTTATAATTACATTACTACATCAATTATCTTATGCACTGTCTTGAAATATTTCGTGTTTTTTCATTTTCATTTATTTTGGATTCGTTTGGTTTTTTTTGTATTGTGTCTATTTCAACTTACCTGAATTAATATTATACTTCTATTTACAATAAATACTATTCTATGTATTATGTTACACTTTAATCGTAATTTTAATCCCATCGATCACTTATTGATCTATTCTTTCATTTCCGTTCAGATTCTCGGATCACGTGACCAGCCCCTTTGACCCCATCCTCTCGCGAGAATTTCTGCGGTTTTCTGCGGGATCCTGTCTGCAGGTCCAGGTCTGATCCGGACTCAAACGATCTACACGTTAACAGGTAAGAGACCGGACATTAACGCGTGCACGGGGACACACACACTCGCGGCGCGCGAGGGGTCGGGTGTGCGCGTGGAACCGTAGGGAGTGCGTGCGTGTGTGTAGGTGTGTGTGTGTGATGGAGAAGAGGCGCGTGTGGCTGGTGAGCAGGAGACAGAGGATGAGAATGAGCAAAATGAGGCGCACGAGCCGGGCCAGACGTGCACGCGGAGCTGTTATTTTAGCAGGTGTTTTTTTTTTTTTTTTAGATTTTATGATAACATTAGATGACCTTCAGTGTCATCGGTGTCCTTAGAGGTCAGAGGTCGGAGTTACCTGAACTCACCTGGCCCTGGGTTTCCATCAACAGATGTAACAGTAACAGATGCTTACTGTGATGCGTTCATATTCCGCAGGGAATCGACAGAAACCTTTTAGGAACAATGTAAACCCAAAGGAAATAAAGGTATGGAGGGATATAAAACCAAGATTATATTTATTACCACATTGTCAGATAGATCATGTACAATTTGTTTGCCTACATTTTCTACATTTTATTGTGTTATAATTGTACTTTTGTTGCTAGGTGCAGGTTCCAATTCTAGATTATTCTATATGACAAACAACAGCCTGGTCTATAGGTCTATTCTTTAGATAAATTTCGGCCATCTAAAAACAAAACCCTTCACATTTCTGGTGATGTTCCAGATCCATCTGATCCTGAAGACAATCTAGACCTGAGAATAGACGTTTGTTTAATTTTTTAATGCTCTGTGATCTCTGAGTATGGACAAGTTTTACTGACATACAAGTTTATGGTGAAAACTTTGTTTAATCATAAACCTGAACTGAACCCACTTAAAACATGGGAGTGTCATATGGTTTACTGTAACGCTGTGCCTGCACCTGTGTCCTGATGCTAGTTGTCTCTCAATAACTGATGCGTCTGATTGTGATGACAGATTGTTTTGATGTTTCCTACTGTTTCCTTCATGAAAATCGGTTTTATAACTGTTAAAACCAGCTTCACTTTCATTAAATGTTATTTAAATTAAGTGACCTGTGGTTCTGAGGATGGTTATTGGTTTATTACTGATCCATGTTCTTTGTGTGTTCAGAGTCGGTCATGGAGGTGTCGGCTCACAGTCTCTTCCTGCTGCAGCAGCTTAATGTTCAGAGAGAGTTTGGCTTCCTGTGTGACTGCACTGTCGCCATCGGCAACGTCTACTTCAAAGCCCACCGTGCTGTCCTGGCCGCCTTCTCCAACTATTTCAAGATGATTTTTATCCACCAGTCCAGGTGAGAACCAGAACATTAGTTTATTGTCAGCTTTCACCATTTCAAATAGACCATGTTTGAAGGCTAAAGCAGGAGTTTATAATGACCTATTAAAAATTATGATCATCATCACTTCATATGGAATAAACATGGAAAAAAGTCAAATGACAAAATGTTCATGGAAACAACAATATGAATAGAATCACATCCTCTGAATAATTATTGTCTTCTCTGTCTTCACCTCCCTGTCTAACCCCACCCCTCAGTGAGTGTATAAAGATTCAGCCCACAGACATTCAGCCAGATGTCTTCAGTTACCTGTTGCACATCATGTACACTGGCCTGTGTCCCAAACAGCCAGTGGACCAGAGTCGCCTGCAGGAGGGCATCAAGTTCCTCCATGCCTATCAACTGTGTAGGAAGCCTGGTGAAGGTGCCGCCGATGCCAGCTCTGATGTCGTCCGTATGTCCAACCTCTACGGTATCCAGATTTCCTCTCAGCTGGCCAATAAGGAGGCACCTGGGGTCCCTAAGTCAACCACAGTATCCCGGGGAGCACCAGAGGATGGACGCTCCAGTCGAGGGGGACGGGCCCATTCGTTGTCCCTTGCCGTTGGACTTGAGGGTATCCCTTCAGATCGCCAAGCCTCGGCACTCCGGAATGTCTGCTCAGTGGCATCTGGAGATGACTCAGACATCTCAAGCCGCATCAAGCAGGAACGTGTGGAGGATGAGGAAGGTGAAGATTGTGAAGGTGAGGAGGGGCCAGGGCCAGGGTCGCCTTCGCCCCGCCCCCTGGTCTTGCTCTGTCCTCGCTGTGGGGAACGTTGCTCTTCCCCTGAGGGCCTACGGGAGCACCTTTTCAGTCATGCCCTCGACCCTGCCCTAACACAGGGAGCAGAGCTGGACACCGGTATTGAGGAGGGGCCGCCAGGCTCCAGGGAGCAGCTAGACGCTGGGTGTCTAGAGGAAGCACTACGGCAAAGCCAGGCCCTGGCCAACCAGCTGGCGGCCGAGCTGCGACGAAGCCGAGGGGGTGGTGGAGGAAGCAGCCCCGTCCCCTCTGCCACTGCCACTGTCCTGCATTCGCGCAAGCGTAAGATCGCCTGTGCCGTGTGCAGCCTACGCTTCACACACAAGAGCCAGCTACAGGAGCACATGTACACGCACACAGGGAAACCAGCACGCTTCCACCGCTACAACCGCCTTTGCAGTACGCTTTTCCAGGGTGCCGCCCACTTCTGTGAAGCTGCCGCCGAGGCTGGGGTCGGGGCTGGTGGCGGAGCCTCAGTTGCTGCACTGTCTGAAGACATCAGGGACACACAGGATAATGGCAGCTCCTGCTACTCGTTAGACTCAGAGATCTCCCAGGAGAGCGTAGACGGTGTCCCAGTAGAGTGAATTTGGGAGGGTGGGAGGGGGGGGTCAGACTGATCTCTGTACCTGTACAGGTGTGTATGTGACATCATCCATAGGAAAGAAGAAAAAATGACATGCCATCATCCACCAGCTAAGGACATGTGGGTGAAGTGAGGTTCGCTTCAACCTTTGGAGGTGATTGAGTCCAGATCCGAACAGTCGAAGGATCAAATGAAAAGAGTGAGTTTTAGATTCTGTTTAACATGAGGCTGAAACATATATGGATTGAATAGTCAACTGACCTGCAGGAGGTGTCATTTCAGCCATGTGACGTTTAGAGACCACCCACCTACTCTGTCAGCTGAATGGGTGCTAGTCCAGTTTGTTTACATCATGTGACAACACATTATTTATACATTTATTGAGAAATGTCATTCAGATACAATTGTTGATTGTTTAGTTGAACTTCTAGGACTTTTTTTCTCAGCTCTAAAAACAGTGTGATTGTTTCCACATTTGTGCAGCCCTAATGGTCTCTTTGTCTGAAGATTGTAATAAATGCTCATTTAATGTTTGAATCGATGGACTTCTCAATTGCTCATACTTGTGGTCATTTCCAAACAATCGGGTCCTCTCTAAACGTCTTGAGGTTGAAGTAAATCCTCTGTGGTTTTGTCTTTGGTGCAACTGTCACATTGTCATCAGTTTATCAACTTTTTATTTTCTTTGATTATTGGTTGATCAGCAAGTACTATGTGATACGTTGACTGATTTCGGTAAATATGAGGGTTATCTGTGTTCAATATCAGAAACATTAGAGAAGCTGTGACAAGGTCTGCTGCTTTTTAACATGTTTTGAAATGACACACATCAAATCTGGAGATTCAGTAATGAGCAGCAGCAGTGCCTTGGTGTGTTCAATTGATTGATTGGTTGATTGATTGTGTGTGTGTGTGTTAAGTTTTTATTGGGTTGATTGTGTCTGAAGCTTTGGGACAATCAGACACGCCAGATGAAATCCATCGGCAGCTGCTTTTCTTTTCCTTATTTGACTGTTCTGCTCCTTTTAAACCAGTCTGTTGTCACATGACCTACCTGCATCGATCATTGATCACTGGGCTCTCTCTGGAGCTGTGTATTGATTATTGGTGAATGTTTGATTGATGTTGTGCTGTTTCTGTGTTCTCATTGTTAAAAAAAAAAAAAAAATCAACAGACTTGCATTTGTTTTTTGTAAATAAATGTCTTTTTGCACCAAATCGCAGAGAACAACAATTCTACATTTTATGTTCAATTGATGGGTAGTGTTTAATCATTGCATAGTTATTCATGTCTTCATTTGATCAACCCCCCCCCACCCTTTGATCACCACCAAAATGTAATAATTTTCAGATCTTCCCAATACCAATCTATGTTGTAAATTTAATCAAAATCAGTCAATTTTTTTTAGCTTTTGAGTTATCTTGCGAACAGACAGACAGACAAAGAAACTGGCAAAAATATAACACAATAATGGCTAATACAGTGTTTCCTAACCAGTGTGCCATGAGAAATAGTCAGGTGTGCTGTGGAAAATTATCCAAATTCACCTTATTGGCACTGTAAGCGACCAGTGTGATTATAGATTCATATGACGGCACACACCACTGATCCACTCAGAACTGTTGAGGAAGATTTGTGTCTTTTTTCAATTTCTGCAAGAATATCAGTTTTGTGTTTAAACAGGCCCAGGTTTCACATTGAATAAGTAAATCTAGATTAGATTTGCATCATTGCTGCCTCCCTCCCCTCTCTCCGGGACATTTTCAACACCTGCAGAGTATTGAGTATTGTAGGCGACCCCAGTCACCCATCACACAGCCTCAGGGCAAAGGTACCGGAGGCCCATTCCACCAGGCTGCTAAATAGCTTATTCCATCAGGCTATCAGGAGGCTGAACTCTGACCCTACCCTTCGCCCACTCCCGACCTCCAAAAATAAAGTCAGAACTCCAGGGCATCTTACATAAGCCAGCTGCTATTGTTTTATTGGTTACTGTTTAGAAGTTGTTGTTTTTTTTTTTTCAATTTTATTCTTTTTTACTGCACTTTCACTGTTTACTCACTGCAGAAAAAGACAGGTATTTATTTTACTTCTACCCTTTTATTATATGTTTTTATATAGGTTTTTAAGTGTATTTGCACATTTTGCACTGGCCAGAGTGAAACATTTTGATTCTCTCTATGCTGTATGGTGAATTGACAATAAAGTTAAATTGAATTTAATTAAAATAATATTAGTGATTAATATTATAATAATATATAATAGTTAGAATTAATATAATATATTAATTATAAAAGTACCATAATTTAAATTAGTTTTTAAAAATTGACCCACACAACTTAAAAAAAAACAACACTCCAAACATTTTCATTTGTGTATTCATCTCAAATTAATAAGTAAATAACAACTTTATTAATTTTATAGCAGGTTTTTACTCATAAATTTCAGGTTTTCATTCAATAGTGTGTGGGTCATGTGACCTCTGGACTCCAAAATGCCTTTAATTTATAGCCCTGGTCTGGGCACACAAGACACACCTATTATATTTAATTTATATTAACTTTAAACTTTAAAGCAGCTTTTCACATTAACCAAGGAACTCTAACATGGCTCAGTCTCGGGTGTGCCTTGGCTGAGACACTTCACAGCCCTTTCCTCCAGTGTCACTCACACTGGTGTATGAACGCGTATTGTTTGGTGGTGGTCAGAGAGGCGCGAAATGGTAGCCACACTTCTGTCAGTCTACCCCAGGGCAACTGTGGCTACATATGTAGTTCAACACCACCAGAAGGAGCATGTGAGAGTGAATGAATAATGGATCACTAATGTAAAGCCCTTTGGGTGCCTTAAAAAAAACTATAGAAATCTAATCCATTATTACATAGTCTTCTTGCTGTCATGCTGATATTTTTATGATATGTGCATATTTATGTTTGCAGGGGCTCCCATGGCTCAGGAGGTATAGCTGGTTGTCAATTAACTGAAGGGTTGGTGGTTCAAATCCATTCCTGGGGAAAGACACTTTACCCTGCTTGCCTCCAGTGCTACTATTCACACTGGTATATGCATGTGTTTTGTCAGAGGGGCTGTATGCAGCCACACTTCTGTCAGTCTGCTCCAGGGCAACTGTGGCTACATATGTAGTTTGCCACCTCCAGAGTGAGAATGTGAGAGTGAATGAATCTGCAATTTTGAGTATGTGTTCTTAGAAAACCACAATATAAATGTAATCCATTGTTTGCAATCTTCTCTGTAACCTGGTTAATTGTGTTGTTGCACATCATAACCAACAAGCTATTCTTGTTCTCATCATCTGAACCTGCTTTATCCTCACTAGGGTCACGGGGGTCTGTGTGTGTGTGTGTGGTGGTGGTGGTGGGGGGTTAATTCAGCTACAATGACTGAAGGCAGGGTACACCCTGTATGAGTTGCCAGTTCATCTCAGAGCTGAACATATATATAGACAGACAATCACTCTCACATTCACACCTATGGGCAATTTTACATTAACCAATTAACCTATCAGTGCATGTCATTGGATGGTGGGAGGAAATCGGAGTACCTGGAGAAAGTACACACAGACATGGGGAGAACATGCAAACTCCACACAGAAAGGTCTGGTGATGGAATCGAACCAGGGTTCTTCTGTCTGGGAGACACAAATGCTCACCACTGCACCACCGTGCCACCCTCCAACTGGCTCTTGTAAAAGACATTTTTTTATTCTTAATGTGTCTTCTCCTTTTGTCATCTGAACCCACTTCATCCTCACTAGGGTCATAACACCCTGTATGAGTCACCAGTTCATCGCAGGGCTGAACATATATAGACAAACAATCACATCTATGGACAATTTAGATTAACCAATAAACCTATCAGTGCATGTCTTTGGATGGTGGGAGGTAACCGGAGTACCCAGAGAAAACACACACATGGGGAGAACATGCAAACTTCACACAGACAGGTCTGATGGTGGAATCAAACCAGGGTCCTTCTTGCTGTGATGCACGAGTGCTAACCACTGCACCACCGCCACCCCTTATCTGATGCTACTAAATATATTGTTATTAAAAAAATAAAACTATATTGTATTATATATTCATGGAAAACATTCGAATATTATTATCTTTTATTATCTTTTAATTTTATTATCTTTTAAAATGTTATTTAAAATGAAAAGATGGCTTGCACCTTTCACATACAACTTGTACAAAATCATAAAATCTATTGTAAGAAGAACATTGAATCATGTCTGCACTTTCTTTTTTTTCCTTTTGTAATCATTATTTATTATTATTATTATTATTATTATTATTATTATTATTATTATTATTATTATTATTATTATTATTATTATTATTATTATTATTGAAGCATACCTAGTAATAGGTCACAGTGGTACATCATATAAAACACACACACAGGAAAGCCAGCATCAAAAAATTAATTTTCTGAGGCTTAGGTAGTCTGTGTCAAAATGAGTTTAACAATAATAAGACCTTAAGTAAACTAAATAAATAATAATACATATACACATACAAATAGATTTTACAAATAATAATAATAAGAAATAATGAAGTAGACAGACATTTCTTAAATCAAGTCTCACAGTCACATTCTAACTAACATCACCTACCTGAACATGTTTATATTTTTAGAGTTTGCAACACTGAAGTGGTGGGTTCCAAAAGTGTTTTCTTGTTGTTGTTGTCTTGTAGATAGTCCTGTTTCCCAGAAATACCCTGAGATGACCCGAGTCCAGCAGCAGTAGTGAAGTCCTACTGTTGATAAGCAGTGCACTTCCACTTTGGAGGCACAGGGGGCAGTGTAGACCACCATGCTCCTACAGTAACATGGCGGTCTGAAATCAGGAAGAATTCAAGTTTCGTGATATTGAAACACTGCAAACAACGCGTATGGTGTTTATTTACAGCTGGCTACGAAAGAATAAAGATTCGGATTCTATACTGGGTGAGTTCGCGCAGATTTGATACATTCATCCAGGTTCGTATAATATGGGATTCGATCTCGGATGACCTGTTCCTAGCAAACCGGGATCTGTACGAGGGACTTCAGCCTTCGCCACCAGGGAACAAGCTAATGCAACACGTAGGGTAAGTTTATAACAATAACATCACTAGTCTTGTGAAGCTATGTGAGAAACGAGTTGATTTTTTACAGTTTCTAACAGATACTTCAGGATAATGTAAGCTCTTAAGCTACTTTAGCTTGCTAGCTTTAGCTATGCAGTGTTAGCATAATAGCGTGGCTAAGCAATATGTTAGTCGTTGGGAAAACAAATGAAGTTACTGGAGTTTACCAATGTATTAACTTGCGAAATTGAATGTTTAATGTTTGCGAATGGTGCCGAATTTATTAATGAATCATAGCTTTAAGAACTTGTCCGTTGTGGTTGATCTAATAGCCGTGTACCCTGGACAGTAGGGATGAGTCACATTAAACTGACCTATTATTATATCAGGTCTGGTTCGCCATGTGTTTGTGTCAGCTGTTAAAAAGTTTTCCGAAAAATATTCGAAACAGTCAACCGATTAGTCGATTGAATATTTTGTTTCTGTCAGTGGTGAAAACTCCTTTTCGGATGTACAATACTACAAAACTAGGGTCTACTTTTAAACAAAATCTATTTTAGAGATTAAATGGAATAATTGGTCAAATAATCTGTGTAAACAGTTGCAGCCTCCAAGGTGCACACATCACAGTGGATCTGCAAATGTACAAAACATTTACTAACAGTCAAGAAATTGTTAAAATTGTAATTACTTCCCCTTAGACTTTTCAGGTTGTTTATATTTGTTCAGGTCATTAAAATATTTTTGTGAAGGGATAGTTTATAAATATAATTTACTCTGGTGTTTACTTTGCAGATGTTCAGGACTTGAGGCAAAAGAAAGAAGGTGGATTCTTGTTTTCTAAGTTTGTAGAGTTAAGGATAGAGTTATTTGTTGGTAGTTAGTTGAAGTTGGAGCTACCAAGCAGGAAAACCAAAGAGGGGGTTTGTTATGTGATGGAGAATGACATGCAGGTAGTGGTTGTGATAGAAGACAGTGTTAGGGACACAACAAAATCAAGCGGCATGTTTTACAGTGTAATATTTTTATTTAACTGGCATTACTTAGTAGAACTTTGATATTAAAATTAGGGTCCATCCACAGTTCTCAATTTCCATTGATCAAAAATAAGATTGCATCACTGGTAAGAAACCTGTACATTTATTTCAGAATGTTTTTCTCCAGTCAGTGTCATTGTATAGCATAAAAAGTGACTTGTTTACCACAACCTGAGGTTGTAGGGCAACATAATATCAGTAATACAAAAATTAAATAAATCCATTGGTTCATATTGCATTCACTGAAATTGGAAGATACTGTAAATTAGAATATTTTCTCCCTAAGGTTCAGAATCTTTCAACATTTCATAATATCAAAACTACTGGGTCTTTGACATTAACATGTTAAAGTTTAGTATTCAGCCTAAGAAACATTTTTGTTTTTGTTTTTGTGTGACCAGGTAAACTGGCAGAGTGAAGGTAAAGTTGCTCTACACATGAGGAGTCATCTGATAAAACGACTACCACTCCAGAACGTCAGAGCCTATGGATGCCACCAACTCTGAACAAGGTTTATTTCACCAACTATTATGAGATCTTTGTTGAGTTAGATGAGCTTTTATATAGAATGCATGTAATGTAGGGTCCAAAAGCACTTAGAGTCACTCATTGTCTATAAATACAGATTTCCTTAATATTAAAAACTTTCAATTAAATTCAGGTTTAGTTATTTCTGAGGGCCATTTCAAAAGGCACAGACAGCACCTTATTACACATAGACACAAGACATGTAAAATGCATATAAACATAAACATATCATAAAGTGATTATATATTTACACAGTAGAAATTAGCATTTTATTTGTTTCTAGAACTACTGGCCAGTAATTATACCAATGCTTTGTGAGTGAATTAACACTTCTTCATCTGTTAACCTTTATAATGTTAAAGCAGCAGGCACCAATTTTTCATAAAATCTGTAAAAACCTGAGTGACAGCTCAAGTGTTATGAATCCATTAATCTTTCTGTGATTATGCATCTGAATCATATTCCTCACAGTGAACAACTTCGAAGTTTACTCTATCACAAGTAGTCCATTTGTTTATATACCAAACTTGGGTCTTTTCAGAATGTCGTGCAGCCCAAGTCACTGCAGCAAGAAGCAATGAAGCCGTTCCTTTAAACGAACAAAGTGGAGGTATCGGTGGGTCTTCTTGGTGATTATTCACAGGTGCTCTGTGGAAAATTGTGGTGTGTCTTACTATGTGGAGTCAAGAAAAATTTGCATTACAATGCAAGATTAAAAAAAAAAAAAAATTCCAAGGCACACTGTAGCATGTTTATTTCTCCATGGTAATCATTTCCTTTTTTCCAGCAAAAAGCCCTGAAGAATACCAGAGGTCACAAAATTTTGACTATATTTTAAATGATTGCCATGGAGAAATAAAGGAATCTTATTTTTACACATATACTACAGCATGTCTTGGAATGTCTTTTGAAATCTTGCACGTTTACACAGATTTTTCTTGACTCACAATTGGAAGCTGTTTCTTTGTTTATTGCTGCTGTGGCCAGACTGCAGCTCCATGGTATTCCCATTCCCGCAATGCACTTAACAAACAAAATTTCCAAAAAGGCCTAAGCAACATATTAGTTTGGTATGTAAACAAATGGAGTGGTTCTGATGGACACAACTTCAAAGTAGTTCACCATGAGCGAAATGATTCAGGTGTGGAATCATGATACTGAGGCTGTCACTTAGGTTTTACAGATTTGATAAAAGATTGGTGATGGACATCATACACTTCTTTCATATCAGTAGCATTTAACATAGTTATATTGAGCTAAAGACAAGTATTTAATGACAAAATTGAACATACCCCTGATTTAAGTAACTTACAAAGTGGAAAAATTGGCGCCGATATGTCTCATAAACTGCTTCAATAATGGTAATGGTGAAATGCATAGAACCGTGGATGTGGGTCTTCATCTGTGTATAGAATAATAACATTTATATAGATGAATTAAAATGCTAATGCTCTCCTGCAGGACAAGAAAAGCCATCAGAGGGGACTTTGGATATAAAGGTCAGTTCAAGAGGACGGCAATGTAAAAAAAATTCTAAATATAGTGACTATGAAGTTGATTTTGATGTACAAACTCAAAACTCCAACAAGAAACAAGGTCCAAAGAGCCAAAGAGAAGAGCCAAATTCAATCAAGACACCGGCCAAGCGTGGGAGACCTAAGAAAACTACAAAACAGAAAGCTGATGCAGAACCAGAACCATCGGACACAGTACCTCAAGACTGTGTTGAAAATATCTCATTGAAAACACCTAAAAAGGCCGTGAGGGGCAGGAAGACTCCCTCCAAAAGAACCCCAGCCAAAAAGTCTCCTGTCAAAGATGGGAATGTTCCAGCAGCAGAAGGCGAAGGTGAAGGTGTTGGGACGGTGCAGCAGGAGAATGGGATGCCAAAGCCAAAGAGGAAGTATGTGAGGAAACAAACTGTACAGCAAGTGGAACTGGTTACAAACCCGGCATGTGACAGTCAGGCAGAAGAGGAGATAGGGACATGCGGCCGTCCCAAGAGAGGTGCTGCTAAAGCGTAAGTCACATCATCTCTCATTTAATTTACTGTGAGCTCTGATTATTAAGGTCGCTTTACTCACTCAGTCAGTTGAAGGGTCAGAACTGTACATTTAAAGTTTTTCAGTTCAGAAAGAGCAGATATGACAATATTAGATAAGAATTTGATTTTCTTCAGGTTGTGACCTTTTTAGAAATCAAATTAAACGAAGAGTGACTAAAATAAAATGCACTACTCTACCTTCTTCCTATTTTTCATTACTGTGTGGTGCCAAAATGCACATGGCAAGAAGTAGAGGATTCATGTTTTCTAAACTGAAGTAAAATGTAATTCAGAGCTTTTCATTGACATCAGATATGACCCCAATATGGACCTCCATGGAGTCACCGGTAAAACCCATGCAGTTTAACAAATGACAGTGGTTTTAGAATTTTTTTTATATTCAGTTAATGATATGTTTGGCTACAAAAGTCACCTTTTTCCTGTTTTAAACATCCATGTAAGTAACCTTTTCATGCATACTGGTCACTACAGTGGACAGCTATTCCACAGCTATTCTCTGTTAAGTGTTAAATTATTCCTCCAGGGCACTGAGGTACCTCCACAATTTAGCTCAAGAAGTGTTCCACGAGCCAGGTGATGAACCAGACTCCCAGCCAGCTGCCAACGGTGAAGCCGGCGACACCAATTCAGAAACACATGAAGGAACTGCACAGAAAACTCCTCAAGGACGCAAAGGTCCAGGTGAGGAGGCTTATTCTGCGTCAACTTCACAGGTGTAATTAGAGGTGGGCGATATATACAGGAAAAAAAACAAAAAAACATTTTAAATAATTGTTAAGTAGGTGTTAATTAAACTTAATTTAATTTTCAAAAACATAATAGAATTTGCAAACATAATTTGATTGTTTCGCCACAGACTGATCTCAATCTGATGTGCGTTTTTCCACAAAGCAGTGGAATCTCCAAACTCTTAAATTGATGTTGCACTTCAATGTTGCATTTTCATCATTACAGTAGCATTTTAGAATGATTTTTCTTTATTTAAAATTTAGCTGGGCTGCCATCATTAATTACAATGGATCTAATGTATGCTAAAGTGTGTATACATTGTTTTGGGAAACCCTGTATATCGCCTATGATGATAATATCGCAAATGTTGATTTTACATAATTGAATATTCATACAGTCTCAAAATGCTCGTTCTGAAATGATGTGTTTATCTATAGATATCATGGCAAGTAGAGTTTCACAGCATTATTTGTAAAAACAAGGGGGAAAAAAAACACAATTCAGTTTTAAAGGATATCATCAGATTATCATTACTGGAAGTTTAACATTTTATTTAAAGTATATTTATATAATGGAGCATACACTGAATGATTCTGCTCTTTTATTTCAACAGGGCGACGAGGCCGAAAAAGGAAACATACCGAATGTAACAGTGGCGGTGAAGGAGATGAAGACTTTGTGCCAGATGTTCTTGAAGAAGATGTGGAGGAGATGGAAGACACGGAAGAGTCAGACGCTTCAGACCTTGACTTAGAACTGGGGAAAAGTGGAAAGAGCCCTGCAACTTTTCGTGTGAAAAATGTTAGTAGAGTTCTTCTCTCAGTTTAATGTCTTTAAAAAGTAAGCTCGGCAAAAAAGACAGATATACATGATATTTCAGTGGCATTCCACAGTTACAATTTATTATAAGATTCACACTTATTACACATTTCATGAAAAATACATACAATAAATAACATCCACTTGTTCAGAATTTTATGAAAACGTGAACACACAGCAATACTTGTTTCAAAGAGTAATTCATGGAGTTGTATCATTTTCTTCTGCTGTTACATAGAGTCTTAAATTCTAAAAAGAATTAAGAATTTTTATTAGTCTTGGGTTATTTATTTTTTTTTTTTGTGTGTGTATTTGGACCCTAATTGTTCATAAAATTTGAATTCAAACTCTCCAGGTGCTGCACAGCCATCTTTATATTAATTTTTGCAAAAATCAAGTGGATTTCTACAAACTGTTTTAGTTCCCATTTAATTTGTTACATTTTCTAACTAGTTATGTCACAACATTTTCACATATAAGGTCAATACTTCCAATGAACATTTCTCCGAGTACGGCATAATTGTTTATCAGCCGCAGTGGTTGTAGTCCATACTGAAAATATGGCCAAAGTTTGAGCCAATTACTTCATATGTTCAGGTGTTGGTTGAACAGAACAGAGCAGCATAGCCAACAATCTAGAGGGGGGCGGGGTCTGAAGAGGCTTATTTGCATTTAAAGGGCCAGCGCTCAAAATGACCTTTCTGGTTTTATTAATCAGATATAAAGTTAAAGACGGACCTGTGGAGTTGAATTTAAGAAGAATTTAGTCCAAAGCATAGCATTTAGAGTTTATGTTGATGACAGGGAAATGTTTTAAAATGCACAATAACAGCCAAGGAATGGTGAATTCATGTTTTCGCTGGTGTTTATCTGGCTGTTTGTCTGTCTGTCGTACTTTCTGACTTAGCAAGATAACTCAAAAAGTTATGGATGGATTTGGCTGAAATGTTCAGGAAATGTTGATATTAGCACACGTAACCAATTATTACATTTTGGTGGTGATCAGCAGAAGTAAATGTGACAGACAGTAGCAGCCGCTTACTGGTGTATGGTTGAATGTGAGAAATTGTAGAGTCATTTAAATACCATGAAAATGCATAAAATGTGCTGTAGACATTCAGTCCATTTAAAAAAAGTAAAATACCACTCTGTCAAGTTTATTCGTGTAACATGTTTACATCAAAGGGCTGTACAAGATTATAGGTAAAAGTACAATATGTAATGAATCTAAAATAGAAGATTAGATAGACTAAAACTGATGACAATAATAGGATAAATACTGTCTGAATATACACTTGTATTAAAAGGCAGTGCAAATACTTTAGGCCAAATTTGAACGTTTCTCTAGTGTTAAAACAGCTGATCAGCCTTTAAGTCATTCAGTTTTGTCTCTTCCTGTAGATCCACTCCACCACCCTAGACGCCAACGGACTCACCACCATCTGCATGAGGGCTGTTCAGGATTTCACGATGACGAACAAAAAGTTGTAAGTAGCTACACTTCCTCCTGCCATCTGCTCGTGGTTGGACTAACACAGACTACATTTGTTACTGGATCATATGTCATGTGTTTTCCATACAGGTCTGTTTAAAACTGCCCAAAGCTGTTTTTTGTTTTTTTTTTCGATTTATTTGAACATTTAAAAACTGGAAAACATACAATAAAAAAACAACATTCTGACAACATACATGTAATAGAAACAAGGGAATTGCTTTGATAATTCCAAAATAAATAAAGCACACTCATCAATCACAGTGCTTTAAGTTAACACATCCAAAAGGCAACTCGCATACAGAAACAGCAAAGTTAGAGATTAAAAATGAGATTAATCCAATTGAAAAAAATATATAACATGCTAAATATGACTCTAATTAATCATGCGTTAATTGGATACCCCGAATGATAATGGATTTTTTTTCTGTTGGGAAAACCAAAGCTCCTATGTTTTTTTTGTTTGTTTGTTTGTTTGTTTTTTTACAGTTTCGCACTGTAAAAAAAAATTCAGACGAGATAGAATCTTTTTTTGCATTCACATCGTCTCACCTTCAGACATCAGATGGGTCAACACCTATGGCTCCATCACATTGCGTGTGAATGAAGAATCAAATCTTGGCGGAGGTCTGCTGTCTCTGACTGCCTTGTTTTATTTGTGTTTCTAGTCGGGAGCAGAACTATAGCACCTGGGTGTTTCCAGATTGGATCCCTTCTACTAGTGCCTGGCATCTTGTACCACAAAGGTAGTTTTTTACATTTACATTTACCTTTTCATCTCTGCTATTTAAAATGATTTACTGTATATTTATTTATTTATGTAGATTATTTGCATCAATGATTTAACCCCCCCCACCCACACACACACACACACACACACACACACACACACAGTTACAGAAACATATATATATATATGTGATTAACATTTTTCCAGAATTACGCAGCTCTAATGTGTGTATGCATTTCTGTAGATATGTATTTTACCCCAGCAATAAGGTACTGTGCTGGAAAAATCTTAAAATGAGTCTGAAAAGTGCTTGAATTTGACCTTGAAAAATGTGTATGAACCCAAAAAACAGTTTGTCTTGTGACATCTGTGCCAAGGTTTATTTACATCTTTTTAGAGAAGGCAATTTTGAAGCATTTGCTTTTGCTCTTGTGTGTTATTCAGTGATATAGAGAAATACCTGCCCCAAGAATTTGAGTCTGTGGCTTTTAAAGTATCCAGAGAAGGCCTTGGGAATGACCAGGTACCCTTGGAAAGACTTGGCAGGTAAGATTGAGCAGAAATTTAAATAAAAATTCACAGGAAGATAAGATGAACATTTACATCATGAATAATATAATGTGGGATTCTGCCTGAAAACCATCAAACTCTGTCTGAAAGATAGTAATAGTTTTTGTTTAATGTAAAAAAAAAGGAAGAAGTTTAAATCAAGTATTTTGTTTTCACCTGGTTCTTTTCTTTTCTTTTGTGGAATACAGTAAATACCAGTGTTTTCTTAATTAATCTCTTCTGTTGATGTAGGTTCAGGGCCTTGCCTGCACACCCCGATCGCTGGGACATATTGCTGTGTGCAGGTGGGCCTGTGTGGACCATGGAGTGGTGTCCCACACCTGATGGCGCTCCAGCCTCTCAGTTCATA
Organism: Siphamia tubifer; assembly: GCA_020466265.1. Classification (NCBI taxonomy): domain Eukaryota; kingdom Metazoa; phylum Chordata; class Actinopteri; order Kurtiformes; family Apogonidae; genus Siphamia; species Siphamia tubifer. Next base: position 29,085,757 of record CM035805.1, on the reverse strand, counting down.
GCTCTGGCCTGTCACAGAGGGATGGACGATATGCACCACGTCAGCAAGACGTACAGCGAGCCGGGACTGATACAACTGTGGGAAGTGGGCCAACTTGAGTATGGCAAAAGGTACAGAGGAAGGCTGCACATCCTGGCTATGATGTGAACACCTGCTGGCCTTTTTTTACATTATATTGTAAATACTTTCATGACATCACAACAAGGGGATACACTGAAAGTTGTAAGATACTCAAGAGCTTCTGATTGAAACAAAAAGCAGAAGTTATGACTTCTTTTTGTGGCAATGACATTATTCATATTGAGCTTTTTTTTTGTACATGGATGAGTTAAACAGTATAACGATTAAAAGGTTATTCTGTCAATGGACAGCTGAAATTCGACAGTTAAATGGCATCTTTCTCTAAGTGATGAAAGGTGTGTGTGTGTGTGTGTGTGTGTGTGTGTGTGTGTGAGATTTAAAACTGTGTTCAGAAAAGCCCTTTCCCTAGTCTTTGCATTTATTATTTATGGTTAAACCCTCTGTAGTCTCAGGCCTTTCAGAGACTCTGAGGCTGTTTGCACTACCCTGACATTTTCAAGTATTTCAACTAATTGTAAATATCTACACAAAAGTGTCATATAAACACATTTTATATAAATTGAGTGTAAACACAACTGTATAAATAATTTTTTTAGACTTCTTCAAACAGTGCAAGAAAATACACAATAAATATATCTAAGCAAGACATTTGAAGTTTGAACCTTGTAAACACAAGTGTGGACTGCATAAAAGTAAAAAGAGCATTTAGAAATGTGTAGTTGTTTCTATGGAAAATGGAAAATATTGATTGTATCTCCAGCTGTGAGCCATCAGACCCTTTGTTATTTGAATACTCTAATGGCTGTCACATTCCATGTTGTTGATTGGCTATTGTGGCTGAATAAGGCATACTCTCACCTATGAATAGCCACTCAAGCACTGGGTACTTTACCTGTGAATAGGGTTAGGTGATGGACTCAGCAGCTGCAGATGTCAGTCAGTACAGAGATTTCTTTTCACTCTCTTTAAAAAGGGTCAGCTATATAATTTATTTAATATATATATATAAATATATATATTTGAAAACTAGAAGTTTCAAGGTTTTTAATGGTGTCACTTATATATTTGAATGACATAGACTTTGGGAGAAGTGTCAAATTGCCCACCTGCGGGCAATTTGACACAGCACGTCTAATGATTTCTCACAGCACACTGGTTGGGAAAAACACTGATCTAAGAAACTATCGTTCTAGTTTTTGAATTTCCACTTTTATAGGATAGCTAACTGTCTTATATCCGTACTATGCAGTCTTTTTATTTTTTATTATTATTTTTTTTTCATCTGCTCCTGTCTCTGCAGACCAGACACGCAGCCTTCCCTGGTTTATGGCTTAGCTCAGGACAAAGGCTTCATCTGGCAGCTCAAGTGGTGTCCTGCAGGAGCCTGGGAGATTCCTACCTGTAGCAGAAAGGTTTGTACCAACAAACTGATGTACACTTTACAAAACAAACATAGGTGTAAAAAAACTAAATCAAACTGTTAGTTCTTACTCAAATGTGTAAATCCAGCTACTTTCATAAACTCATCACTCCCTGAAGGCTCCTCTCCTGCCCAGACTCGGTCTCCTGGCAGTTGCAACCTCCACCAGCGTGGTCACTATTTATAGCCTGCCCCACCCTGATGCTCTGCGTCGCAGCTGTAATCGCCCTGAATCTGGTAAGTCTGTGGATATCAAACACTAATGACTACAGCAACCATTCATCAGTATTACCATTACATGTTTACGAAAGTTGAGTTTTACATTTTATTTTTGCATATTAAAAGCCTCTCGTCATCTGAACCCGCTTTATCCTCACTAGGTTTGTGGGGGCCTAATCCAGCTACAATAGGTGAAGGCGGGGTACACCCTGTATAAGTCACCAATTCATCGCAGGGCTGAACATATATAGACAAACAATCACTCTCACATTCACACCTATGGACAATTTAGATTAACCAATTAAGTTATCATGTGTTTGGATAGTGGAAGAAACCCAACGAAGACATGGGGAGAACATGCAAACTCCACACAGAAAGGTCTGGTGTTGGAATCGAACCAGGGTCCTCCTTGCTGTGAGACATGAGTGCTAACCACTGCACCACTGTGCTGCCCATATATTAAAAGTATTTATTGGATTCTAAAGTTCTTTTGTAAAATTGCATCAGCATAAGTCTTATTTTTAAATGCATTTTGAGAATATTTTAGTGTGTATGCTCTCACAAAACTAGAAAATAAAATCAGTGGCGCCAGTCAGCACTTAAGTCAAGTGTAGAGCCCAGTCTGAATTTTTACATTGATCTGAGTTGTGGAAATTGACTTTGAATGTAATTGGGACTGACAGACCCACCAGCAAACACCTGCAAGTACATCTGGGACTTGAGTTCTCCTTCATATTGTTTAATCACACAGATTTCACTATTTACGTTTCATTAACCTTGGAAGACATACACCTTCTCAAATGCCACCGTATAATAAACGAATGATAACCTTCCCTTATCCATCATCATTTTCAGAAAAATATGCTCAGTTTTCTCACAGATAAACAACCAAATCAGCATTTTACCCACTGTAATGTTGGGTACAACTGATGGCCTAAAATAAATCATTGTCAAGAGTATATATAATTGTGAATCAATATATAAAACACACACACATTATATTACCAAAAGTATTGACTCACCTGCCTTGAAATATACTTAAGTCACATCTCATTCTTAATTAATATGACATTGCTGTGTTCTACAACTGTGTGTGTGTGTGTATGGGGGGTGGAGGGGGGGCTTATGTCTAATGTGATAGTGATGACGATTATTTTTTTTGTGTAAAATGTATGGTCTGCCAGCAAAGATTTTGATATGACACAGCACCACAGCTAAACCTTACCAGTGGAAAAGCTGCCTTGTCTATAATCTCTTGCTTCGGTACCAGGAGATTTTGGACATTTCCTTGCTCCAAAGTGTGTGGGAAGAGTTTGGGGATGGCCCCTTCTTGTCCTAACATGAAGGGGCTCTGAACCCACATCATATTAAATACTATGGGATGTCAAGTTCATATGTGAGTCAAGGCAGGTGAGCGAATACTTTTGGTAATATAGTAGATAGATATATTTTACATTTGTCAAAAATTGTGCTGTAACAAAGAGAGACGACACTGAAGCCCAAGAAAAGGAATGGTGTCTTTCTTGTGTAGAAATGTCACCTGTGTACAATGTGTCCTGTCCTCCAGCTGAGGGCAGTGTTGTCTTTGCACATAGTCCACTGTGTCATATGCTGGATAACGCTTCTCTGCAGTGCAGTCTCGTCATAGATATTATTTGACCATAATTTTGACTTTGACAAACACTAACCTAATACAAAAGTTTATTTTATTAGTTTAAGTTATTAGGTAAATAATAGCTAAATCACAGCATTTTTAAAACAAATTTTATTATTTGTGTGATGTAACATTTGTCACATCTGCATTCATTTCTACTTTTTCTAAATTGAACACACAATGTGTATAATTTAGCAGAATTAGAAATAAATGCAGACATAAAGGCTCACCAATGAGGAGCTACTGCTGTTGATGTAAATAAAATGTAATGGTGAAGGTGGAACTCCGTACACTTATATTATTAGTTTGGGCAAATGGTGAGAAATAAACACACCGGTTTCCTTTGGAGCTAATGATGGAAGAAATTTGCATTCATCCCTAATTATTCTGGCATTCTGTCCTGTGCATGCTGGATATTGCCCCCCCCCCCCCCCAAAAAAAATGAATAAATAAATAAATAATTAAAAAAAAAAAATAAATCTGAAGCTTCAAATCAAAATGAATCAAAAGTGTGCGACAATTTCATTATTTCCACCTTGCAACTTTATTGATAAGGAGTGCAAGGATGCAAGAGCAGGAGTTTTAAAATAGATGGAAATGAAAATGTATTTAATTCATTTCTAAATCAAATAATATAATCATACTTTCTCAAATATGTGACTTTCTTTAAGTCAATGGCAGGATGTGTCCAATGCATTTTCATAATTAGAGATTATTGTACAAAAAGTACCCACTCTCATTTCTATTTGGAAACATTCTACTGTCTCCCAAAGCAAAAACGTCATTATTTCACAGTAAAAGCCCTCATTGGGTCAGAACTATTCATAGAGCTTTTATTATGAGTGACATAGAACAACAGTGTTGAATTCACCCAGATTATATTATTGAATCTATTAAATTAAGCTTGTAGAAGGAACATTGTGCTTAACTGGCACTGCATTGCATGACTCACACCCCAAATATATTTATCCACATTGTTTTTGTCCTGAGCTGTATTTGAAAACTGGCTTTCGGCTGTTTGTGTTGACCCTGCCACCAGCTATTATAGAAACGTCGTTTTTATTTCAGGGCATAAAATCATGAATGAATAAATTAATTAATTAATGAAAAAAATACAAGCTCAACAAAGCACCTCTATTTTTAAATGTGTGATTAAAAGATGAATGATAGGAGTGTTTTTTTTGTTATTATTTATTGGTATGTCAACTAATAATAATCCATATATTTTTCGATAAAAAAAAAATACTAGATGGTTGCAACATTAAATGCAGCCTGAATTTCCAAACAATAAGAAGGTAATCAGTCAAATAGTCTGCGATAAATCATACTAGACATTAACATTACTGGACCCAATGTCATATTTAATAAACTGTATTGATGATATTTGGTGCTTTAGGGCCTTTGGTTTCATGCAGCTTTAACAATGGGATTAGTTATATCTGGTCTGACACACACACACACACACACACACACCACTCTGCAGGAGTGAGTGTATGCTGACATTATGGATGGTGGAGCTTGTGGTCCAGTCTATTCAGATCACTGCGTCAGCTGCCTCTGGGGGCTGTGCTGATAGGAGACTGTATGAATGAGATTAATGACCAGTTTATCTGCCACATCCATCATACGGTGAAAACCTGGTTATGTTTGTGTGTCTGTGTGTTTTCTAATCGGACTAAACACTACACCAGTTTAGAGCAAAACATTTAAGTACAGGAAACTCCTCTTACATTAATTCAAATCTTATCTAGTGCATGAACCATGTCTTCTTTGTGTATACGCATAATAATTATATTTTTCAATGCTATTATATATATATATATATATATATATATATATATATATATATATATATATATATATATATATATATATATATATATATATATATATATATAGATTTTTTTTTTTTTTTTTAATCCTTCAGTGTTGTAACATTCTATAAATAATCTGCACTGAATTCTAATTTGACTTTAAGTGATTGTATGTATCAGGATTTTAACAAAAAAACGGTTTGTTGACGTGTTGACTTCTCTGGCAAAGTTGACGTTACATTGGAGGAATCAAATGGTCGTGTGTTATGCTTTCTCGCCCCTCCATCACGTGCCAGTGCGTCACCCTTCATTCAGCACCTGTCAATACTCTCATCTTTCTGCATGAAAACATGGAGCGCAAGATAGTGATGTGTGGGTCGGCTTGGTGCAGGTCTAAAAAATGTCTCTTTATTTGCGGGACGGGTCAAATAATTACACAAAAGCAGGCTGGGGGGGGGGGGCACATACATTGCTAGTGCAAGGCCAAGACTAAAAGAAGATGACTCGGAGTAGGATCACGAAACTGACAGTGAGCTAGCAAAAGTATAGTCTATGTAATGTTCTGTGAACCATACAAACATGAGCAATATTGAATAATAACATAGACAGCCATTGTGTTCTGATTATTCTGTTCATTTATTTTATGAAGACAACGCACTCTTTTCTCAAACATGCTGTGTCTTGGCTGCTGCTGCGTTAACCTTTTCTCTCTTTATGTTGTTCACTTCAATTTAAAAGGAAATTCAAGGTGTTGGCTTATGTTTTATTTGGTTAAATGTCTGAGAAGGGACTGTTGATGCTTGTGTCTTGTAAGTTCTTTTTTATTCTGCTCTTTACAATATTGATGTTCCAGTGAACTTTAGTACAAGTTGCTCACTGTTGACCAGTTGTGCGTCCGTGGCGTTCCTCCGCTGTCAAAGGTGATAACGTCATCATACGACTAGTTGACTCGACTTCGACTTTATTGTCAAATAAGTACATCTGAAAAAATCTGAAGTCACTAATGCCCTAATATGTAGTATTGATAAACTATTAACAACAGGGTGAGTCACTTAGTTCTACCAAAACTACCAGAAAATCAACATTATGTATCCACAGACTTACATCTCCAAATAAATGAATAAATCTGAAACTGAACATCAAAGTAACCTTATATAATTTATATTGTTAAGCATCTATTTTCTCTCAGATTGTCAATAATTCTAGTTGAAAATCAATGCATTAGCCATTGATAAAATGTCGTATAAGTCATATCGCTAGTTTTAAACAATCGCATGTGTCTCTGTTGTCATTTATTTATATATATATATATATATATATATATATATATATATCAAGAAGGATGCTTTGTAGGTATAATCTACCCTTTAATGTCTTTTAGTAACAAAGTAAATTCTTCACAGACCAATAAGTGATCTTCTGTGTCTTACGACTGGAGTGTTTTCAGCCTGGAATAGCCCACTACCCCTCATTTTTTAATCTACTTTTATAGATAACGCCTAATTTTTTTATACTATTGATGCACAGGTTACAGAGAAAAACTATTTGTGTTAAATTAAAACCCTAAACTAAAACGCTGCAGACCATGTTGTCTTATTGAATTATTGTGTTTTGCTGGACAATACAGTGTAGTGTGCAATGCTGCATTATTGTTGTGGTACAGACATGCCTACATTGTAAACCAATTTTCCTTTGGGGATCATAATAATGACATTAATCTAATCTCCACTTAAGGGAAGAAGCTGGATATACAGGTTTTTTTTTTACTTTTACAGTCAAGAAAATGGAATACATTTAACACCCCAATGACCATATACAGTTATAGTGTGGTGTGTGTGTGTGTGTGAAAACAAATTACACTCTGTGTGTTCATGGCATTCAAGGAATGTATCACCAGGTCAATAGTGTGACTCAATATATTTTAATAGTTTTTAGACAATTGTGAAATGTCCTTGCAATAACCACCCTATATGTAGATATAGTTGTTCATTCTCATAAAAAAAAAAAACATGAGCCCAGAGATACAAATCACTCGTACAAAAAAGAGTTAAGGTATAGAAAGATACAGTTCCCTGATTTAATTACACCACTATATAGAAGCTCACACGTAGCTATTCATGTGTTAATATTTACTGTAAATGAACTGTAATACACTCTGACAGGACATTCAGGCCTTTTTCGATTTTTCGATATTACACTTGGCTCGGTTTTATAATTCAGAAAATTTCCACCCACTACAATTCAGACGCAGGAAGCCACACTGTTCCGTTCGGCCTGTCTTTTCTTTGGTCTCCCATTTCTTCATGGTCTCTAGTTTTCATTTTACTTTGTGTCCATGGGTCATTGGATCCAGTTTGCAAAGAGGTACTCCATCAGCTCCCTGCTTACAACCATAGATTATAGTTATTGGAAAGAAAGGTTGCAGAGCACTCACATTTGAAGATATAGTCCCTATAAACACTCATGGAGAACTGCAGAGGAGGTCTAACAAGTGTTATTTTTACTCCGCTGTTGAGTTCAGAGTCTCCTTCAGATAACTGGGACAACACAGAGATTATTAAAAGCCAATGTGTCATCATACTTCTTTAAGTGAGTTCAAATAACTATATTTTTTTCTTATACTGAATATCATGCACATATTTGGTGTTTAGGAAACCATTAAGACCTACTGAGAGGACTTTCCCTGAGCTCCAAAATGTCACTTTGCACAAGAAATACCCATAGTTATTGTCATTTATCCTAATCTATCAAACAGTCTCCAAACAAGTTCAGGATTTTGAGTTTTAGGGGGTTACTCTCAGGATACAAAGTCTGGGAATCTATGACTCATTACTAGAGGTGTGACCAGAATGTGACATGTGGGTGGGTGGGCATTTTGCTTGTTGAGGGTACAGAAAAAATTCAGTCAGACATAGGGGTTGGGTAGGTGACGTGGTGGTGCAATGGATCGCACTTGTACTTCGCAGCAAGAAGGTTCCAACACGTATTTTCCCTGTGCCTGCATGGGTTCTTTTTGGGTACTCTGGCTATCTCCCACCATCCAAAGACGTGCACTGATAGGTTAATCAGTTAATCTAAATTGTCCATAGGTGTGAATGTGAGATGTCAGCCCTGCAATGAACTAGCAACTCATCCAGAATGTTCCTTGGCTTCGCCCATAAGCAGCGAACCCTGTGACCCTAGTGAGAATAAAGAGGGTTTAGAAAATGAATAAATGAATGGGGGTGGGGTGGTGGTGGGGGTGCATCCATGATTATTAGACTGGGGGTGGGGTGTAGTTGTGCATCCAAGACTGTTTAGCTCTGGCAGGCTAGACCAAACATTTCACGAGGGGAGGGGCATGCTTTGTCCTGGCCACACCCCTTGCTCATCACTATGAAAAAAAAAAAAAAGAAAAATGAACATAAAAAAGAAAGCTCAGCTGAGCAAACACAAATGTTATATGGATCTTGCATGGTGCCTAAAGTTTGCCTCAGTATGGTAGTTTTTTTTCCTGTTTTACACCAGAATAAATGCCATATTTTTGCATTTTAAACATTTCAAACATATCTCTTACGCCGTAGGTGATCATGAGAGAATTTTTTTCTTCATATTTTTAGCACACGTGAACTTAAATGATTTATCTAGATGGTAAAAAATAAACCTTACACATAAAATAAATAATCATGAACAGTCTATTGGGTAAGATACGCTGGATTTGATTCCTTCAGCAACTGTGAAAAATAAGAAATGAAACATAATTAAAAGGAGAGATGCAGGGGGATGGATGGGTCTGGTACATTTAACCAAGTGAAAAATGAGCAGTAAATTTCTTCATGGTCGCCTTGACATGATGAGTACTAACTGAATATAGATTAGCTTTCTTACATGAGCACAGATGGATATTAATATATTTGTGGTTTGGTATCTGATGAAGGGGTTAAAGGTGAAATTGTCTTGAAAAGGGTTTAAGAGGGTATGTGTATGTGTTGCCTGCGTCTGTCCTGGTCGTTCTCCAGCAGCCTGGCTCTGTTTGGGACAGATAATTATAAATGGCTTTTGTCCGTCCAGTCAGGAGAATGAACGAGCAAGTGAATAAGAAGAGGAGGCTGTTAAAGCTGCAGAATTGGAGAGGAAGGAGGGGGATGTCAGAGATGTGGAGGAAAAGCATCGAGAGTTGGAAAAAAAAAAAAAAAAACAAGACAAAAGGGACAATGTGAGATGGCGTTGTGAACGCACATAATTTACAGCGCCGTTTTCCATCAGACAAGGATCTATAATTGAAATGACAAAGAAGATGCATCACCGAGCCAGTTGTTAGTGTTGGTAGCTATGAATTTAAGGTCTAGCAGCTGACACCTTGAGTATTCCTAGTCTGTCAATCATCAAGGACTTGTTTGGGATTGCAGCGGGTTAAGGGTGGGGAGGTCACAGGGAGGCCAAGTGTAAGTGTGTTGTGATTTTATTCATGGTTAAACCAGTCTGTAATCTGTCTTTGGTTAACTGTCTAACATTGGACACAGGACTGTAATTGTGTAATATATAGTGGGGGGTTTTTATAGGGAGTATGATGACAGTAGTTATTCTGGTAAGATTTGAACAATTCTTGACATAATTAGAACTTGCATAATGTAGACCTAAACATAAAAAATTAATACATAAATAACTAGAAAAATGCCCACCCCCCTCCACTGATCCTCACCAAACTTTTATCACTTGTTTCCTAAATTTCCTAAAAATTTCAGTCAAATCCATCTGTAACTTTTTGAATTATCTTGCTACGAATTACACAAAAGAAAGTGGTCAAAAATTCATCATTGTCTCCGTTCTGTGTTCAATGGATAATGCCTGTGAACTGATGATGTATTTTTGACCACTCAATTTCTTCCATCTGAGAAATTAACTAACTAACCTAACTTTTCGCACAACACATTATAAGTACAAATGGAGTCATTTTAGAGTTTGCAAATATTTGTTTTATGCTCAATTACAACCAAAGATGCTTGCATATCCCAAATAATGCACAGATTACTTTCCTCTGAATATGTTTAATTTTGTCCAAAAAAATCACTCTATACCTGCACCTTAAGTTTTGATTTGGATTTTCCCCCTCCCCACTGCACACACATAATATAGGCTACAGCACCATCACATTGTATATCGCTAGTTATCTTTGTCACAATTTCTGATTTTGTCTTACATTTTGAGCACTTACGTTAATCACATTGTCATAGAACTGGGGCTTTATCAGTATTAAATATGGGAACTGTGACATCACTCATTGGTTTCTGAACTGTCTTGTTGAAGCTGAAAGTTTGCACATCAGAGATGATCTAATTCTAAATGCAAACGTATTCTCAAGCGCTGCCTAACAAATTAATGTCACGGTCTTACTGGAACTTGGAGTTGGAGTGCCTCAAGTGGAAGACTTTTCCTGTTTCTGGAAAGGCTCTCATATCTTATTTGTCTCATCTCTGGCTTCAGAGGCTTGCAAGTAAATTCAATGGTATCTTCATCCACACCATAGCGTAAACATTTTAAAGCTGCCATGCATCATCTACCAGAACCTCTGAATTTACAAAAGTAGCTGCTCCAGGCTGCACTGTACCCCCAGTGTATAAATCAGGTTTAATATCAGCAATGAGCCTTTACTCACTAAACAGGTTAATTCAGGCTGTTTTTAGAGTTTCTGAATTTCACTTAAATTGAAGAAATGACTTAATTATTTTCAATATGTGTATTTTTTTTTTTATTTCTGTCTTAAAAATTTCAATAACAAAAATGAATGTATATGTACTTCTAATTCGGCCACTACCATGCACATTCAGTTTAACAGATATAACAAAGACAGACCGTCTCTAATATGACTCTTATATGAGTGAAACTATGGGTTGGATTTGATTTTAAAAACAATGTCTGGAGTATTGCTTCAACTTCTTTCTCCCTCCCTACAGCTCTGAAAGCTTTACAATAACATGATGAGAAAAGTCACCTACATCTTACGAACACAATAAGTTATTCCACATTGTCATTAAAAAGGGGAAACTGATTATCATAGACACAAATGACTGTCAAGCTAAATAATTTGATGTGTTTTGTCTTGCATATGATAAGCATAGGTTTCGTAGGTCACAGCAAAGTGTGGACCTTTCTTTGAGTGATTACTTTGTAATAGTAAATATAAATGTATTTGCAAAAAGATTTGAGTTTTACAGACAAAAGGGGTTTTTCAGACCCCTATTAAACCATTAAACCCTGGGGTTGTGAAGCTATGTGGGATAAATGGATTTGACATTGATGAAAAGCCTAGGTTCATCTCGGGTCTGTGCTTTGATGTGGAAAAGGGAGAAAAGATTAGGACTTGTTTTAGGGCTCTGAAAGCTTGTGGAGAAGTACCACTCACTGTGTTTTTCTGAGGCAGGGGTGAGTTGATTGAAGGTGCAGACGAGTAGAGGGGACATCGTATTGATCCCAGATTCTCAGTAATCTAAACTGAAGGTGGAAGGAGAACTAATGATGTCTGACACCTTTTTTTTTTTTCGTATTGGATTTTGCACCTATTAAACACAACAGTGATTGTTAAGGCAGGCAAGGTAGAATTGCTTTTGAAGTGGTACTTAACATCCAGTAATTTTTCACCTTAGCCAAGGGAAGGTGTGTGGATGACACTGGCTGTGTTTACATAGACCATAATTCCCCACTGTAATTCCCTAGTATAAAGTAGTGTCTTGTTTTGGATAATCCCTTATGGTCCAACTAAAGTAATAATGAATTTAAAAGCAACACTAATCTGTCAAATTGTCCTGTCAGAGATATTTTGAATATTCTGTTTTGACCTAAAAAGTTTTACATTTTTATTTCAGACTAAACAAGATGGAATGTTTCTTCTAAATTGATCAATAATCATATGATGCCACTCTTAATATACTTTTAGGTACTATATTGAGTATAAACTGCATAAGATACAATACCTTTTGCAGACGCACTTTGTGACAATGTGATTTATTCTGAATTGATAAAGTGTGACTGGGACTTAATATATTAATCATTGTTCCTGGTCAAAAGTGGTAACTAATGTGTATCCATATACTTTTCTGTTTACAGAAGTGAATAGTGACGTCCCACCCATCTACCAGGTAGGCTCATTTCATTTCAAATGCGATTGTTTTCACATTTTGATGATTTGGCCAAACTTTGTAATTGTACACAATGATGTTTATCATATTTCTAAGTCATGTTAAGAGAAACTCTGTGGTCTACATTAGATAATAATCTGTCTTCTTTTTTTCTAGGTGAAAGCAGTTTTATCATTGAAACTTGGCTCTTTTAAAGCCCCCCGTAATACACAGAGTGGGCAAGTCCTGTCCATGGATTGGCTCCCTCAAAAGCCACACAATGTAATGGCTGTTGGCTTCTATGATGGTAGGATTTGATTTCACCTGTGTTTTTTTTGTTTTGTTTCTTTTAATTGATGCAGAAGATTAGCAATATTTGTATATTTTGCAAATCTCTTAGCTTCTCCTGATGCCAAGTTAACACAAAATAATTTGGCATTCTCTCTGCAGGTACAGTGGGCTTATGGGATCTCACGACAAAGTCTTCACTTTTACGTTTGCGAGAGTCGGAGGGATCATTGACCCTGTTGCCATACCGATGCTTCCTCGCTCATGACCACGCTGTCCGAGCACTGTCCTTCTGTCCTGCCTCCAGGTATTCATTTTACCCTGATGTCATCTGTGTGCTGATGCTGCATTTACAGTAAATCACATTTACCACCTCCAAGGTTCCCACACAGCATGGAAAAGTATGAAAAAATAATGTTCTTTAGGCATTTCAAGGTCTGGGTGAGTGTGGAGGTGAGTAAGTCAAAGTAGTTGTGCTTCCAGATCACATGTTTTTTTTTTTCTATTCTACTATATATAAAATTCAGAATTTCTAAAACAATAATAGTGGTTTGGATGTCATGACATTTAGAGAAGAAACATCCACTGAATATAAAGATAAACACTATAAAAATGGTCACTGTAGTTTCCATATTTTGGAAAACCCTGGAGCCAGAGTCTTCACCGGCACAAGGACAACACATGTTTTGGGGTCATTACTGGTCATTCCAGCTGGCAATCATTTTATTTTTAGTAAGCAAATGACATAGAGTTCATTCATTCATTCATTATCTGAACCCGCTTTATCCTCACTAGGGTCGCGGGGGTCACTGGGGGCCTAATCCAGCTACAATGGGCGAAGGCGGGGTACACCCTGTATGAGACGCCAGTTCATCGCAGGGCTGACATACAATCACTCTCACATTCACACCTATGGCCAATTTTAGATTAACCAATTAACCTATCAGTGCATGTCTTTGGATGGTGGGAGGAAACCGGAGTGCCCGGCGAAAACCCACGCGGACACGGGGAGGACATGCAAACTCCACACAGAAAGGTCTGGTGTGGGATTCGAACCAGGTTCCTTCTTGCTGTGAGGCACGAGTGCTAAACACTGCTAAACACTGCACCACCGTGCCGCTTGACATAGAGTTAAAAAAATAAAAATACATTAACACATCTCTACATGATAGGATCTGCCTAAAAAGATCACATCACACATCACTTAGTGGATGTGTACTTTGAGTTTTGAACATTTCAGAATAAAGCTGTACTGTGATCAGCCACCATGCGCTAGGGGTGAGACTTCCCTTTTAGGGGTCTACCCCAATATCCACCTGGGAGTCTGCCATTGGTATCATAGTGTATATATAGAGCACAAGCCAGGTCAGAGTGAGCTTGTTGTCAAACTCCACAACAGAGCTTCTTCCATTCCAGGAATATTATCTGCCATTTAGTTTAGTTTTAAGTGATTTATAGGAACTGCAGGAACTGGTTCCAGTCTTGTCACCTTGTTGGAAAGTATGTTTTGAAGAATCAAGAACAGAAAGTCTGGAACACTATGTTAAATGTGCAGGAAGTATATATTGCTGCAAAAATGTAATATAAGATAATAGGCTCAATGTAGGAACCATTTGTAGTTCCTATAACCTTTTTAGTTCCTGGAACCTTTTTTCACCCTTTCCCACAGCATGGGGACTACATTAGTTCCTAAAACCTTTTTGAGCTCCTCCTAGCAGTCAGGGTCTTTTTTTTAGTTTTACCAGGAACTATATGACGTAGGTGCTTGGCGATTGGTAGAGCTGAGACCATGCCTATTTCCACATCTTGCAGTACTGCTATCTTTAAAACTGTGTAGCGTCAGCTGTGTGTTGGGGAAAAAAGACAAAGTAATAAACGGCCCGATCGTGCGGTTTTGTTTTTGGGTTAATGGGGATGTTGGTTAAAGTTATGAAATTTACATGTCATATTAAAATATTACCTGCTGCTGGAACTCTCTGTAAACTCCTCCATTCTTGATATTAGACGCTGGATTTAACCACAACATAGAACATAAACGCTGTGGCCTCATTCGCTATTGTAGTTTATAGTAGTGCTGTGTTCTACTTATGTGATTGTTGAATGTAATGCTTAAAGAATACATCACTGTTACAGACATTAGCGTCACTCATGGTTCCTACTGCAAACCCAAAGGTTCTCTAGGAATTATAGTTCTTAGAGGTAAGTTCCTTGAGGTACTCAGTGGGAAAGCGCCTAATGTATGTTACAGCAGCATAAAAGTCAGAATCCTCCTGAAAGATTTACTGTTATCTTTTGTCAGTTTTTTCATTCTGAAAGTAGTCTAGTGCAGTGGTTCTTAACCTTGGAGGTACTGAACCCCATCAGCTTCATATGCACAGTCACCAAAACTTTTATTGAAAAATAAAATTTCTCCTCTTCGAATTCAAGACATAGGTACAGTATGTCTTACTAACTAGTGCACACATTATCATGGTATTCAAAGGTCACCTGTAGCCAGTGATGGCCAAGTGGGGGTGTGTCATGAATCATGAGTCTGCCGAATTCAGTTAAAGAACCACTGGTCTTGTGGAACTTTTGAGTTATGGGTCAAAAACCCAGTGGGAATTTATTTTCTTACTGGAACATTGTGACTTCAGGAAAACAAAAATCATTTAATATTGTACATTCTGTTAAATTGTTTTACTGATTGCAGGTTAATAAGACAAATGATATGTTTTAGTAGTATTTAGCCTCAATTGTTACAAGAGCAGACAAATAGTGTTAACTATATAGCACCTTTCAAGAGCATAAAAGTCATAAGGTGCTTTACAAAAAGGAATAAAAAGCATAAAAAAGTACAAGCAAGAAACCTAACAGATGGACACAGACCTACAATGAAACAATTCAAAGGCCAGTCTAAACAGATGGGTCTTTAGCTGCTTTTTTAAAGTGTCCACAGATTGTACATTTTGTGGGAGAGACTTCCACAGAATGGGTGCCACAAACTTAAAAGCGCAGTCTCCTTTGGATTTAAGCCTAAAACAAGGAATCACCAGCAGGGGCTGATCACAGGACCTCAGAGACCTGGTGACATAAGACTGCAGCATGTTAAGTGCCATTGTTTTTGGCATCACAGTATTTTATCAAGTTTACCTTCTGAAAATGTCTTAGTCACTAAAGCTTTGTTCAACTTTTTTTGTTTTAAATTTCACAGCTATAATTATAATCCAGAAAATATAAGGTGTTCACAGAATGGACATTGAGGACCAAAAATGACACTGAAATTAGAAGTAATCAAAGTGCAATGCAAGTACTTTTTGTGCTTTTCACTTTCAGCTGGTTTATTCAATTAAATGCTTAGTTGAAGGAAAGTCTGGTCCTTGCAGGCAGAAGTAGTGCAATAAATTAAAAATGCAGAAAGTGGTGCTGCAGTTTGACAGAAAATCCTTCACTGTGTGTTACACCACTAATTCACAGTATAGGATACAAGGCCAAACATCCTATCCCTGCTACCACCGTTCACATGAGTGAACCTCAGTTATCTCTAATATAGTCGACATCTGTTGACCTTTAGACTGCAGCTTTTCTGAGGTCAAGTACCCTCTCTCCCTAGCCTTAGACTTCCTTAAAAATATTTATGAGTCCAAAATGTTAAAGCACACATTGCTGAATAAGGCCAGCGTTTCCTTTTCGTGGCATTATCTTAAGTTAACCGATTAGTTAGCAAGCTGTAGCCTTTTTTTGGTAACTGTATTTTAAGTGCAGAGATGCCCAAATTCCTTCCAATTAATTTACAAAAATGTATTTGATACAGGGCCAAAACTAAAGGTCAGGTGAGACCACATTGCAACAAAGCACATTACATTTCTGTATTTTTTTTTTTTTTGGGGGGGGGGGGGGCAAAAACAAAAGCAGTCAGTTTAATATATTTTTTGTAGCTTTACAAAGACAACAGCTGCACAGTATATTGTTTGAACATTATAATGACAATATAAGCATGCACAAGAGTCTTCCATGTTGGAGGAACTTCACACGTTTTAATTTAAACAGTTACAATTAACAAGGACATGGGGGGAAAAAAAATACAAGCAAAGATTCAAAACTCCGGTACTAACCCAGTGACGTTAAAACTGCTCACAAGGAAGCACACCCGTCAGTGTGAATAGAATTAAAAAAAAAAAAAAAAAAAAAAAA
Organism: Siphamia tubifer; assembly: GCA_020466265.1. Taxonomy (NCBI): domain Eukaryota; kingdom Metazoa; phylum Chordata; class Actinopteri; order Kurtiformes; family Apogonidae; genus Siphamia; species Siphamia tubifer. The sequence continues at coordinate 29,069,014 of CM035805.1, read as the reverse complement.
AAAAAATCCTTCACAGCTCATCAAGAGGTTTCTACCATGTGGGACCGTTGTGACTTCATATCAGAGAATAGGATATTCAGGAGAAGCCAGAAATTTAAACAGTTCCCAGTTGAGCCATCTGCAATTTAAGTCCCAAGTTTAAAATTGTTACTTTCTGAAGCTTAAAGGTTATCTGTGCCATGTGAACAGCTGTTCCTAAATGTGAAGGTTACATTAAAACAAAAAAAAAAAAAGGGAGAAAGTTCAGTAAAAACCTGGGGGGAAAAATCCCAGTCTAAAAGCATCCTCATTTGCAACACATTTAGTTAGACATGTTAACATTATTTGACTACATGTAAAAACAAAACATTTTAAATGAAAATAAAGTACAATAGAAGATACAATTGGCCTTAGGTCATCAAATCAGTATCAACTACATTACCTGTAAGGATTGTTAAGTCGTGTGTTCAGTGACACAGCATCAATACAGGTTGGCAATGTGTCGAAACACATCATAACACCTCATCTAACCACCACTGGTAGAGACTAAGGTCCAGGTTCCAAAAGTCAAAAAAACAGGTTAACAGACAAACCTGTAACTCTCACAGTAATGTTGCAAACTGCAACTGATAGAAGGGGAAGACACACATATATATATATACTGGAGAGGGAAGTGTTAATTGACGAGACACAGGTGACACACATCAGGACAAGAGAGTAATCGGCACACACTAGGGGCAACTAGGGGAAAGGTCAAACTAAACTCTAGGGGAAAGGTCAGACTAAACTCAAGACAGAACACAAGAGGGAATCTACCAAAACAGGAAATGACAAACAGAAACAAGACAGGGACTAGAGACAGATGTGACACTGTGTAGTTTAGGATGAGCCTTGGTTGCACTTCAGTGAATTTTACCCTTTTTATTCAAATAACATGAAGTAACTTTTTTGATTAGTGTCAAACTGAGGTGTATGAACACTGAGTGGTGAGTATCTGATTCATAATAAAAGGCCATGGTTCAACGTGTCGCAGTAACACAGTCTCATCCCTCTCAAATTATTTCTCCTTGCTCCATTACACTGTTGATGAATGTGTAGATGAGGAGGAAGACGAGAGGGCTCGGGGTCTTTAACAGCAACCGTGTCTGCTGCAAGGATTCACTGACATCGCAATATCTTAGGCCACAATTGGCTTTTAAAAAAAATTTTTTTTATTAAAAATCTGATACTAGCCACTCTGTCTGTTATCCACCTCTGATGACCTAAACAACCCCAGCAGGACCGGCCTACAAAATGATAATGAATCAGCTTTTTTTTTTTTTTTTTTTGTCTTTTAAGGAGATGACAGCCCACTGAAATGTATGATTAATGTAGCTCTCAGTGGTACACGATGTAAATGCTTTTGCTCAAATCTTTTCTGCATCGACCTCAAATACAGTCTTTTTTGCAGAAATGCTGAGATGTGGTCCTGAAAAAAAAAAAAAGTCATGATATTTTTTTTTTTTGTTAAACTCAGCTCAAAATATGAGGCATCAGCATTTGAGCTCACAACACCCAATTCAGCCTTAATGATAGGTATTAGTTTAAAGATGTAGATTTGTCCCCATATTCCATTTCTTGTATAGTATCTAATGGCATCTTTCTGGGTAATTAATAGCATTATTAACATTATCGATGTACCTCTGGGCAGCACTTATGAATATCCACTGTTATTTATCATTTCTGCTTCACGTAGTTTGTATTATACAACAAATGGGGTTGGTAATATGAGCACAAAAGTTCACAATGTTAATGTCCCGGTTAGAAAAGTGTGCACAAAATACAGTTTGGGCACCATTTTGCATGACTTTGCACTAACAAAATAAGATTCATTAAAGTATAACTGATAAGAGACGATATATGACTATTATTGAGAAATGTGACCAATAATTTATATTCATCATTACAGCACATTCATTCATCCTGTCTGTTTTCTCAAGTGTATCTCCCATCTTCACTACAGGTTAGGACATTTTAATCAAGATTTTAGACTTGTACAGACGCAGCAAAATTTCTTAAAAGTGTATTACTGGAAACCGAACAGGCAACCTCAAGTAGTTTAATACAAATCCAGACCTGTACTGCTGAGTTGCAGTAGTAGCACAACTTATGTGAGATGTGAACACTTTGAATAGTCTGAAAGTATCAAAGAAATCAAATGCTTCACAATTTTTTGTGATGCTCTGAAATTTCAATGTAAAATTTAGTGGCATCTAGTGGCAAAGGTGCATGTTTGACCTATGGTAGCCATTAAAAATAAAGGTTCCTCAGTGATGCCAGTGTTGTTGGTTGCATCTATTACAATGATACATGCTTGCATTTAATTATCAACAGTAGCATTATTAGCTAACTTTGCTTCAGTTCAGTTAGCTGTTGCTAGTAACATCAAACTTCTTTTTTTACATTATAAAAGGCTACATAGCTCTAGAATTTGATTATTTTTCGGCCTCCTCTTTGCTTTGCTGTGAAACTGTACAGGTTAGGGCTTGGAAGATCTTTTCATCCTGATGAATTCTGCTCCTTTACCTGGATATTTACTGCAGACGAGGCTAACACTAGGCTAAGCTAACAGCTGGCTCGGCTTCATGTATCTGACGATGCGCTTTCCCATTTACCTGAAAAGGACCCGACTTGAGTGCGAAAAAAAAACCAAAATTCTGTGTTAAGACAAAAGACTGTGCTAATATGTCCCAGCCTTAGTCTGTTTGTTTCAGGTAGAGTTTAGATGACAGGCATGATGGACTGTATATGATATGCGACCGGCTAAAACAGCTGGAATGAAATAAATCAATATTAGTCCAACATTGACAAAGATGAAAACAAAGGGAATTTTTTTAATATGTTTTAGTTATTTTTGTAAGCACACAATACAGTTTAGTTATATTTTTTCCTTTTTATTGTTGTTTTTATTTATTTCAGTTAATGAAAATTATTTTTCAATTTTACTTTTTGTTATTTCCTTAATTTTCATTAACGATCATAACCATGATTATCACCACTAGTTTGTTTTTTTCCAATGCTTGAGGACTTCTGACAAATGAGAAGACTCTATGAGACATTATTGTTTAGAATTAGAACACACAGACTGGATCTGCTGGTGGGATGATATTTTTTCTAATTACGGGTCAAATTAAGAACAAGAGAATTTTGGGTTTTAATGTACGATGTCTGCTCATATATCAGTTTTAATATGTGTTGTATGGAATATAGTAGCTCCACGGGTGACTTTAAAAAATTATTTTTTTAATTATTATTATTTTAAATTTTTTTTAATTTTACAACACCAAAAAAAAAAAGATCTGGGGCTTAAGTCCCCTCTCTCCGCCGATGGTGAGGAACCAGGGGGTGCTGAGCAGAATTTTAGCCCCTAAAATAGCCTAAACTCGCCCCTGGCTCCTGCAGCTTTACGATGAAGAAAAAGTCGTAAAATATTAATCTCCAGACAGAGTCACCCTTTTGGCAGCAGAGAGTCTGGAGGACACACATCTTGTCTGGATCACTGCTTTTTAATTACGTAGATATGTTAAAAAAAAAAAATGACACTACCTCTTTCTCTCACTGTTCCGCTCCAGTGTACTTTTTTTTTTCTCCATCACCTGAATAGTTTGTCATCTTCTCTTCTCTTCTCCTTCCCACATTTATAAACCACTTTTTTTTGTCCCTATCAAATGTGGTTGTATTGATTGTTCTGTCTTCAGTTGTTTTAAAGCAGACACTTTTGTCAGATTTTGATCAGCGATAAAGGAATGATGTCTTCTAGTACTGCATTACAAGTGAACTGATTTATCTGGTAAATTTTCCACAGCCTTGTGTGTGAACTGATTTATTTTTAAGTGTGGCAGACAAGTTATTTAGAAGAAAGTGTGAATTTCTAAGAGCAGAGGCGGGTGAAAATACCACATTTAGTCCAAATACAAACAATATCATTGTGTCTTTGACCATACATTGGTTGTTTACTATTAACTTGGTGATATGCACACTTCATATAAGTTGCATATGCTGTTAATTTTATTATAGTGATCCTATATTTTAAACATACATTTCACTTTACTCCTCATTAATGATAGTAATAATAGTTTGTGTTCATATGACCTACAAAAATCATGAGTAAACTCCCAAATTGAATGGAAGGACAAAAGATAAATCGAAAATACACAAGGATTAGCATGGTATGGTCTGTTGTATGGTGTGCAGAGACAGACTTTGATGAAACGTCCTTGATGGTAAACAAGTCAGTAGTATAGGAATATGAAAATGAAAGTCTATTGTTCTTTTCAAATGGTCATGTGGTCCATGTATGTCACTTCTTCTCAGACACTTAATAGTAACAGCAGGAGAAGACCGCTTGGTGAAGACCTGGGATCTGAGGAGGCTTTATGAACCAATCACAGTTCAGAAACGTTACCTGACCAACGAAGTATACTGGCCTTTAGACATGTCTGGCCTCCTTATCGCCCAGGAGAACGCCTACGCAATGTAAGACACCTTCTCCATTTCTTTTTTTTTAATTATTTGTTTTAACATTTAAGTTATTTGTTAACTCATTGACTGCCAGCTATGTTCAGAATAGAGAGCTGCATACTACCAGAGTCTTTGGCCATGTTCACTGAACTTTCAAGACCCAAAAAATAGGCGTCCTAACACCTTGTATTGCCTCGTTCATGGGTGTTAGTGCAAGATGTTGACAACTTTTAGTATGTACCAAACCAGCACACATGCACACACACACACACACACACACACGATATATATACACACAGTATATTTCTTTGGCAGTCAATGTTACTTTTCAAAAATACGTATATATATATCTCTTTGGCAGTCAATGAGTTAAGTAGAAGCACCAAATATGTTTCTTCTCAAGTTCTCCAAGATGAGATTTAAAGATTTTTTTCCTTTTGTGTTTGTTATATTATACTTTATTTGTGCTTATTAATCAATGGACGTATAAAGTAATGTAAATAAATGAGTTTTTCAGCAGTTAATTTTAACATGTCATTCCCAGGAAAAACTTATAAGTAAAAAAAATCACATTTACTCACGAATACTACTCAGTAAAATTTCTCTTGGTTTTGGAAATTTGGATTATTCAAACCAACATTGTAATTGCTTTTAAAAATCAGAGTATTTTTCTTTTTCTGCCTCAGATTAAATGTGTTTCTTAAATTGTTTAATAGACATGGTTCACATGGAGTTCATTTCTATGATTACCACATGCGAGCGATCTTTACCATCCCGAGGACCGGCACCTTGTGGGTGAGTGTGAAGATATTCTCATGTTTTGAAAAACCTGGAAAGCCTTTGGAATTTGAAAAATGCTAATTCCAGGCCTGGAAAAGTTTTGGAAAAGTAAAAAGAGGCATTTAATGAATTCTCATAAATACATTCCAAATGCATTGATATTTGACTATTATATTATTTATGTCATAGCCGAAACACGCAGTCTTTGAAATGAATAAATGTATATATTTATGCAAAATTCATTTCAACAGAATGTTAACAATATTTTATGTTGTACATATTGTAAAAAAAACAACAAAAAAAACCCAACAACCCAAAAAACCATATTATATTGATAATTAAAAATATTTCATTATATATTTGCTTTTTCTGCCATTTTTCTAAACTCTTGCTATTTAAGGTTGTAAAATAGAAGGTTTAAGGTATACACTGAATACATTTTAGGTTGGAAATTCACTTTTGAGAACTTTGTAATTCTTGGAAAAAAAAAAACAGTGGTTTTTTTTGTCCATCTAGTTTATCACATTTTTCATAAAAAAATATTTGAATCTAAATTTTGCCATTTTAGCATGTTTAAAATTATATTTAGAGTTTTAATATTTGTCTTAAACTTGTGTGGTTCCCAAGTTATGATTATGAACTAAAAGTAGAGGTTGGTCTATCCTTGACCTCTCCCTTATGCTGGTTGGTCTTTCCCTGTTTCCTTCAGTCCATATCCACGTCTGATTGGCTGAATTGTGTGGTGACATCAGACACTCTTGGTGAGGTAATACTGGCCGTTTTACCTCAGTTCGTCTTCAAACGCCCATTGGAGAGACGTTTTGTAAGTTCCCTTATCCTATTTGTCTCTTGATTGAGAGATGAACCGTACCTTGATGTTGAAGCTTAATTTAACATGTTTCAAATGTATGAAACGGAACAAATATTTTCCTCCTTGTCTCTGTGTTCAGCCTGTCTACTTCACATCCGTGGTGCCTCTAGAAAAAGAGGTGGTACAGGATGTGGAAAGAAAGGAAGAACAGCAAGAAACAGAGCAACCGGGAGCTGAGTCTGAAGGAGGAAATGAGAAGAGTAATAAGAATATTGATGGGAGTAAAGAGAAACAATCCTCTCTGCAGTTGAAGAACTACAAACATGCTGCAAAAAACAACTACCTCGAACTTACAGACTATGATTTGGTGGGAAAACTGTTTTTAATATGTATTTATGATGTCTGATTATAAGAAAATATCACACATTTTAGTTGACTAGTGCTGTACTGATATTAATAGTAATGCATTAGGTTGCTCTTCTTCACTGTGCATATATACTAATAACTTAAATTTACAAATCTTATTATTAAACTATACAAAGAGAAATGACTATTGGATAAAAATAGAAACGGCCTGCTCGAGTCACAACATGCTCGAGTTTTATCCAGATTTGCTTTTCTCATTTGTCAGACAGATGGAAAAAGAGTTGCTTCTTTTTTACCTTGACATGTTTCGGCTACAGCCTGTAAACCCTCTTCAGAAAGGTCACTTGTTGTTCCTGTGACGTAATGTCGGCTGTTCTGAGGAAGGCTACAGGCTGTAGTCAAAACATATCAAGGTAAAAGCATCAACTCTTTTTCCATCTGGCTGACAAATAAAAAATGGAAATCTGGACAAGTTCTAGTAGACAGTATGAATCTAATTAGACGAGGCCATATTTGTTGTTTTTTAATTGTATAAAAAGCTGTTTTGCAACTAAAAACATATCAATATCAACAAATGTTCATTAAATTTGTTCACTCATATTAAATTAAGGCGGTGGTGTCATTCAAACCAGAACACAATAGTGACACAAATACGCATTGAGCCTCAAACAGTGATAAATGACATTGGGGCATGTAACACCTACATCTTCCCATTTTTATTTTATTTATTTTAAATATAAGAATGTTCATAGCAGGTATTGCCAATAGTTAATAAGCAGTATTTCTTTTATGTGTAAGGGCTGTTTTTTCTTTCTAAGTGACAGGTGATGAAACAAGGTAGTTATTTGTTAGTGCATTTTGAAGCATTTTATGAATACAGATGAGGAAGCAAACAAAATTAATCCTAAAGTAGATTAAAAAAAAAACATTATAGAACATTTTAAATAACATCATAAAATTTAATTATTATTAGATTTATTCTTTTATAGCCTAAAACACCTGAAGTCAATGTGTCCCAGTATATTAGCTTCCATATAGTGTATTTTTTTTCCAGTTAATGGTAACAATAAAAAGAACATGTTGACTATACAGACAATGAAAACATCTACTGTCCAGCATTAGATCTTTAGCAATGATTCAGATTTACATGTTTACAAAATCTGTGTTTTAAATGTGGGAGGGAGACATGCTATTATGACAATTTTGGTATAAATACAATATTTAACAAAGTATAAGTTAATTCAGAGCATTTTAGTACCATGCCTGGATTGGATCTTCAGCTCTCCATTAATACCACTATCTCCTCTGACTTGCAGCGCACCTTCAGAAACGGTGTGAAGCGAGCTGTGTGGAAACGCATGAAAGACACCGAAGTGAAGACAAAGCTCAACGTTGATGATTTCCCTTTGGCTGCATTACACAAGGTATGTACACACACACACACACACACACACACACACACACACACACACTGATAGTACAGGTGTCATCATACTCCTGCTGCAGCTTGATGGGAAAAGGAAAAGAGAAAAATAAACACCGGGATGGAGGTAAGGTATGAAACAGGAGCTTCTTCCTCCTCCTCTGATGGCAGTTATAAAGACAGGCTGAATGTAATGATGTGTAAAATGAGAAAAATGTCGCCCTCTGTGAAGGAAGGGAGGGGGAGATGGAAAGCAGCCATTTGAGCATTTGATGTGTTTAATTTTAAGAGAGGCCGGCTGAGTGGAGGGTGTCGCTGTGCCCTCGAGGATGAGATGATGGACGGGCACTTCATAGGACAATCTCCAAAAATGAAACGCCACCGGCTTTTTGACCGGCTTTTTGTCTGAAAAGGATAAATGAATTAGGAAGAGGGAGAGAATAACTCAAGGAGGGGAAGAGGGAAGAGTAAAAGGAGAGACAATGGAGGACGATTTATGTGATGAAGAGATGAGCTTCAGGAAGAGGAACCAGTGATATTGACCCACAACAGATTAAAGCTGAGTCATCCACAGAAAAGAGTGGCCTAGAAGAGTTTATGAATATCCACAATGATGCAGATATATCAGATCTAGCCCGACCGCGCACACAGATCAGGGGTGTCAAACTGCGGTCCACGAGGGCACGGTCAAGTCCGCCAATTTATCGTTATGGAGGTAAAACTGCCAAATTTATCATGATATTAATTTGAAGTCATATCGCTCAGTCCTACTTGGAACATAAATGTCCTTTAACTTTCTTTAATGTCTTTAACATGTGGGCCTCCACCTTCATATTATAGTGCAGAAGCTGTAACCTCTAAAAACAACATTCTATACGTATGTCCACATAACCAAACATTTCATAGGGCAATGCACTCATCTTATTCATGAATATCAGCCAATCAGAGGTGTTGTTTTTACATACTACCTGTGCAATATTGAGGTTTGCACTGCTAAAATCTGTCACATCCCCACCTTCTTCCCCTCCTCCTCCTCTTCCTCAGGTGCGTTTTAATCCAAACATGAACTGCCACCCCTGGTTGGTGTCTGGAGGGCAGAGCGGTCTGGTGAGACTCAACTGTTTGCGGGGTTTCATCACCTCCAATGCTAAGAAGATGATCAATGAACAGCAGGCCCAGTTCAACAACCTTTGCCACTCACAAGACCAAAACCAGGTCACCCAAAGTGTGACCGAGCCGCTATAGCAGGACCATACAAGATTTGGATGAAAATGAACACCAAACTGCCAAAAAAAGGTCTTAGTAAATGACACACGCTAAAGTAATTCATTATTATTCTGCCAAGGAACGGCGGAGTTAGTATGTTTTTGCCTGCGTTTGTCTGTTAACAAGATAAGTCAAAAGGCTACGCACGGATTTTGCTGAAAAATTTCAGGCTGGCACAAGGAACAACTGATTACATTTTCATGGTGATATATGTGCGTGTGTGTTGGGGGTGGGGGGTGGGCGGGCATGTGCGCTTCATTCGGTTGGTAGGGGCAGACCCTACCAGAACCTATCACTCATTTAGGACATTTAGAAAGGTGGGTGCTGATCTGCCTTGGCGGAGCCTGTGCTCTCCAAGTGCTTTTCTAGTTTTATTGTCTGTATTTTAAGTGTTTTACAAAGATTACAGGACAAATCCACTCTCTTCCTCTGCTGTCCAACAACAAGTTCACAACTGAAAATCTGCCTTAAACAGCCGTCTGGTACTTCTATGAGTAACACGTCTAGTTGAGTTTGCTGTAATCATTCCTTTTGTTCATGATTTTACAAGTGACAAATTGGCTTTAAATAAAGTTTAGAATTTTATAAAGGCACTTTTGATATATGTACTGGCATCCAACTACTGTTCATCAACAGCAGCAGTCTTAAATGTAAAAGTGAAGGAGTTTTCCATTCTGATGTGATAAGAAAACTGAGCTCCATGAGTTCTGGAAAGTCCTGTCTAGTTGTCTCAAAACATGGACAAATAACACATTGAACAAACACAAAACATAGCTGATTACAGGTCAGTGACATGTTCAGTGGAGGGTCTTCACAGTCTCCAGCACCAGGGGGAATGTTCCTCCTCCTCTACTGATCACTACTTTCAATCCCACCAGGCCACTAATATATTATATTCATATTTTTGTCACTATTGTATCAGACAGATTGTTGTTTTTTGCATCATAGACAAAATCACCCAGGACTTACGTGCCTTAATTTCAAGGTAACCTATCCCACGCAGAATCACAAGGTCCGGTTTCTCCATAATGGGATTAGGTTCCATTGTCTAGAATTCAGTTCTGGGTTTATTCATTTCCAGTATCTTTGTTGAAATCCTTCCTTTGGTCCTCCGATTGCAGTGATGATATTTACTGGTGTTGGCCAAACAACTCCTGAGTAAGTGGGTCATTAACTCTTAAGCATCCAATGAGCAGTTGTTTCATCTAAGACGGCTTTTAAATTGTTTAGATATTTTAAAGTGTGATTATATGAAGTACTCATCCACAGTCGGTGTGGGGATGAAGTTAAATAATGTTCTCTGGATCAGATCAGCAGCAAAATTCTTTCAATAACCAGAAAAAGGCCCATTCAAAACATGCAATTTGATTGTTTAGTAGAACTAGAATATTTTCCGCACTTCACTTTACTGTTAGACATTTTGTTTTGAAAGGTTGAAATGATTATCTCACTCTGCGAAGCCACCACACTCCTTTAAAAATACAGTCATTTTACCTTGTACTTTGTAGAACAAGAGTCACTGATTTCTGCTCGAGTGTCACTTTGAATTATTTGTGTTTGACTTTTATGTTGGGATGAATAGAGTTAATAAGCTGTAGGCACAATAAGTAATTTTTGCCACATGTTTTCACCTGTATTACAAATTAAAATGTAATGAAACCTATAGTATTTTGTCTGCAGAGAAATTAATTTAGAAACATTTTATTCACAGTAATTTTTGTGACTTACTTTGCATTTAAATTTTCTGAAATTAAAACACCTTTTTTTATTTTGAATACAATTATGTTGTTCTATCACTTTGAATTTTTAATATAGTTCATAAGTGAAAAAAATATTTCCTAGAACTTGTTGTTTTTAGGTTAATATAGAAATGTCACATATTGCAACTTAGAACACCAAAAGAGATCAGACTAATTGATAGAGGAGTAGATCTCCAATCATTTGAAGTAAAAGTGTGTGGTGGCTTTGAAGAGTTCAGTTCTCATGTAAATCACTTAACGTACATAATACACACTTTAACTCACCTTCTTAGGTCAGTAAAGTACATTTTTCTGCAACTTCCATTCTCATCACTATACAACTTGGTTCATGTGCCAGCACCACTGGTGGAAGTTCAACAAAAGTGGATCAGTAATCAAGAAAAATTCAGTCAGAATGCTGTTTGACTATAGTTAAGATACAGTATTGAGTCAGGATGGTTAAGGTTAGGAATTCATGAGGAATATTTGACTTTCAGTTACCACTTCTTCCTTATATTAATTGTAGTTAAAGATGTCCGGATCAGGCTTTTTGCCACCAACATTTTAAAAACTAAAGCGATAGTTCACTATTTTTCACATGAATTTGTATAGAATCAGCATCTTTACTCTGTTGCACCCACAGTGACTTACCCCCGACAGTGTCCTGTGAGCCCAGTTCTGGTCCGGTTTTGGTCAAAGCGAAAGTAGTCCCGGCAGGTTTCCTGGGGTCAACAAATTAAAAGGTGTCTTCTCAAAACAATATGCGTGATTTATTTGCATAACAAAACTGTCATGGAACAAAAACTCACACCTTGTAATGGCTTGGAGATACTTTCTCTCAATAGCGATCAATGTGCGTTGTCACTGCTAACAGCTGTGCGCCTTAGCAAACTACTTTCATCAGTTGTTCGGCAGTGTTTGCTGCTGCTACGTGCAGGTGCACAGCCGTTAGCAGTGACAACGCACATTGATCGTTATTGAGAGAAAGTATCTCCAAGCCATTACAAGGTGTGAGTTTTTGTTCCGTAACGGTTTTGTTATGCAAATAAATCACTCATTCAAACGCATATTGTTTTGAGAAGAAACCTTTTAATTTGTTGACCCCAGGAAACCGGCCAGGACTACTTTCGCTTTGACTATAACCGGACCAGAACTTGACTCACAGGACACTGTGGGTGCACCAGAGTAAAGACACTGATCCCATACAGATTCATGTCAAAAATACTGAACTATCCATTTACGGTTAGGAATATTTGACCAGTTAAAGTTGTCCGGATCAGACTTTTTGAGCAATCAGCCGATCAGAGTCCCAATCCGATACTTCTATAATACATTTTAAAAATTTAGAGTGATCAGATGAGATCCAGGATATCTTTGTTTTATTCATTTCATTTTCATTTATCCAATCCGCTCCGAACGGTGAGCGTCAAAGTCACCGCCACAGCTCAACTCATCTTACTCTTTGCATCTGACAAATCAGGACAGTTTTGTAATCGCAGCATTCCAATGTCATTCCAGTAAATGTCTGTTCTTCCATCTTTTAGCTTCACCAATCCCTGCCACGAGGACATGAATTATAAAGTTGGCAGTTCAGTCTGCTACTCAGGTCTTCTGGTGAATTATACCGTTTATTTTTGTACAGTATCTTAAATATACACGTGACTAATTTTAGTTTTGAACTGAAATTCAGTTGTGGTCGTAGGTAGGAGGAGGATGGAGGATATGAAGGATTGGTATCTTTAGGCTGCTGACGCTGCTGTACAGGTGTGATTTAATTTTCTGTGCTCAATGTTAACTCAGGATAAAATTGAGAGAAAATACTTGAACTTTTTTACTAAAGCCTGTTTGTGATGAATGTATCTAGTAATGTTTATATATGATTTGTGAGAATTTAACTTATTTTAGTCTTTCTGTTTCTTTTTGTTCCCACTTCACTCAAATGTTTGGGTTATATTAACAGTTTGTTTTCACTAGTATGGGACATTTTCATTGAATATTTTCATTTAAGTTAAAGTTAGGGTTTGGAAAATATGGCTTTTTTAAAATAAAATAAATATATGAAAATTTGGAATTATGGTCACTGGACAACAACAAAAGTGGCTATGAAAATATATGAGTCGGTATAAATTTACATATCGAGGTAATTCTCAAAAATATTAAAATCACAGCACTTGTTCTTTTGTTTTTTTTTTTTCTCTGAGATTGTTTCTCAAATGTTATGCATAATAAATATTTTTGTCATAAAAATTAAGCTAACGTCTCAATTTTGTTCTTTCTTTTGAAACAATTCAGATCATCAGCAGCTTTTGATTTTGACACGATTGTGGCATTTTATCATGAAAACATATGTGTAAGGCAAAAGTACGAAGCAATAATTCTCTTCACACACTTTACTGTTCACTGATATTGCCCTATTTACACTGTACTGAGGTTTGGGAAAATATCTACAGTATAGATCAGCATGTGTATTTATGCATGTATGTGTAGGAGTATGTATGTGCAGATATGTGTGTGTGTGTGTGTGTGTACTCAGAGGCAATGAAAACACAACACCAGTTTGGATTCAAATAGTCTTTGGACTGAAAGTATGTTTTTTATTTTAACAATTTCAATATATTAGGTTGATTTTGACAAATTAAATATGTTATTTGGCTGACTAGGACAATAATAAACACATGCATTAAACATAATGACCAGAAATTGAACATTAAAAATAATAACAACACAGAATGGAACACTTCTGTCAGTATGGGGTATGACCCCCACAAACATTCACACAAGCAGGACAACATCTCCTCATAGACCTGACCAAGCATCTGCAGTTGTCCTGGGGGAGTTGTCTTCACTCTGCAGAACATTCTGGAGTGGCTGCCTGGTTTGAGGTCTGGGTACTCTTGCTGAGAGAGCTCATCCCAGTTGGTCCCACACATGTTTGATTGACACTTGACAATGTTTCTTGTGTCTTTTATCATGTCTTTATATGGGGAAGACAACCACTCTTTCATTTCAATAACTGCACTTGCAGAACTCCTAATTCCATATGTTCTACTCAATATGTACTGTTTAGAGTATAACACAACATGTTGATTTACATGATGACCATTCATGTGAAAGAAAAGTGCCCATTATGACTCCAAATGTCACTTAAACTCAAATATGTTATAACATATATATATATATATATATGTGTATATATATATATATATATATATATATATATATATGTATGAATGAAAATGAATGAATTTTTGATTATTTTTACATTGGTTTATTTAACATAAATAAATCAATGTCCACCAAAGGAAGTCCCGCCCCCACCAGCCAAGTTTGTGTAAACACCCCAATCAAAAATTCAAGGAGCACAAATGAAAAAGGCTAAAGTCGTAATAAAGGAAAAAGGCAACGACCACAACTGAGAAAGATGCAAAGACCAATGTTTTACACAATCTGTGCTTTTTTTTTCATATCAGTCTGATATATTTTTTTTATTATTATTTTGTTGGTATTTTGAATCAATATTCTTTGCTTGCACTTTCAAAAATGATCTTTGAAATTATTGACACAAATTAAACATTATATATATATATATATATATATATATATATATACACACACACATATGTATATATATATATATATATATATATATATATATATATATATATGTTTGTGTGTGTGTTTATGCTACAAGCATGTACATACATACATACATGTACACACACACACACACACACATTCTTTCCAGTGGTCCAACATATTTTGACATGTCAAGGGGGCGCTGTCAACATGAAACCGATATGTACTCATAATTGTTCACACTTCTGAAGTGTGCGCAAACATTTTTTGTGTAATCACTGTGTACTCAATAGTCCTTGTGCCGACATGTCATGGCTCAGGCCTAATAAGTCCATCCACAGCTACATTTTTCCTATATTATTAATATATAAAACATTTCAACACACACACACACACATGCACATATTGGATTTTAGATCCTTCACAGTTTGCTTTGTTTACCATCATTGTCTTGAGATGCATCTGAGTTTCTCTTCACCATTTCAATCGATGCTTTCTTCTTTTTGTCATGATCGTCATAATCATCATCGTCCTTTTTCTTGAACTGGGCCTCAATTTCTGTTGGGTCGCTGTAGGTGTAAAAATATGCCATGATGGAGAAAATGACGCACACTGCGACCAGGAGAGACGCGAAGAGGACGTACTCTGCCCACTTTAGAAAAGAAAGGAAACAATTATTAACCAATCACACAATATATAGAAATCACCGACATATTGTAAACCTTTTGGATATTTGATTATTAGATGTTCCACATTTTTAGTACCATTTTGGGAAGCTTTATAACCTCAGCCACAAACAGCACGATGAAGTTTCCAACAGCAACAGTAAGCAGCCATCCTGCTTGTAGCACTGATTTCATGTTACTAGGCGCCTTAAGAACAGAAAAAGCACAAAAAAATTTAGACAAATGCATCATTCACTGCCTCATCTGACATAAATTGTAGATCGTGTGCTGGGATTTATATTCTATTTTTACCTGCGAGTAAGAGAATTCCAGCCCAGTAACCGAAAACATGACTTCACCAGCAGTTATGAAAAAGTACTGTGGGATCTGAAGAGCCATGTGAACAGTGTTGGGTTTGATGTCCACTATTGCAATGATAGACTCCTGACACTAAAGCAAAAAGGAGAAATGTAATTATTGTTTTAATCATCCCATTTTGACTTTAAATAAAAGAATATATCTTTTATTTTACTAACAACACTAAACCAAATTGTATAAAATGTGAGTTTTGAGAGATAACCCTGATGCAAACTCTCATTTTCAAGTTTTAACAACAGAGCAGAGAGGATTTGCTATAGTATATAACTATAAAATCACTACACAAGTGACATTTACTTAAAAAAAAACTGCCACTTGGGAACATCTACTGATCTAAAACGTTGAATAACCTTCAAAACAGCAATCCTCTTATAGTACTATTTAATTATTTGGGGTGAAATGCAGCTTTTGAACTTTTCAAGTGCATATTGTGCCATTTTAAGCAATCAGAGGCGCATAGTGATTATAGCAGCATTCATTTACTTGTAAAATCCATGTAATTTGACAAATAATGTTATATTTTAAACCATGAGTGTCTTGTTTTGTTAGTTTTTTGTGTGTCTTCCTGTTCTTTCTGTTATTGTTAGTGTCTGGGCTTTTATTTTGTCATGTTGGCTCATGTTCACTCTGTCCTGTTTTACTTCCTGTCACCAGTGTTTCCGCCCCCCCCAACTCTCTAATCTGTATGATTGCATCCACCTGCTCCTTCCCCTATTTAAGTGTTGTGTGACTGTTTGTCAGATACTAGTTTGTTGCTTCGTATGCACCACATGAGCGGTAGGCTGTTGTTTTGGATCTCCTCGTGTATGACCTGTTTCTGGTTTCTTTGTCTTTGTCTGTGTCGTTTGCTGGACCCCCTGGTACTGAACCTTGTTTCTGACCCTGACTTTGAGTTTGCCATTTGGATTTTCCTGGCTCTGACCCTCATCTGGTATCTGGTAATGTTTTTTGGATTGCTCTTATGCTCGGTTGGCTCTCTGGTTTTGGCCCTGTTCTGTATTTTGACGTGTCTTCTGTCCTGCTCTATAGTTGCTGTTAATGATGTATCCCACCTGGCCGTCATCCAGACATTGACTTGCTATTATTGTCGTTATTATAAACTGAGCTTTAATCAGTCACTGTCTCAGCGTCCTGCATTTGGATGGGACTGTGTTCTGAAAAAATTATCAAATAAGTGGTTGCAGGCGTTTGTTTTCAGTAATGATATAAACTGTTGCTTATGAATTTGGAATAGTGGTGTCTTGTGTATTGTTTTTATTATTCATACATATTAGTAATTACCTTTGACCAGGTATAATGATTACATACTGAGTTACAGGTTGTAGTTACACGTTTATGATAAAAAATAAACAACATTGTCGGAATGATTTCTATGAGAAGAGGAAAAAAAATACCTTTAAACTGGCTCTGAATGTTTACGAACCACAACATAGTCAAAAATTGAGAGAATAAAATAAGATGAAATGGTGATAAATCACCTAAAGTTAAATGCAGAGAAAAATGTATTTAAAAGTCATTCTTGTTATAATAAACTAAAATAGGATGTTGATTCAGAATCATCTGCCTTCCGGTTTTTAGGTTAAAATATATTTAAGAATGGTAACAGCCAGTGTAAATCAGAGTGTGTGTGTGTGTGTGTGTGTGTGTATAATGTGTGTGTATAGTTTTTTGCTTCATAAATGTCCATCTGCTATCCATTGTTATAAATTAAAAAATCTTTCAGGTCACACACTAACAAATGCTGCTGCAAAAATAAAAACTTAGAATGTGTAAAAAACATGCACACAAGAAAATGTCAATAACTGGGGGATAACAAACTTACTACTGCTGAAAAAGCTGGAGGTAAATTTTACCGAAAGACCAAATACATTTTTTTTCTGTCTCCGCATACAAACATATTTGACAAAAATATGCACAGCTGAGAAATAGGCATTAAATGGAAGGTAATACATACTGTACATAAAACTTACATTTGTTCCAAAGTTGAAAGTACTGGGGATAAAGAAAGTACTTGAACTTCCAAATCCAAAGGTAGTGCTGTATTCACATGACTCTGGTCCAGATTGTATTCTGAAAGATTTCCTGATAATTGAAGGGGAAACAATCAATTGCATTAAGACACCATATGATATACTGGCAGATTCTAAAAGATTAAGTAAAGGGTAAAAATAAAACATTCCTTACTTTCCATTTTGGAACATTTTGTAGGGGCTGTAATAATAGGGCTCAGTAACCCCAAAGTCTGTTATATTCACCATTATATTCATTCCATTTACAAAACTGAAATAGAAGCAAAAACATCATGGACATTAGGTCTAAATACAGTCACTAAGATGTCTGAAATTTTTGTTATGTTTGAAAGTGAAGATGTAGATTCTAGGGGTGGCACAGTTCACAAACGTTGCAGTGTGGTATGTATTGATGTTTGAGGTCTGCAGCTACAGTTTTATTGTGTTTTTATCATTTTTAAGTAAACTATACTTGGGCATATGCTATCTACCTTAAGTAACCATAGTTTAGGATACAGCATAGACAGGATAAAATTATAATGAAATAATCATGCACAAACTGATTTAATGTGATTTTATTTCATTTTTTAATATCTATTACTTGTGGCGATGTATTTTTAGTGGGGAGGGTGTTTGTTGTGAGAAGCCGTGACAAAGAAAAATTTCTGTTTTTTATGTGGAACAGACAACTTACTAACTAATTATCTGTCTGTCTGTCTGTCTATGCACATTGTATGAACAATCTCTGAAAGCTAGGTAGTATTTTGAAATGGCAAGAGGGAAGTCGTACACAGTAAATTTTGCAGTGTTAAATCAACACTTAGAGAGTTTATTTAACTCCTTCTAGAGTGTATTTGGTCCCATTGTCTCCAAATTAACTCTCTAAGTGCTATTCTCACGCAACCATCTGAGTATCGTTATGTTCAGGTTTTCTTCAAAAGGAAGGAGCCAATCAGTGTCGCCGGGTGAGACTACCCCATGACTGGGCAGCATTGTGGCTGGTGTGACATAAAGCATCACGGCTTGAGTTCAACATGAGTGGCTGAAGTGGCGCATCAGTCAAGATGACGGACAGATTCTTCATCTAATCACATACAAGGATTTTAAATAAGGCCCCTCCTTTGAAAACAGATCGGTTGTGGAAGGGTCCCAGATGGTAGGTAGATGCTAGATTGGAACGGACAGGGGGTGGGACGGGCCAGTGCTCAGAACGTTCTCCTCAGGATGTTCCGACGCAATTTCCACAAGTACCCCACCAAATATGGTTAAAGTCGAAATTTTGACTTTAATTTCATCATATCAAAAATATTTTTTTCTTCACAAGTGGCCCTAATACTCCGTCGTACGTACCGCACTGCAACAGGCGTACCGCATGGGGTGGGTTTTTTTTGTTGTTTTTTTTTCAAAAACAGTTTAGATACAGTTTAACAGTAAATAGACATTTGTTCAGTTTCTAATCATTTCTTATTTTTCAACTGACCGGACTGCATTGCTGCCTCTTTCTGGTTTAGAAGTAATGTCATCAATCTGAGAAGAACACATAAACATTTTTCATTCATTAGCTATATACTATTTAACAATTTTGTGGCTTTTTGTTTCCATGTTTTCAAACTTTACACTCACCAATAGCCATTCCTGAGAGAAATTTGAAGGAATGAGAAGTGTTTGCCTATTTGTAAGCATCAAATTAAATGGTTTTGACACATCAGTGCCGACTATGGAAACGATGGCTTTATTTCCTTCAACTGTTAAGTAGTCAGGACTTGCCTGCAAAATATAGAAATTCTTTAAGTTCACACAACTGATAACCACATTTTGAAATCAAAATTAATTAAAAATTTCAGGTACCTGTTGGGTTATTGATATAAAAACCTACCTGAGTGGCAGGAACCTCCACTGGGTTCATCTGGTTCACTTTAACTGTCACTGGATTAGTTCCCATGTTAAGTAATTTTATTTGACTCTCGGAGGCAGACGGGAAGGTCGGCAATGTTTGCTGAAAACCACAAAAATGAGTCCCGTTTGCCATGAATGAAAACATTGTAATGGCTTTGCTTTTGTGAAAAATGTGTCCCTCATCCGACAGAAGATGATGGATGTGTTTTTACTCACATCAACCTGAAGCTGAACCAGAGCAGCGCAGACAAACGCCATCGCTGCCAGAAACATTCCCACTGTCATTTTCTTCAAGGGTCTGTTGAATTTACATGTACGATGTGTTTGTTATTGATGTATTTATTTTAATCTCAAAAAGACTGTTTCAGTGAAAGACAGACATGTTAATGGTGAGAAATCTCAGCATCAAAGTTAAAATAAAACCTGAATGTTCATGAAGGCAATAAATAACCAATACTAATGTCCATCCATTGAAGAAAAAAGACTGTAGAAGGGTTAATTTGAGTTTTTCTGTTGTTTTTTTTTACCACTAGAAAGGTCCAGAGTAAAATCAATATTCTTTTGAACGCACTCTGTAGTCTATTTAAAATCGTTTTGCCACTTTTTACTGTGGAGAACTGAATCCCAAAACCCTCTTAAATTGCCTGGAATCAATGACAAAGAGCACATGTCTGCAGCCTGTGTTACTGCATCACTGTGGTGTTTTAATTTGTTATAAAAATAGAAAATAATATCATCATCATCATGGTGAGAAGACTCAAGATGTTTATCAAACTGAAAGACATGAGTTGAGGTGTTTTCAGCTATATAACACCCTCTTTTCGACACATTTATTCATTTCTTATATACATTTAATTACAATTGGGTTTCAAAAACATGCTTTCATGTTTAAGCAATGCCAAAGTAAATCTAGCTTAATTTTTTCAATAGTTTTTGTAGAATGGTAAATGGACTGTACTTATATAGCGTATTTTATACATCAGTTGGTGCCCAAAGCACTTTACAGTTCCTCACATTCACCCATTCACCAAACATCCAGGTACTTGCTAAATATGATCAAGCTAATTATTATTTTTTTTATATTTAGTAAATAGACTGCAATGTATTTGTTTTGAGATTCTATCTAATCAATATTATTTAAAAGCACATTCTGTCACGGATCGGGGTGAGGTGAAAGGAGGACTCCATTGCACAGTACTGAAGGGCAAAATAATTTAATAACAAAACAACATAAAAACAAGACAAACACAACCTGGGGGTGGACGGCCAGAGTCCGTGGTGATGATGAGTGTCCGGGTTATGGTGATTGGGGAGATGGAAGCAAAAGTCCGGGTTATGGAGGTGACATGTCTGAATGGTCCTGCACTGGCAGCTACAAGCCTTACTGCTTATATAGCCACCGATTAGGAACGGCTTGCAGCTGCGCAGTGCAGGACCAGGTGAGTGTGGAGATTGGGGGAAAGGTCACTGGAGCGGAGGTCATGACAGTACCCCCCCCCTAAGGGGCGGCTCCTGAAGCCCCTAAAAAACAAACAAACAAAAAAAAAACACAAACACCCCCCCCCCCCCCGTTGTCCAGAGCTCAAAAATAAAAACATTTTTAAGTAGTATTTCACCGAGCAGGGCGGCATGGTAACCTCCTGGTCGGAGTACCCTCTGGGCAGAGCGGTGTGGCATCCTTCTAGGCAGGGCGGTGTGGAAACCCCCTGGGCGGAGTACCCTCTGGGCGGAGCGGTGTGGAATCCCTTCTGAGCAGGGCGGTGTGGAAACCCCCTGGCGGAGTACCCTCTGGGCAGAGCGGTGTGGCATCCTTCTGGGCAGGGCGGTGTGGAAACCCCCTGGGCGGAGTACCCTCTGGGCAGAGCGGTGTGGAATCCCTTCTGGGCAGGGCGGTGTGGAAACCCCCTGGCGGAGTACCCTCTGGGCAGAGCGGTGTGGCATCCTTCTGGGCAGGGCGGTGTGGAAACCCCCTGGGCGGAGTACCCTCTGGGCAGAGCGGTGTGGAATCCCTTCTGGGCAGGGCGGTGTGGAAACCCCCTGGCGGAGTACCCTCTGGGCAGAGCGGTGTGGCATCCTTCTGGGCAGGGCGGTGTGGAAACCCCCTGGGCGGAGTACCCTCTGGGCAGAGCGGTGTGGAATCCCTTCTGGGCAGGGCGGTGTGGAAACCCCCTGGCGGAGTACCCTCTGAGCAGAGCGGTGTGGCATCCTTCTGGGCAGGGCGGTGTGGAAACCCCCTGGGCGGAGTACCCTCTGGGCAGAGCGGTGTGGCATCCCTCTGGGCAGGGCGGTGTGGAAACCCCCTGAGTAGGGCGGCGTTGAACCCTTCCGGGCGGAAGACCCTCAGGACTGAGTGGTCTGAGAGGTCTGGGTTGGTAGCAGGAGCAACTGGACTGGTCTGACTGAGGACCAAGGAGACTGATTGGGTGGGGTCACCACGGACTCTGGCTGAGACAGGAACAAGACAAAACGAAGAAACGGGCAACAGGCAGGGACAGGAAACAGGCAGGCAGAAACGAACAACAAGCAAGGACAGGGGACAGAAGCCAGCAACGGGCAACAGGCAGGGACAGGGAACAGAAGCCAACCACGGGCAACAGGCAGGGACCGGGGACAGAAGCCAGCAACGGGCAACAGGCAGGGACAGAAGCCAACCACGGGCAACAGGCAGGGACAGGGAACAGAAGCCAACCACGGGCAACAGGCAGGGACAGAGGACAGAAGCGAGCAACGGGCAAGAATCAGGGACAGGAACAGACAGAAAAGACCAACAACAGACCAAGACCGACGAAAAGACACAACGCCAGGCGACAGGACGACAAGCCAGGCGACAGGACGACAAGCCAGGCGACAAGACAACAAGCCAGGCGACAAGACAACAAGCCAGGCGACAAGACAACAAGCCAGGCGACAAGACAACAAGCCAGAAGACAAGACAACAAGCCAGAAGACAAGACAACAAGCCAGAAGACAAGACAACAAGCCAGAAGACAAGACAAAAAGCCAGAAGACAAGACAAAAAGCCAGAAGACAAGACAAAAAGCCAGAAGACAAGACAAAAAGCCAGAAGACAAGACAAAAAGCCAGAAGACAAGACAAAAAGCCAGAAGACAAGACAAAAAGCCAGAAGACAAGACAAAAAGCCAGAAGACAAGACAAAAAGCCAGAAGACAAGACAAAAAGCCAGAAACACGGAACGCTAGCCAGAAACACGGAACGCTAGCCAGAAACACGGAACGCTAGCCAGAAACACGGAACGCTAGCCAGAAACACGGAACGCTAGCCAGAAACACGGAACGCTAGCCAGAAACGCTAGCCAGAAACGCTAGCCAGAAACGCTAGCCAGAAACGCTAGCCAGAAACACGGAACGCTAGCCAGAAACACGGAACGCTAGCCAGAAACACGGAACGCTAGCCAGAAACACGGAACGCTAGCCAGAAACACGGAACGCTAGCCAGAAACACGGAACGCTAGCCAGAAACACGGAACGCTAGCCAGAAACTCGGAACGCTAGCCAGAAACTCGGAACGCTAGCCAGAAACTCGGAACGCTAGCCAGAAACTCGGAACGCTAGCCAGAAACTCGGAACGCTAGCCAGAAACTCGGAACGCTAGCCAGAAACTCGGAACGCTAGCCAGAAACTCGGAACGCTAGCCAGAAACTCGGAACGCTAGCCAGAAACTCGGAACGCTAGCCAGAAACTCGGAACGCTAGCCAGAAACTCGGAACGCTAGCCAGAAACTCGGAACGCTAGCCAAAAACACAGAACGCTAGCCAAAAAACACAGAACGCTAGCCAAAAACACAGAACGCTAGCCAAAAACACAGAACGCACGGGCAGGGACACAACTAGCTGGGAAATACACAGAACGCTAGCCAAAAACACAGAACGCACGGGCAGGGACACATAACTAGTTGGGAAATACACAGAACGCTAATCCAGAAACACAGAACGCTAATCCAGAAACACAGAACGCTAGGCAGACACACAGAACGCTGGGCAGGAAAACACAGAACGGGACAGAGACACAGAACGGGACAGAGACACAGAACGGGACAGAGACACAGAACGGGACAGAGACACAGAACGGGACAGAGACACAGAACGCTTAAGCCAGGAACACAGAACGCTTAAGCCAGGAACACAGAACGCTTAAGCCAGAAACACAGAACGCTTAAGCCAGAAACACAGAACGCTTAAGCCAGAAACACAGAACGCTTAAGCCAGAAACACAGAACGCTTAAGCCAGAAACACAGAACGCTTAAGCCAGAAACACAGAACGCTAGGAAGGAACACAGAACGCTAGGAAGGATATACAGGACGCTGGGCAGATAAACTGAATGTTGGGGCAGGGAAACATAACTAACTGGGAAATACACAGACAGGGACAGAACGCAAGACTGGACAGACTTTAGACAGAACAAAACGGGGAAAACTAAAAACAAAAAGGGTCCCTTCAGCACTGGCGGAGTCCAGATGGTGGCAGGACCATTCTGTCACGGATCGGGGTGAGGTGAAAGGAGGACTCCATTGCACAGTACTGAAGGGCAAAATAATTTAATAACAAAACAACATAAAAACAAGACAAACACAACCTGGGGGTGGACGGCCAGAGTCCGTGGTGATGATGAGTGTCCGGGTTATGGTGATTGGGGAGATGGAAGCAAAAGTCCGGGTTATGGAGGTGACATGTCTGAATGGTCCTGCACTGGCAGCTACAAGCCTTACTGCTTATATAGCCACAGATTAGGAACGGCTTGCAGCTGCGCAGTGCAGGACCAGGTGAGTGTGGAGATTGGGGGAAAGGTCACTGGAGCGGAGGTCATGACACATTCATACAATGATCCCACATTTTTGTGGTGTAATTATTTGCACCAATTTATAGTTTTAATGAGACTTACGTGAAGTTCAGGCCACATTTCTCGATCAGAGGGTAAATTAAACTGTTCATAATAGGCACCAGAGTCAAGATTAGGATGGGGTTGAATGTCTGTGGAAAAATTTTTTTACAGTCAGTTGTCATAAATGAAATGCAGTAAAGTTGAATATGATTAAAAAAAAAACATACCTGCATCTGATCAGGCTGTACAACAAGCGCCCCCTGAAAACACAAACAGATGTATAGATTGTAAATCCATCATTTAGGTTAATGAAAAGAATGTACAGTCATTTTTGTTTTTTCATCATCAAACTTACAAAGTTTCCATCCAGATTGGTTGCTTGTAGTGTCCATCTCGAACCCTTTAGGTTAGATATATGATTTAGCACACTCTACACAGTTCAAATGAAAAAAAAAAAAGTTTTATGGTAACTGTACCTTTTGGTCAAACAGCATCCAGAACGCTGGAAGTGGAATGTACAGAAGCAGGACCTTCAACACCATTTTGATTTGGGCAATGAGGAGTTTCTACAAATTGACAAAATATGAAAGTCACCAAATTGCCAGAGCTTGTAAGAAAAGTCCCAATTAAATCCAACTTCAGATCATTTTATTGTCATTCAGCTCAATTACATAAAACAACTGCAGAACATTATGACGATGCAGAGTCAACAATAAAAACACATATAAAACAACAACAACAAAAAAAACACTTGTAAGTTATAAAATACTGGTGAGATAGTGAAGTGAGTAAATAAATAAATATAAAATAAATAGGTAGTTATTGCACAACTGAGAACAAAGCCATTGCACAATTTTTCAGATATAATTGTACATCCCCTATTTACAGTCCTTTATTGAAAACAAAAAAAAACAATCTTACATCATATTTTTCTTCTGCCCAGTCCATCCAGTGTTTCCTGCTTGGGAATCGGCTGCTTCTGTGCCTGTAGCAGTTTTTAATAGCAAACTGATTGAAAGATAAAAGAAAAGTCAGTTTTTAGAAACATCTAAAGCCACAGTTTGTACACTTAAATGTAGATTGTGTTAATGATGGACTTACCCCAATACATTTACACACATCCAGCATGATATTTCCTTCTGGTTCAGCTTTATAGTACATGCCACTTCCAACAATGAATACCACTGTCAAGGACACCACAAAAAAAAATATTGAATAATCTGTATTTGGCAGACATTTGTATATCTTCTCACATGTATAATAACTTTAAATAATTTACCAAGTGCAACAACCATCAGTGCTGCAGGAACACCAAAGGCCAGAGGATAACAGTCCTGCTTTGAGTGGATGCCACACTCCTGGGCTGTAGACGGAGGAATTATTAAGAGTATGATTTCTTATAATTATCTGCTGCTCTGATGTTTGCGGTGATATTTGCTGTAAACTTTACTTATGTCTACCTCTGAGGATGGGTGTGATAATAGTGGACAGGAGACTCCCCCCATTGATGCATAGGTAGAATACAGAGAAGAATGTTCTCCTCTGTCGTTCCTGCACAAGTACATTGCACAGACATCAGCTTCTTTCCTGTCATGTGTTTATAACTTGTTAAATTCTCATTTTATCTATGAGGATAGCATGTCGTGATAATCTCAAATTGACTTGGCGGAAGGTGTGAAGAAAAATACACTGAATGTGTCAGACTTAAAACAAGATAAATCCCACAATGAGGACATTTATAGCATAAACACGGGAGTAAAAACTGAGGTAACAAACCCAAATTATGAAACTACTTTGATTGCTGAAAGCAACTGCAAATCTTTCATCTCCTCTGCAATAGCTGCTCTTCAAAATATAAATTGAACAGCACAATCTTTTTAGTGTTTATACTTATTACTGTGTTTTTTAATGTGTTGGTATATTTTTAATGCCTGACAAGAGATTTTATTTTTCCAAATTTAAATGTTTTTATTTAGAATAGACAATAAAGATATATATTATATTCTACCATATTGTATTGCACCATATTGTATCATATCACATCACATTGTATTAGGGGTGGGAGAAAAAATGGATTCACATATGTATCTGGATTTTTTTGTTTCACGATTTTTAATCGTTCTTTCCCCCATATTTACATGATTAATTTTAAGCCAGGTGGGAAAAAAATGCAGCTTGTAAAGACTGTAGACGACTGTATGAGTCATCATAGAATACACAGAAATCACCTCAGAGAAGCCACACAGATGACAGCTAGCTTATTATCGTCTTAGCTTCAGCAACATACCAGCCTTAAACAGCATTAACTTATGTGCAGATAAACAATACACTATGCTAATATCTATTCCAACTGTATTGTGTTATTAATCTCACCTTCTGTGACTTGTCACCTTGTGTGACTTATAAATAATGTGTATATAAATGGCTAAGGATGCTTTGTGATAATGGTAAATGGACATAAAAAAGTATATAGTGTGTTAATGCAGCACCTATTGGATTTTAGTTTGTAAAAAGGGGGTGAGAGTTTATAAGTTTCACTTCGTCCCACCCCTTTTTGAGTACAAGAAAACAAAAATTTGTTGACCATTTTCAATGATGTTTTGATGATTATTGTGTGCTCAATATAAAACTGAACTGAACTGTTCATAGTATATGTTGGACAATGAAAACGAGACAATATCTTAGTGTGTGATTAGTGTGTAACCAAAGTTCAAACATTAACAGTAGGAAAGTAATATTCAAACCTGATGATCACCAAACTGATCTCCACCAAAAGCAGCTACACAAGGTTTGATGCCACCAGTGCCAAGAGCAATAAGGAAAAGACCCAGCATGGACAATACCCTAGATTTGAAGAGAAAAACATGCTTGAAAATATAGAAATTACTGCAGAGATGTGTCATGAAAGTCAAGTTGTTTCAGTAATGCGGTGGTAACATACACATGGAGGGTGATGTTGTCTGGTTTCCCATCGTGGTTTGTATCTGTGATATCATGGATTGCACTGACTGCCATTAGGATCTGACCGAGTGCATAGACAATGGACAGATAGATGATAGTCCTGTGAGAGGCAGGTGTCTGTTAGACTACAATACATCAATTCATTCATGTCATTTATTTATTTGTTTTAAGGAGAAGAAAAAATAAGCACTTTTTGTGTACAAGACGCTAATGTCAGAGCAAACATATTATAATAAATGAGGATCAGGGGTTCAACATTACTTTATTTGTACCCGTACAAGACACATATTGAACCTGTTAAGCAGGTACCTGAGCGAGTGTCAAGACAAAAGGATTAAAAAAAAGTGCTCGGTGTTCCACCATTCACTAATTTAGCAGCATGGATAAATTAAGCATAAAACAGATAGATAGATAAATAAATAATGCATGTATAATAATTTTACCAATACAGATGAAATGGACCAGCAGTTAAGAATAAGCCCCACCCTCCTAGTACTGTGACCAGACTGTCCATTTGTAATTTGTTGAATTCTTTAAATAGGATTAACAGGGTCAAAAAAACATTTACCTACAAATGAATTCCCCTTGGATTAAACATTTACTCACTTAAACTTTCCAAGCCAAGAATCTGCCACAATGGCTCCAAGGATAGGGCTCAGGTAGCAAAGAGCCACAAAGATATGATAGATGGATGTGGCCAATCCATCATCCCAACGTAAAAAGTACTTGAAGTACAAGACCAACACAGCTGTGGAGGAACCACGAAATAAAAAATGTTATATTCTTATGTGTATCAGCCTGAAATAGTATCAGCCCTGAAATGTTTGACTGTTGTGAAAAAGAAGAATGCCCACCTCGCATGCCATAGTAGGAGAACCTCTCACAGAACTCATTTACAACAATGAAGAAAATGCTGAGGGGGTAACCACACACCTCTGTGCTCTGATGGATACAGTCAAAACAGCAATAATGTTAGTTTTATTTCTACATCATTTCCACAAATAAAAGATCCATATACCATTATAAAATGCTCATTTACAGACAAAATGCATTTATTGAACAAAAGATGATGAATTTCTACTATTCCAAAAGAAAAAGTCTTTCTTGTCTCGTCGTCTGAACCCAGTTTTATCCTCACTAGGGTCACAGGGGTCACTGGGGGCCTAATCCAGCTACAATGGGTGAAGGTGGGGTACACCCTGTATGAGTCTCCAGTTCATCTCAAGGCTGAACATATATATAGTCAAACAATGACTCTCACATTCACACCTATGGGCAATTTAGATTAACCAATTCATCAGTGCATGTCTTTGGATGGTGGGAGGAAACCAGAGTAACGGGAGAAAACCCATGCAGACACGGGGAGAACATACAAACTCCACACAGAAAGGTCTGGTGTGGGAATCGAACCAAGGTCCTTCTTGCTGTGAGGCACGAGTGCTAACCACTGCACCACTGTGCTACCCCCAAAAGAAAAATTAAGTAAAGAAAATATAAAATGATTATTGTTAGTGTTATTATTGTATGACTGTAACTGACTGTTCAATTAAATCTGTGTAATTGTTTCCTGTCATCACTTTAATCTCCAATAATGTTTAATAGTGCCTTATTTTCAGTTAATGCACCATTACAAATCAACTGGTAACAAATGTCCATAGTAAAATCATGATGTCATTTTTTAATTAAAAAAATATGTTACCCTCGGAAAAAAAAAAATACTGTAAAAATAAAGAGCTTTACCGTTCCCCTGTTCCTCTTCTCTTTCTTCTGTTCTTCTGTATCTGTGCAAAAATTATCCGTAGTATTATTTCTTCTCATTTTTTATTAGTAATATTATTTACATTGTTTGAGCAGGGAAACATTTCGACCAAGACCAAGAGAAAGAAAAAAACATTGTCAACAGATACAACATCTGTAAACTGGAATATTGCTTCATCTAGTGTTTCTTCTCTTTACCCCCCATGTTTCCCCTCCCCATCCCTTCCACCGAAACCTATACTCACCGACCCAGAACCAGAACCAGCTCCATAAACCCTGAAGTTATTAGCTCATAAAAACAGTTTCAAAATAAAACAGAAAAAATCAACACAAACCTCAGAATAGAAACACATACACACACACACATACTCGTTTACATGTCTCATGAGGACCAAGTTTGTAATCAAGTAGCCATTGGGTACAGAGTGTAAACTTTTATCTCGTGGGTCTTCGACAGATGAGCTATTTATTTGATAAATTCTCCCAGCTCCATCTCCAGCTCACGTATAAATTAGTCATTTTGAAGCCGTGACGTGTTAAATAACCAATGGGTTGCCCTAGATCGACTGTTTAAAACAACAGTCAAACAACAACATTTAAAACAACTCTGTGATCAGATAAAGCTGTTGGAACCATGTCAGACTTTGTAATAATATCTCTAAAAAGAGATTTTGATTCATTCAAGGATACAGTTCATTCTAGAGAAAGATTTATGACAACCAGGGAAAAAAAAGAAAATTCTCTAGAGGAAGGATTCATCATTCGCCATATAGGCCTATCAGCCAATCCATAATCTGTAGACAATTTCTGTAGAACCATTGATGCCTGTCGCTGATCTCTGCTTTCTGAAAGCCCCGTTCTGACAATATTGTGAAGCCATACATCAGTAAAATCACACCCTATTAGTAGATGGTAATCAGGGAGATCAACTAGAATAGCAGCTAGTGAGTGGTAGAACTGCTGGTCGAAGCTACCTGGAGTATACACACAAATCAGTGCAAATTTGATACTCTTATAGGTTAATTTACAGAAAGTGATTCGACCGTCATCAGATCCCCCTGTACCCAGGTTGACATAGTCCAAGTTAAAGGTTGCAGGTATAATAACAGCTCTACTCTTCTTTGTATAGCATGAAGAGGCAACCACATTGTAATTCTTGTTCTTAAATCTATATATGCCAGCTTTAAGCAATTGTGTCTCTTGAATAAGTGCAAAATGGATATTCTTTCTATGAAGGATTTTCAGTGTACTTACACACTTCTGATGTGAATTAAGTCCACGTACATTCCATGCTGTAACATTGATCCTATTGATATTTATTCCAAATACACTTGAAAAATTGTTGAAGAGCAACCAAACAAAAGTAATGCATGGGTAAAAAAACAAAAACCCAAAAACTGCATTGGCAAAGTTGATGCCTAGGTCAGTGTACACACACACACACACACACACACAAACACACACAGTCCACAGCACGCACAGACACACAAAGTTGCAAAAACAAAAGCAGAGAGAGAGAGAGAGAAACACAACAATGCTGACTGGGTAAAGAAACCCAAAAGTGTTCATCCTTGACCACCACATGTCCTCTCAAGGAAAGACTACCCACCCACCCCCTCTGAGGAACCATAGAATGCTTTAATCTCTGAGCTAAATGGCTGTCTGTCTCACTGCATAAACTCACACTTTGTTTTTGTTTTTTTTGGTTGTTCTGTTTTGGAAGATGGAAGGACAATCTATCTATCTATCTATCTATCTATCTATCTATCTATCTATCTATCTATCTATCTATCTATCTATCTATCTATCTATCTATCTATCTATCTATCTATCTATCTATCTATCTATCTATCTATCTATCTATCTATCTATCTATCTATCTATCTATCTATCTATCTATCTATCTATCTATCTGTCTGTCTGTCTGTCTGTCTGTCTGTCTGTCTGTCTGTCTATAAATTATTGTTGTTATCTTTATTTGTAAGTGTTTAAATCAAACCACAGTGTTTTCCTAAAGATTGATTTTATCACTTAAACCTAAAGCTTTTTGACTCAACTGTTGTAATCATACTGCCCTTCTGTCTATTGAGTAATCCTTCAGTGATACCTACGTAATAGATTATACATATCTGCAGTTTTCAGAGATGTACTACGCGACCATTTTATTCTGATCATTACCATTCTGAGTCCAAACAATCAACAAATATAGAAATCTGTATAATCACAATCTGTTCTCTTTCACATACTGGAATATGACCTGGTACATACTACATAATACTTATTATTTTAATACATTTCTGTAAGTAATTTATTTAACTGAACTACATTTCCTGTGCAAAGTCTTTAGTGGTCTGCAAAGCTATGCACCCAAAATAATTTCCCCCAAAACTGCTAAAAATTACAAATACAAAAACAGATTTTTTTGTGTCTTTCTGCACCTCTTAAATTACATAAACCTACCTGTCATGATGTCAGCTTTTGCTTTGATGCTCCAGATAAGTAGACACGCAGGAAAACTTACTGATCCTCCACTGCTACAGAGTGGGAGTGTGAGTGGAAGTGGAAGTGGGAGTACTACACAATTATAGTTGCTTATTAACCGTTGATCAGCCTGGCAGTGCTGACTGTGTTGTTTTTATGATGGGAGGGAACATGAGATATGCAGATAGTGTTTAAGGGGAGTAATCAATATTATAATCAGGTACATATTAATATGAAATCCTAATGCTTGGTTAACACTGGAAAAACCAAATGACCTCAGTACTGCTATAACAGAATCTCAAATGTGTGATTTATTTCACTGTGTCTAGAGAGAAAGTCTTGATGTGGACTTGGTGTCTCATGACAGAAGGAGAGCTCTGATGTTCACTCTTCATAGCTATGCAAAAACAACCCAGGTGTCCAAAGCCATTGACGAGATATATGGCCTAACCCTGGTATCTTGTGGTTGGCAATGTGCCAATTTCACCTTATCGCTGTTAACAATAGAAGAAACACAGATGCTACCATGATTAGAGTGAAAACATGCAACAGGTTATGAAAAAAAAAAAAAAGTTTAAGACAGTGGAAAATTACTAGATTCCATTATTTTGGATGAAATTGAAAAATGCCAGTCTGCCCACCACCCTGAGTGTATAAGAGAAGGGGTTCACATTTTGCTTGTGTTTGCTGTGTTTTTGGATTTGTCATTTGGAGAGCGGCTGACTCTACTCATCTTTGACTCTATGCACCTTTAACCTGTGGTTCTTAGTACTTAAGGTTAGGCATCCTCAAAAGTTTAGTTCAGACGTTGTATTAAAACTTATAAAGTAAAAGTGAATTATTAGAGTACCGTATTCAAAAACAGAACAAGGATAACAGATATGTAAAGTGAATCCTGATAAAAATAAAAATACATTTTAAACAACTTTGTATGTGAACTGAATGTGAGTCAGTTAATGGAAATAACCTTGGTAGCACAGTGACTGAGCGGTTCGATACCCGGACCATGCAGACCTTTCTGTGTGGAGTTTGCATGTTTCTCTCCCTGTGTCTGGATGGGTTTCCTCCAGGTGCTCTGGTTTCCCCCCATCATCCAAAAACATGTTTGTTAGGGTCAAATCCTCCAGCCAGGTGATTGTGACCATTAGCCTGGTTCTATTGCAGGAGATGGGTCCATGCATGTCTGCCCACTGCTCCTTACAGGTGCCCCAATGGCATCAAGGATGGGGTAATACAGAGGACAAATTCCATTGTACAGTGTGTAATGACAAATAAAGTACCTTACCTTATCAGTGTTGAAAATGAAGGAAAACATGGAATAATAACTCTTTAGTACACATACAGAGATTTGAAATTAATTGAAATTATATAGTATATAATATAAATAATAAATAATTTATAATATAGTATAAATAATATATAATATTATTAATATTGTCATTTCTGGTTTATGTATACTATGAGTATATATATATATATAAATCTAACAACGTTACAAAAAAATGTCTTCGGATTTGACCATGAGACTTGAACCTATAGGAAAATGTTTAACAATAGCTATTACATAGTTTGTTATTGCTTTACCATCCAATCTGCTCATGTCAGCACAAGGACAAAACTGAGACTGGCGTTATCAAGGAGTTAATCACATGATCAAATATTTTATGAATTGGCAGTCTATTTACTTCACAGGCTAAATTCTGATCACAGTTATAAAAGTAATTCAGAAAGCAAGGACACTTTAGTTAATGTAACGTGAATTTACTTGCACATGCCTGATGATGGACAGCTCACTGGCAAAGTCTTGATAGTTGGCTTTCATCTCATCATGGTACTCCTGTTGATCCTCTTTAATCAGTCTTTCATTAATGCCCAAACCATAGCCACAGGCCTCCACAAAATACCTGTCCACATACATAAATGTAAGATTATTACACAAAGAAATAAGATTCAAATAGCTTTGGAAACCCACTGTAAGACATCTTCAACTGAAGACCTCCTTTAGCTGTTTGACTTTATCAGGATATTTCCTGGCATTTACATTGTCCAGAAAGGCACGAGCATATGCAAGTGACCCTGCATTTACTGTACCTGAGGATAGGAATGTGTTCTGTGTGTGTGTGTGTGTGTGTGTGTACATAAGAAATTCAATGCACCTGGACACTGATGCTTCCCTGCAGTTTGAGCCGCAGACATATTCAATTCAATTCAATTCAATTTTATTTATAAAGCCCTAAATCACAACAAAGTCGTCTCAGAGGGCTTTACAAAAACACAATCAACTACAGAAATACATGAAAAAGTCCCAGGCATCCCCTGTCCTTAGACCCTCCTTCTCGGCAAGAAAAAACTTCAAAACCCAGTGGGAAAAAGAAGAAATCTCGAGGAGAACCACATTGAAGGAGAGATCCACTCCCATGGACGGACAGGCTATAGATGAACGTCCATGTATAAATGCAGGAAGGGGGGCTGGTCCAGACAGGCAGGGGCGGTGGTCCGGGGTCACAGGTCGGCACAGGCGAGATACTGCAGATCCTGTCGTCCATGGCTCCCGTGCAGACACTGTCAGGAGAGCCACCACTCCCCCCAGGGGGGGGGGGCACCAGGTGACTAGTCATGAACAGACTTGGTATGAAAGATAGGTTGTATCATGTCCCGTTCACTGGAGGAGCAGAGCTGTTTGATCTCAGCCACCATTTTGCTCATTTCATTGATGGGGCTCAGGTCAGTGTGGTGCTGATACATCACTGCGAGACGCTTCGTTACATAAGAGAAACAGTGGGTGGCTTTGGGAGTCAAACATAGTGAAGATAATGAATAGTAGCTGTGTAGAATTGCATGTGCTTTTTTGTTTTTTAATTTACAGCTGAAGTTCCATGTGTGTGTTTGTGTGTCCTGGACATCTGTTAAAACTGAGATAATAAAGATAAGCAGACAAGAATGAACTTTTGGACCATTGAGTCATAAAACAATATAACATATGATTAGGATTAAGAAAAGTCCTTGACAAACAGCTGACACTTTCAGAATATAATCAAGATTTCCATTCATATAACTCATGGTTCTGCTGAGTAATATATAGCCAGGTCTTTTTGAAGGTTTAGTATAAAAGAAAAATATCCATGTTGGAAGAAGTATCTGACGTTTGAAGGACAGTAGTATAGCACATAGCACAATAAAAATAAAAGTTCGACTGAGGACAAGTTGAATAACGTAATCCTCCAGACCAGACAATCAAACAAATTGACACAAAAAAAGGTCAAAATTGTTTCACAAAATGTTAAACTTTCAGACACTTTTATACACATACATCCACAAAAGTTACAGGTTTGCCATGAAAATAAGAAAACAAATCCTTCCCATCACATATATCTCACACATTATAAGTAAAAGATTATTTTTATAAGATAATTGTAAAATATTTTGGAAGTTTCACGTACATTTCAGAATATAATGACCTCTATTCTGGGTGTTGTTGTTTTTTTTTTCGTAATTTAAGTTTTTTATTTAAACAAATACTGTACAAGGTCAAAACACCCTTGACCCTTTGGTTTTGTCGCCACACTATCGCCGTGCTAATTCGTTCAGCCATGATGGATGGCGGGAGTAAAAGAAAACAATTGTTTTCTTCAAGCCATTTTATAAGTTTATAAGCTAAGTTATTTTATTTAATTCCATTTTGTTTTGCAAGTTTGTCCTCTCTTGCAGTGCTGTATGTTGTGGCAACAGAAAAGGGCATAAGCCCATTATTGTGAGGAGGTTGCTGTGGATAACTGCAATTAACACAAAGACTTCAAGACTTTGCAGTGAACATTTTGTGTGTGATGAGTGTGCAAACTTTGTGGTTTAGCTTTTAACTCAGCTACTTACTAGAGCAACATTCTCTGTCACTAAAAATAGCATGTGAGGAGACAGAGACCACAACCCCGCTGGTTTAGCCTAGCCAGCTGTTTAGCCAGCTGTCAGTATGTGCAATTTAGACCAGATACATTGGCTTCAATGAAAGAAGATAATGTCTTACATTTGCCATTACA
Source organism: Siphamia tubifer (assembly GCA_020466265.1). Classification (NCBI taxonomy): domain Eukaryota; kingdom Metazoa; phylum Chordata; class Actinopteri; order Kurtiformes; family Apogonidae; genus Siphamia; species Siphamia tubifer. Next base: position 29,033,552 of record CM035805.1, on the reverse strand, counting down.
AGGTAGCCTCCAGCGCCAGCATAACATCTGGCATTGGTTACCCAGCCGGTGTTCTGTAAATCCTTCCTACCCGACAAGATATCCTACAAAGCCCCTCTGCGCATGCGCACAACACATTACGTAATTTCTTGAGGCTTGGTCGGATTTCCATCCTAACCATCAGCTGTGTCGAGAGAAAAAGGAGTGGGTGCTCTATGTTTTCTGCTTAATTTTAGCCAATGTTGATTTCTAGCCTTTATGTGAGTCTTGTTTAACTACTTGGCCATCTCAACGAATTCTTATTGGCTTGTTTTGTTCATAAAACTATCTGTATGAGCTGTTTAAGCATGGTGTTTTGCAGACTTGGCTTGTCATGCAGCATGTACAGCCGTTGTTTGATATTGTCAGTAAAAGTTCTGTTTGCAAAACTAACTAAATTATTCTACTAATTTAAAGTGGTAACTTATTCTTTATAACGGAGTGAATTTAGGCAGGTAAGGTAGCATATCTTGGCAGACATGTCTGTCATTTCATTCTACGGTAGGACATTTTGCGGAAGTAGGACAATTCTGCAAAATATTGGTATGCATCAAGACTTTTGTATGCCTTTAAGTCAGTGCCTGTATATGGTGATACGACATTCATGACGCAATGGTAGAGGTCATGAGTGAAATCCAGTAAAGTCGTTGCTTCTGATAATTCGATGAGTAAATTCGGAGGTAGTAGGTAAAATCCAGTTATGGCCAACTTCTCCAAATACCGCTCTTTGTGGGTACCGACAAGATGTCCCACCTCATCAGACAGTGTCTGACTTGTAGCCATGTCTAGAAAATCAACCAAACTAAATAAATTAAATCTATATTAATGTTAATGTCTAGAATATCGATATATACTTTAAATTCCCGCAAGTTCACTATGACCTTACTTCCGCCATCCTTCATGGAACTGTGGCGTCAAGATAGGGCCCTGACTCCCGTCAAGAGATATCAAGTAAGCATTCTGAGATCTATCAGGATACGTCAGGAGGCCATGTTGAGGATTCTCCTCAACATAGCTGTCAACGCTCCCATTTTTCCCGGGACTCTCCCATATTTCAGACCCATGTCCCGCCCACCTCCCATTTTGTAATTTCTTCTGGTAATCTCCTGTAATTTATTAGGTTTGAACGTCAAAAACTAAATCTGAAGACACATCATTTGGCTGATGTTCTGCAGTTGACAGAGATCATGTATGGAACATATACACATAATTTGTTGACTCTCTGACAACTCAGAGGTGCGTACTTGATCTGCGCGCAGGTTGGAATTTTCCCCCGGATGAGAGATTTTTTTTCTTAGGATGGCAACAGATTGATTTACATATAAAATGCTCCAAACTAATTTCATTGGTCGCCCAACTTAATAGACTCGTGCGGCATCCCTGGCTGATCACCTAACATCAGATTAGCTAGCTAGCTAAAGTAATACAGAGGATTTAGTTATTTCATTTATCTAGAATATTTTTTATTCATCATGCTTTCATGCTAACACTGCCAGCAGCCAGGAAAGGGAGAAGTAGAATCAGGAACAGGAGATTGTTCACTTTTGGAAGTGTGTGTGTTTGATTAAGGAATAAATTAATAAAGTGAATGTGAATTTAACAATACATGCCATCCATTGAAAAATAATGGATAGACACTGGATAAAAACAGTCTGAGAGTATTTAATCATGCCCTGGAAACTAATGACAAACCACTTTACCATCATTTATCATCAAAAAAACGTTTGCTCACTTGTGTCTCCTGAAAACACAACACCCACCGCCGCTACAAAAATGTCCCAGATTCTGCGACTCAAATGTTGGCAGGTATGCTCTTAAATGCTTTCTCAAAATAATTCAGTCTTTTTTCATCATCTGCAGTCATTTATTTCACTTTACAAAAACTCTTGCCACACATAAAAATTAAATATCAAACATCACAGATGTGACAAGTGGAGTTATGCAATATCACCATGACATTTAGACAAATAGGCCTCTTTTTCCAAGACAGAAGTTAGATGTATTTACACATTATACACAAAATAATACACAGAAAATACACAATATTTGACATATTTACAACAGTCACACTTAGTATATTTGTCACAGACATCGACAGTACAACACAAAGCATTCTCAGACATTAGACTTTCATGTTAAACAAACAGGAACAGCATTTTTCTGTAATTAAATCACTTTTATCAGCTGTACTTTAATACCAGTTATTAAAACTAGTAAAATAAATGCATTCGTCATTATTACATTTGCTTTCTTTTTAAGTCTCATAGCTGTTGGGTCCATATAGTATATTCTTAATTTGTATAACTTAAAAAAAAACTGTACTGAAATATATAGAGGATCTTCTTAAAAATTAAAATAGCTGAAAATATACAATTTTGATGATTTTTTTTCTTTGATTAATCCTCCGCAGGGTTTATCAACAAATTCTGATTGGCAGTTTCTGTATATGATACTGAATAACAGCTAACAACCATGCAAGTATTTGGATCAGAATGGATTTCTACGTTACAATGTACAATTGTTCCATCTTTAAAAGCAGCTTACAACATTAACACCTCACAGTCATGTCAGATGGTTTGTTGGCTTTACTGTGAATGAGATTCCGGCTGCCGAGGTTCAAATATTTGCCCAAAACTGAATAGAATCAATGAAAAACTGTTACAAGTCATGTGTGTTGTGAAGAGAAATTTTAGAAATTATAAATTTTATTCTATTCTATCTGAAAATGTTCTGTTATAGGGGATTCCCACTTGTCACCACATCATAGAGTGCCTCCATTTTATATATATACTCTATGATAGGAGACTTGTAAAACAAAGTTGGATGAGTCTGTACCGAGGCATTCAGACAGATGGATGAAAGGGACAAGATGGACCCACAGGTGATGGATGAGTAACACTGAGGTTACAAGAACAATGAGAGAGATGAGATGGATGACAGCATGAAGCTAGAACTAATAGTCTGACTACTGGACTAAATCACTTTTGCCAATCCGACCTGAGTGTCAGTGGAAGTGGCTGAATCTTTCCTCAGTAATTTATTTTCATTCTTGCTCAATACATAAAAGTGCAAACTCCTACTCACTGAAATGCACAGTGAAGACAAAATGAAATGAGACTCTGATGGCTGAATCCCAGAAAAACAACAGATTTATGAACAGAGCGACTTAAAGTAGAGCTCATCTATGAAGTTGTCAACATCATAGGAATCAATTACGTCTCATAACTTTGATAATTTCATACCTTCACCCATAAAGACCCAAACAGCCATTGGCAACCAAATCATCTACTGATAAATTATTATTAGTGTAATAACTTATGTAACACTAACCCTGTCAACGTGTTAAAATAATTGGTGCAGTTTCTCAGTTTTTCAAGGTCTTTACATACAACCCATCTTCAGAGATTCAGAGGTGCTGTAGTTACTGTGGAAAACAGTAATCTTCTATAACACTGATTTGCCAGTAAAACCCATGGAGTTTTATCAATGACGTTGGATGGAGATACTTATTGTACATTAAGTTAAGCATATATTTTAATGAAAAAGTTAGTTTCTCCATTTCTGACATAACAACCCCTGATTATAATCTGAGTTTTTATGAATATCTGCGTGATCTTTACATTCATGTTATAAAAGGTGATATTATTTTTCACAATTTGTATTGGGTCTTAATTCAACAGTTCATTTTGCAGGATTTTAAAAAGTTGTGATCCAGCCACTAAAGTTAACACATTATAGAAAATGGAAAAATGCTAGGCTTGTACGACCACCCTTCGCCAAAGTGAGCAAAAATGCAAATTGACATGATTTAGAACATTTGACATGATCCATTGATAGTGCACATTAACCACTGTTGATGTTATTCATTGAAATGTGGCAAGCTTCAAAATATAAAATTAAAAAGAAAAAAAACAAGTAATCCAAATTGTATGTTGTCGTATATTGAGGAAAAAAAGATTTTTGCATCAAAAACATGGTTTGTTTGCATTACAAACAGCCTTTAAGGAGTTAAAAAATGACAGATATTGCATATTTGGTAGTTTTGTGTATGGCTTAAGTTGATGAAATGGATTGTCTTGTCTCATCATCTGAACCCGCTTTCACCTCACAGGGGTCACTGGGGGCCTAATCCAGCTACAATGGGCACAGGCGGGGCACCTCACATTCACACCTATGGGTGATTTAGATTAACCAATTAACCTACATACAAACTCTACACAGAAAGGTCTGGTGTGGGATTTGAACCAGGGACCTTCTTGCTGTGAAGCACAAGTGCTAACCACTGCACCACCTGAACCAAATTGTATAATAAATAAACTGTATGAAAAACATTTTGATATCACTATGTGATTATGCGCTTTAGGTGATTAGGATACCAGAAGGTTACTAGTGTTATTCTGTGTTTTTGGTTTGTTTTTTAACTTAATGACAGTTCTGGTCCCTTGGTATCTCCAGACTGGCGATAGTTGCATCCTTATCTTTGGCCCTTCAAGATTCACTGTTTACCAATCAAGTTTCATAAAGATTGATGTAACGGTTGGTGAGTTATTCTCACACAGATGAAAAGGCAATGAATAAACAATTGAATTGAATTTGATGACACTAAATTCACTGGAGTCATATGTGAGCCCAGTGAATTTAGTTTTATTTTATTTGTTGCAGTTCCACATTAGGACAAATCTTTATCTTTTTGTTTTTTGGTCTTTCAAGGTTTGAAAGTCTGGGTCATGTTTTTAACAATAACGTCCAACGTCAGATCTGTGGCCTTCTGAAGATAGAGACCAACTATACAAAATGCATATTACACTGGACAACAGAATTTTTTTGTGAGGTCTGACAGCTGTTTTTAACTACGTTTTGGGTGCAGAATTCAAATCCAATCTCAGTTTTTTTCCATCAAGTTTTTTTTAACTACAAGATCCCCATTTTCTTACAAATATATGAAAAACACTGCACTTAACAGTTATGTGCTTGTTTTATTAACATTTTGCAAAGCATGTCTACTGTAATTGTATTGACCTATTGGGAGCTGCATAAATCTCCCACATCACTGTCTAAATTGTAACTGCACAAACATGTTTTCATGTAGCTGTAGATGGTAAGTCTTACTAATCAGCTAATCAGGGGATTTTGGCTTACCTGGAGGGTAATCTATGGAGAAAAAACTAGACATGCTAGCAAAAAACAGCTGCAATTTTGGAATTAGCATGGCAATTTTCATTTTAATCAGCATAAAAATCTAACTCAACAGAAATAGTTTGGTTTAGACTTACGTTTTAGTTTAGTAGTAAGTATTTTGGAGTACCTGACAATTTTATAGTTTTTTTTTTATGTTTACTAAAAAACTGAAGTGAAAATTTTAGTCTTGCAGCCACTGCAGTGTAAATTAAGGAGGTAAAGTAGTTATATTTCATGTTAGTATGTTACATTGTTCACTGTTGTTTTAATGTTCTTGTAATTTCAGTTTAATTTAATTTACAATTTCAAAAAGCAGATGTTGAAAAAAAACTGTCGCTGTGAAAATGCACCTCTTCCAGCAGATCTATCCAAAGAATAGAGTTAATAAATATTTATTATTTTCTGCTGTTGTGGAGAAATTAAACAAAACTTCCTAGTGTTAATCTATCACACACACACACACACAAATAAATATGCAGGTATTATGTAAAACAATTTTTTCCATCTGTGTTTCAGCATTGTAGGTCAATAAAAGTGAGGGTTTTTTTTAAATACTTTGCAAAGTGAGGCTTTTTCTTCATGCAAAATGAAGGGATTACAAATCCCTGCAATGCACCATGCTTATTGTTTTGTGTCGTGAACATGCTCATGAATTATCAAATGTAAGTCATATATGAGTCTGTCAGTACTACCTGCAGTATCTCAGTCAGCAGTGATTCCATTGGACAAGTCTTATAACATCACTTATAATTGCTGCTCATCTTTACCCAGTATTAGCTTAGGATCCACAGTGAAAAGTTAACAAACCATGGTTTCTGTGAGCATTATTTTTGCATCCCACTGCATACACAGATATTTTGTATGTTGTATAGGCTGTGTGGACTGAATGTACTTCAAAATAAGTGTGTTACATGTCAATAAATTACAAACCACCAGTCTAATGAAGAGCTTTTTTCCCAATATAATCCAGTTTTTTAACCAACACTCATAAGGAACTCTGCAGCTCATCAAATCATATTATTAATTTAGTCTTTTTTTGTTGCAGGAATATATAGCACATTATTGCAGCAGACTGTACAGTACACTAGACTCATATTTGGTCTTGTATTTTATCAATATTTCAGCATTTTTGCCATATGTTTCATACCGATGCACTTTCTCCTGCTCTTGTTTCATTGATGTGTGATGCAAATGTGGTTGACTGTGTGTGTTTTATGCTACATGTGTATATTTTGTTTGTATGTGTAAGCCCTACAAAATTATGGGTACCCCACCCATAATTTTGACAAAATCCAATGACTATCTTACCGTAAAACCTGTGTAGAAAAATATAACGTATAAAGAATGGTGAGCAGTTGGTTATTATAGTTGTCAGTCACCCATTATACCTCCTACACAATGAAAATATCTAGAGCAGGGGTGTCAAACTTAATGTTCATAAAGATCATTGACTACTCTTTAAAATGCGGGTCTGGTCCCTTCTTTCCAAAGATAGTAGTTGCGGTCCGAGAGGTCGAGCAGGCTAGTTAAAAAGCTGTCTATTGCGGGTCGTTTATACATCGACCCGTGCATCACTGGTAACTACGTAATTTACGCATATACGTCACGTACGTACTGTACGTAGCATCCCATTGGCTGTAGAGGGAACGCAATGACGTCACGCGATCCCATGAATCCGTAGTTGTGCCGCCATATTGGACTACAAGAAAACTACATTGCATTAACATATTACTCCACGCTGCCGTTTTATCACGATTATATGAAAATCAAGACATTCCTAGTCCCACGATTGGTAAATCATGTTGTGCCGTCGGTTGTAGTAATCGCCAGGAGACAACAGTTGGTAAATGTTAACATTTTCATCACATAATTTAAAGTTTTTTTGCTCTAAAACATAGAGGAATATTCGGAGTTGACATTAATATATTGCGTTGTTATTTTAGTGGTAACTGCCCCATTCAGATCAAATTTGGTTTAATGTGGCCCATGAACTAAATGAGGTTGACACCCCTGAGCTAGAGATTTATGTAATGACATAGGATAAAACTCTAAATAGTCAAGGAAAATTGCATTGTGAATGTTTTCCAAGTCAAGTTGTTTTTTTAATGGAAATTTTGCCCAATTAACACATGACAAAAAGCCTACCAAAGCTTTATCTAAAGTAGCTTTCATTACTAATTCTTATTTTATGTAACAATTTATCTTTTATCATGTTTGTCCAACGTTAGTGTAAAATGTGTATGAACTTGATATAACATGAAAATAGGTGTAGTTGCCCTTAGTGATCAAGCAATACTAATACTTTCATTTTTAGCCATGTTGCTGAAATTGCACTCAAACATGTGTGCTTCCAAGACTGGCAGTTTTGGGGATTATTATTATTATTTTTTTTTTACATCTAAAAGAATTCTTAAAAATCAGGCAGTGGTTTCAGTGTTTTTAAAGCATTATTAAATTTGTAAGGATTTAAGTGATTATTCCTTGCATAGCTGCATAAATATACTCATAATAAATCATGAATCCTCCCTTTAATGGGTGTAGGGTCTTTGAAGAGTGAGTAATGACAAGTACTAGAGACCATCCTCTACCATAAACACACATGATGATTTTGCTGTTTTTAATGAGAGAATTTAGCTGGCCAACATCAGAATCTACCAAACTCTCTTTTTTATCCCACAGGGCTGCTTTTGGGGACTCGATCTGTACCCGTCTGGAGAAAATGAGGACATGCCTGAGCCGGTCCAGTTCAGTCTAGTATGAGTATCAGTCACTGGGGTCCTGGCAGTGGAGGCAGTGGCTCATGTCTTCAGTGTAGAGCTCCACTTGGATGGTGATGCTGTGGAAGCCGAACTTGGTGTGGAGCAGGTCAGTGGCCTCTTGCAGCACAAACTGAGGGTTAGCGCCTTCTTCTGCAATGAATGCCAGAAAACAACTCAGTGAGTTTGATTTCAGTGTGATTTCACACATTTTGTTTCACATTACTGATATATTTGAAGGAAGTGCAGCACAAATCACAAGCCTTAATTTTGCATGCAAGTGAGATACTTTTGCTTGGAATCAGAAGTAGGAAGTACTGTAATGAAATAAAAGTTTTAGGGTATTTGTGCTAGGGCTGCAGCTGAGTAATCTGATTTTTTTTACCCTTTCAATTAAATTGTCAAGAAAGGTGTGATGTGCTCCAGAATGGGCGTTATTCACCCGCAATATTTTTAAATGATTTCGGACATTGTATTTTATTTCTTTTAAAATATTGTAACCAATTGTAACTGATGGCCGTCAGTACTGATTATATGCTTGCGGTGTCATTAGCCTATTTAAACTTTATGTACACAGTAAATTTTGCAGTGTTAAATCAACACTTAGAGAGTTTATTTAACATCTTCTAGAGTGTATTTGGTCCCATTGTCTCCAAATTAACACTGCAAAACCTACAGTGTAGCCTTCAACCCAGTTACTGTAGCCTTTCAGCCCAGGGAATATTCCTAGGAAGTTGAAAAGTAGATCAAAATATCTCTCTTCAAAACTTGTCCAAAAGGGGACACTTCGAAAATACATGTGTAAGGTTTGCAGACTCATTTCCACTTTTTCTTCAGCATTAAATGTTATTAACTGGGTTCTATGTTGGAGAGTATTAGTGGGCTTCTAAAGAATCTATGAACTATCTTCTGTGAGAACTCTCCATAGTTTTGCTTGTTAGTAATTTTTTGTAATTTCTCATTTTAGTAACATGAATATTAATTTAAATGATTAGCTCTGTGTTGCTGTTCTGTTCTCTACCCATCTGCTGCTCTTTGTTGTAGATAATATTTTGACTACAATCCATGTGAACTGAGGTACTGTTTTCAAACACGGATGCACATCATAATAAACACACATGGAATTCCACATTCCATAGATAACTGGGGCATGGACTGATCGTTGCCAAGTTACGTCAATAGGTGAAGGTTAAATTAGAAGACAGTCAGATGATGTGGCAATGTCCAACCCATTGGTTTGGGGTGGAGTCACCCAAGAAGATATTGTCAATACAGACCTGGAATTTGGGGCTTTTTGGGACTGAGCCCTGTGGGGCCTTGGCCCACAGAGACCAGCACTGGCTTCTGTATTTTCCATGTGACCTGAATAAATTATTAAACTTGAAACCAACTGAATCTTGAACTTGTCTTTGGAGATTCCAATCAACGAACATGAAAATCCTTACATGCTCAAGAAACTTCATGCACTTTTGTAGAAATGCTGTTCCAGACTTCCATGTTAAAGGGGTAGTTCACTATTTTTCACATGAATTTGTATGGGATCATTGTCTTTACTTTAAGGCACCCACAATGACTTGCGCCTGACAGTGTCCTGTGAGTGTAGTTTTGGTCAAAGCAAAAGTAGTCCCAGCAGGTTTCCTGGGGTCAAAAAATTTACGTTTCTTCTCAAAACCATGTGTTCACATGAGTGATTTATTTGCACAACAAAACAGTCGCGAAACAAAAACTCACACCACGTAATTACTTGGAGCTACTGTCTCTCAATAGCGATCAATGCGTGTTGTCACTGCTAACGGCGTTGTGCCTGCACGTAGCAGCCGCAAACACTGCCGAACAAATGATGAAAGTCATTTGCTCATGCGTACAGCTATTATTACTTTATACCATATTAGGTTAAATGTGACACTTGAACTAAATTGAGTTTGACACCCCTGTGGTAGAGTATGATGACCACAGGGTGAGCTTACCTATGGCCAGATGAACGGAGACCAGCGACTGGCCTAGAGTCAGAGCCCACAGGTGCAGACAGTGCATGGACTTCACAGCCTTGACAGACAGCAGCACCTCCTTCACAGAGTTGAACTCTATTCCTTTAGGAGACCCTGACGAAGGCACAAAAATTCCTTTGAGATTTGTAGCTCACGCACAAAGCTGGGTTTGATACAGAGTCATGTTGGCAGTTGTTTGAAAACCTTCAACTGGTGCTAAACATTTCCATACATTCAACCTTTGCTCAGTATCAGCACTTATTCTGATATTATCCACTGAACACCCCCCCCCCCCCCCCCCCCCAGTAAAAAATCAGGTTTTTCCTAAATTTATCTTGACAATTTAGATGACTTTTTCAGCAAAATATATCACTAGTTGAAAAATAAGTGTCCTCAATCACTGCCATGTAATTTTGAACTTATACACTTTGGATAGATGTTTGACCACATTCATGAGTTTTAAGACAATGATGCTTAAAATCTAAATGTCAGTTTAAGAATATACAACATGAAACCACACCATATAGCAATCAATAATGTAATGCCTGCTAATATCATCATTTTGGTCATTTTAAATGTAATAAAAGTAACTGTAATACCTGCCAATGACACCAAGGCATTTTGTCAATTACCGGTACATTATTGGTCTAGCATTAAGAACACATCTTGTGGGAAAATGTAATAACTGCATGTGGTAATACACCAATACATAAATTTGACTACTCTTCTTAAAAAAAATGCAGTTCTTGTACAATTTGCTCATCAAAGATGTGTGGAGTGTATGGCACAGACATCATTTATAAAAAAGATAGGAACTATAACTGTTTCATAAATGTTATTACATTTCTGGCAAGTTATTGTGATATTGTCTTTGTATCATTAAAATATTCTGAATTATTATGCAATTGACAAGTATTATGCTATTGGTTGAAATGCATCACATTTTCTAATCTCTTGAACAAAGCTATATCTAATGCTTCTTCCAAAATGAAAAAGCTATGACTAAAAATGTGCCTGTTTTAGCAAAATTTTCTTTAAAAAAAATGCCCCAGGGTGTTAAGTTCAGTCATCTCAAGTCAGGTTACTGATGTGTAAAAGTGCTTTTAGAATCTTCTGCAGGATGTGACCATCTGTGCTCTAAAGTTAGCAGTCAGAGCAGTAACATGAAGGTTTTTGTTTCAAGATGAGGAATAATAAGTTCACCCAGGACATATGAATACAAGAGTAACAATGAAGAGAAAACATTGTGAGGCAACAAACTTGAAAAGACAGGATCCACTGCAAATACCTTAGCAAGACTTAATGACCTTGTTGGATCAGGTTAAAAGTAAATGGCTTGATCATGGTTTAAGGCAAAGAATCGGCTGGCACAGAAATAATTTTCATGTCAGAAGTACACTCAAAAATGCAGACAGGTGACAAATTAAAGGATAATCATGATTCAATGGAAACATAATTATTCTACATGCTACTTGCCTGTTTTTTTTTTTCTTTAATTTGTTGTTGGTTTGTATATTTACAATGAGTTGATACTAAATATATGCATACAACTGAAGTTAAAATATGATTAGCTGCCATATCAAGTCAAATAAGACTTCACGGGCCTTGACAGGGTCTACATAAGGATTCATTGAAATCAGGGTCAGCTCTGCATATAAGCAGTGGCTTAGAGAGGGTCTAAATAAGGTTTTAGGGGCCTGGAGAGGGTCTAAAAGGATTCGGGGACCTAGAAAGGCTTTACATAAGGCTTCAGGGATCTACAGGGGGTCTAAATAAGGTTTCAGGGTCCTTGAGAGAGTCTAAATAAGGCTTGAAGGTCCTTGAGAGAGTATAAATAAGGCTTCAGGGTCCTAGAGATGGTCTAAATAAGGCTTCAGGGGCCTTGAGAGAGTATAAATAAGGCTTCAGGGTCTTCGAGATGGTCTACATAAGGCTTCATTGGAATCAGGGTCAGCTCTGCATGTAGGCAATATAGGCAGCGGCCTAGAGAGGGTCTAAATAAGGTTTCAGGGGCCTAGAAAGGGTTTAAATCAAGCTCCAGAGGGACCTGGGTCAGCTTTACATATAGGCCACAGGGGCAGGCCCCTCGAGAGGGTAAACTCGGGGATAACAATCTGATGATCAGTTTTTACGAGAATTATGTGACTAGATGTTGAAGCACACTGAAATGATATTGAACTTATCACATTAAGAGGCTGAATTTTCACACACCTAAACTTTCTCAGAAACCGTATTTGAAGCAAGATTAGCCGAATTCAGGGGGATATCTTCACTGTCTTTATCTCTAAACGGTGAGTTAGTTATCATTTAAGTAAATCATTTAGGATATGTAAGACATTTAGCTGTTGACTACCTTCCATGAGTATCCTGAAGACGTCTCTGAGGATGGTGACAGTGGTGCAGAGGACAAAAACAGAAAACAGGAATGTACAGATGGGGTCTGCAACTTTGTACTCGGGCTGAAAGACAAAAAAAAAGATGAATGTTTAGAAATAAAAATTACTTTAAAGTGAGAGAGAAGAAACATCAAGATGGTGTTTCTGTCGCTATGACACATTTAGACACTCAAGGCAATTTTAGACAGAATGAACATCTTGGACTCTTCAGGATGAACAAGGATAAAGGCTACACAAGATAACAATGTTAACCTGAAACATAAGAATTAATAAAAGCACTTTTTTGTGTTGTGCTACATCTAGGAAAAAAAACATACAATATAAGATAAAATTAAGCTTATGAGCTTTTTTTTCAGAAAGTATTCACTTTATTTTCTAATGCTTACATTTCTATTTACATAATAATCTGACTTAAAAAAAAGAATATACCGTCTAATCCTAAAATATGAGCTCATTTTCATATTTTTTTGACTTGATGTAGTGACGCTTCTCAAGAAATTACAGTTAATTTTATTGTTGTTCTCAATATATCACAACTGTTTCCTTATATTTTAAATTTCTGATGACTTTTTTCACAGTATTATGCCTTTTATTATAGTGACCTTCTGACTTTGTTATCATAATATCATGACTTTACACTTGTTAATGATTTTGCGCATGAACAAGTGGAATGCTAACCAGAGGAGCAACAACTCTTATCCATCATTTACTCTAACATCCCATTCTCACCCTAACATGAATGTGATCTATAGCTGACCCGAAAGTAGATGACAATAGCCGCCACCAAAACGCCGACACTCTGCAGCAGATCCCCGACCACGTGGATGAAGGCAGCACGGACGCTGGTGTTGCCATGGCCACTGAGAAGAGTGTGGGAGTGGCCATGAGAGACGGGACTCTGGCCGTTCTCATCAATCTGGTGGTAGCCGCTGCCATGGGCGTGGAACGTGGTGGAATGATGGAGGATGTAGGCCATGCTGCACAGACAGAGGTACTGTTATCATTGTACATGCCTTGCTTAAGGGTTCACAGGTTCAAATACAGTCTGAGATAATGAGATTTTTGGGAATGGGGAAAAGTGAGCTTGACCATTATTTACAAGTTATGAGATTATATTTTTCAATCATTTCATATTTTTTCAATCAAAACAGTTTACAAATTAACCAAAATGGCTCAAATCTTTTATTTCAGCTGCAGGTGCAAAGTAAATAAGTTATGTCTAATTTGAACATACAGTCTATATGAGTATTCTGTTTTCTATGAATATTGCTGTTGCTTTAATGTTGTGCATAAAACCCATTAGAATTGTACTCACACAATATTGACAATGACTGCACAACCAGAGGTGATTAACATTACATGGCCATCAATCTCATAGTCATTGCGTACAATCCTCTCGATGGCTAAATAGACCAGAGCCCCTGTGACGATCCAGATGGACATGACTGAGATAAGTGCCCCGAGGATCTCTGAGAAAAGAGCAGAAAACCTCGTCTAAACCACTTTAATGTTTAATAAACACAGTACAGGGCAGCACACCACCTTTATAAATGTGAGGACACAGAGTTACATGACGAAGCTTAAGAGTAATTACAACCAAACCACATGATTAATGAGACAGGAATTGTAAGTATAAATATTTACAGTTAAAACTATGTAAAACCTTTCATAGCACAGTTGGAATCAATTTGATCAGTTGTACTTACCGGGCTGTTGCATATTAAATTTAAGACATTACATGTGACTTATATTGTCACATGTAATTCATATTCATTTATGTTTTCATGAATCATAATGTTTTTTAAGATGTGCTGCTGCATTTGTGCTCAAGAATGGATAAATAAATTAACATGTAAGAAGCTTAAGTGACAATTCAATTAGCCATTCTGCATTAGCTTTTAAAGACCTTAAACTATTTTTATGGTAACATCTAATCAGTATATATATATGATTTATTTTTAAATTCACTGATCACGTAGATGTTTGTAAAGGCTATTAGATTCAAGCAGAGAAAACTGAGGAAAATGGGGTATTTTTCAGTGAATTGTATCATTAGCTGAACATAAAAACTAATCTACAACCACTACCATTTATCAGACTGGATATGTTTCACTGGTGAATCAGTGTTGCAAAGGATAACGGTGCATAAAGAAACAGTAAAGTTGGAGATTAAAAATAAGCTTAAAGCATTTAGAAAACATAATGCACTAAATATGGCTGTAATTAGTTAATTAATGTTGGTGTGTTAATTTGACACCTCTATTCCTAAACTGTATAAATCTCTCTTGTGTTCACCCAGTCACAAGTACATGAGTTTCATCCTGACCTGATCTGTGCCATCCGAAGTTCATGATTTTGGTGGGTGGTCTGGAGGAGATCCACAGGGAGAACAGGCTCACCATCATACTGCCAAAGTCTGTGAGGAGGTGGGCAGCGTCTGTCATGATGGCCAGGCTGTGGGCCAGGTAACCTCCTGTGAGAAACCACCAAACAAGGACCCTGTATTCAGTCAGTCATTGAAACAGGGAGCAGTTTCTTAGGTTATGTGCTATGATGCATATTTTTTGAGCTCCTCATTTTCCTTGAATATTTACATTTTATACATCTCTATACTTTTATTTTATTACCTTAAGGATCAGAGTTTTTAAAATATCCCGTGTGAGTAAATGTAACATCTGATCAAAAAATTGTAATTATACAATAATCAACACCAATCTTATCTTTTTGGGTAGCTTATATTTTCAGGAACATTTATTTTTAAATGAGGAAAAAATGTGGGGGGGAAATGAGTTTTATAATTGTGAATGTTTGGAAAGTGACAAACGTTTTTTTCTGTCATTCTGGGGTCATTTTATAAACTCTTAAATAAATATAATGTATTTCAAATGCATTGATATTTGACTATTTTAATATTTCATATTTTACACAAAGTGTGTGAAATTAATAAATGCATATATACAAAATATATTTGAATAGAATGTTACTTGTATGTTGTAAATGTTGCTAATTGAAATAAAAAAAAAATAAATTATTTTGACATATACTTTTGTTGTCCATCTGTGATGTTGCCATTTTTTCAAAACTCTGCTATTTAGATATGGTTATTTATTTGTATTTTTTTTCCTCCAACCAATTATTATTATAAAATAGAGGGTTTAAGGTGTACATTTAATACAGTTACAGATGAAAACGTCATAGGAACTTTACTTTTGAGAACTCTGTAATGCTTGCAAAAACATACATGAATTTCTTTGTCCGTCAATGACACAATAGTTTTGGTTATTTTTCATTTAAACATATTTGAACAAAATTTTGCCCTTGGAGTGTGTTTAAGATGGCATTTACACCTTGAAAATTGTCTGTAACATTTCACATCACCTATCTGCTTTGTCTTTGTGGCTGCTTTTGTAGATTTTATGTACAGTCTAACCCCAGCCAACCCAAACAATGTCTTTTTTATGAGACTTATTTCTGGATTGATCGTGAGTATTAAAATATTTTTCTCTCGGGGGGGTGAAAACTCTCCAGGGTTGAGGTCATTACAGCAGGGTATGATAATCATGTGTAACAAATCTTATTTGTTGAGTAACTTCTCACTCTTACCTATGACTTCTCCGATCATAAAGATGAGACACACAACTGATGCGATGTAAAGTTTCTTCTTGGCCAGCAGTTTGTCCACATTTTGTTCACTTGCCACGGCTTTGGTACCATGACAGTGGGCACCAACGGGCCTCTTCAGCTCAATGGCAACAGACATGCCTCCATTTTTAATAGGGAATTCAGGATACTGTTCTTTAGAGTCTGGAAAAGAGCTGCAGGGAGATGGATGCATGCATAGTAAATATTAATGCATTTTCAGCTTTACATAGTTTGCTTGTACTGTTTAAAAAAAAAAAAAAAAATGCTTGGGTGGCTGTGGTTGTTTAATGATCAAAGGGTGGGTGGTTTACATCCCGGCTCTGGCTGTCGAAGTGTCCTTGGGCAAGACACTGAACCCTAAGTTGTTCCCAGTAGGGTCAGGTATCGACAAGAACTGTGTGTGTGTGTATGTGATGAATTGTAAAGTGCTGTGGGCTAATACTGAAATTGCTAAATCACATTCTGTTCCTTACTTGAATGCAGAGCTGTTTGCAAACGTTAGTTTATTTCACATTTTTAAGTTTATATTCAAGGATGTTATGGTGGTGCAGTGGTTAACACTTGTGCCTCACAGCAAGAAGGACTCTGGTTCGATTCCCACACCAGGCCTTTCTGTGTGGAGTTTGAGTTTTCTCCAGATACTCCACTTTCCTCCCACCATCCAAACACATGCACTGATAGGTTAATTAGTTAATATAAATTGTCCATAGGTGTGAATGTGAGAGTGATTGTTTGTCTATATATGTTCAGACTCATACAGGATGTACCCCGCCTTCACCCATTGTAGCTGGATTAGGACCCCAGTGACCCTCGTGACCCTAGTGAGGATAAAGTGGGTTCAGATGATGAGACAAGGTTGGGTTTTTTCAATTTAAATGGCGCCATATTATTTTTCAATTTTCTCAAAACAGTAGAAATACATACTGTCTACCTACAAATCTAGTTTTGGTAACACACTCTTCATGTGGAAAACGACAACTGTATTTGATTTAATCATTGACATTAAAGTCGCCTCAAATTACTTTGCACTATAGTTTTTTTTTATGTTACAATTTTACAACTTGTTAATTCTACAGTAATTTTTTTTTACAGTGTGACTCATTATTTGGAAGAAAAATCTTGTTATTGGAGAGCAAAAGGGATATTTTTCTGGACAGAAGTAGTTATAATCATTACCGATCTGTGAGTATATTGTCTTTAAGTTTTCATCCCCCTCAGATCCAGGGAAGTAAGAGGGTTTTTTTTTTAAAGTTAAATAATTGTCTTAATTGGAAACGGCATAATACAATAGCTTTACATAAAAAAATTTTAAAAAATCTTTTATGGAATGTTATTTGCAGTGGACAATTTTTTTCTCTTCTAGAAGTCCTACACACTACCTGTCCAAAAAGAGCAGCTCATAAATGATGCTTCTTATGAAATTGATAAACCATGACAACAGAGATAAAGTATGATGATTAATCTAATGTAAAACTGAGAAAATCTGAAGAAAATTAGGAATGAAATTTGAATAAAATGCATCATACAACATGCAAGGCAAAATAAAAGTTATGGTTATATTTATATTTTAATTAAATATAACACCATCCAGCTTATGTACATATCCAGGGGCCATGAATTAGTTTTATCTTTCACCACTTTTGTTTTTTCATCAGAGAAGGAGTCAAATGTTTAGTTTGACTGTGTTCACCAGCTGGTCTTTAACTGGGTTCATCTGCTGCTGCAGCTGGAGGACATGATCAGGTGGTTTTAGAGACGTAAACAAGAGCAGTAGGAATAAAAGAAAAAGTGTAGCACTGCAGGTCAGACAACCAAAAAGAGAGCTGTAATGTTAGCATATGGAACATTGTACTGAAGTCACGTCTGTGCTGGAAGACGCCTTCATCCTCAGCAGCACTGTGTAATGCTGACTTTTGCAGAGGGAAGGTTGTTTTTCCTGCAAAAAATCCTTCTGTTCACTTCTGAATCCTCTATTCTGCTCCTCTGCACCTGCAACAGTGTACAACATAAAAATACCAGAGGTGGTCAAAGTACTCACATTCTGTACTTAGGTACAGCTACTTGTGCCAAATAATACTCTGGTAAAAGTAGAAGTACTGATTCAACTCCTTTACTTAAGTAAAAGTTAAAAAAAAAAAAAAAAAAAAGTAAAACTTCTGAATTGTAAAAAGGTAAAGCTGTACTTTTTGCTATGTATTAATATTTAAGCAAGAAAAACAGATACAGGGACAGCGGTCAATTATTGTGCAAACAACATTGTGCAACAGCTGGAAAAGGGGGGCAATCCCTTGTTAGCTATATCAATGTAACTGGGTTGTATTGGGTGTTAATATCATATTTTAATGTTTTAAAGTGGATCAGTTTAATTATGGGGGTCTGTTTTACTACCAGAAACAAGAATAGGCAGTTCTTGAATTAGAGCCACTAATGTGATTTTGACCTTTCTGCTAAAAGCGACCATGACCTTTGACCTTTTGCGATATTAATAATTTTGTTATATGTATATATGCATCACTGCGTGTAATACTATAATATATCCAGTGTTGATTAAGTTACAGCGTGATATGTCTATGCTTGACACACACAAACACACTCAAAAACACATTTTGAAATAAAACCACATGACCAGATTTTTCTGAAATTATGTGGTATGTCCTAAAATTCATCTCTACCAAGTTTAGTGCTTTAATAATTTCTGTAACGATTCTTCCAAATATTTGGAATAAGCTACCCAAATATATCCAACTAAAACAGCAGAAGTCATGAATATATTAGGGAATAGCTGTCCACTGTAGTGACCAGTATACATCAAAGGGTTAACTCATATGAACACATATGTCTTCCAATCACCAAACACAAAACAATGCTGACTTTGCCATTTTCTTTCTCTGCCACACACACACACACACACACACACACACACACACACACACACACACACACACACACACACACACACACACTCACTCCCAGCCGTTGTTTCTATGTGCAGTGAGGTGGAGCAGCGATGATGTGCTTAATGAGGTGGAAAAAACTAATTTGGGCTCACTCGAGATAACAACAAACACACTTTAAAACACACACACTGCACATAGGAGATTGCTAGTGCTAGTGATTAGGCTTATCACACACACACAGATATACATGGACACATCACTGGGGATAGACACTGAAAAGAACCAGTCAGGTGGAAAACAGATTCTGTTCAATTACACTGTTGGGACATCAAATAGAATTGTCTCCAAACACACATGGCAGAAAATGATACACACTCATATGAATGGTGTGAAGCCTTGAGGAAACATTATGTTAAAATGTGAACATGTTGTGATAAGGCAGATCAAACATACAAATAGTCTGGCAAATATCTGTACAAAATAGCCTTAGCCACTCTGACTTCTTACTATAAACACATAAGCTGTATGAAAAATATTAATAGATGTTGTACAGAGAACTCTAGAGAGCACAGTTAGCCACTAGCTTACAGAGCAGTTAGCCACTAGCTTACAGAGCAGTTAGCCACTAGCTTGCAGAGCAGAGTTAGCCACTAGTTTACAGAGCAGAGTTGGCCAGTAGCTTACAGAGCAGAGTTGGCCACTAGCTTACAGAGCAGTTAGCCACTAGTTTACAGAGCAGAGTTGGCCACTAGCCTGCGGAGCGAGTTAGCCACTAGTTTACAGAGCAGTTAGCCACTAGCTTACAGAGCAGTTAGCCACTAGTTTACAGAGCAGAGTTGGCCACTAGCTTACAGAGCAGTTAGCCACTCGCTTACAGAGCAGTTAGCCACTAGTTTACAGAGCAGTTAGCCACTAGTTTACAGAGCAGTTAGCCACTAGTTTACAGAGCAGTTAGCCACTCGCTTACAGAGCAGTTAGCCACTAGTTTACAGAGCAGTTAGCCACTAGCTTACAGAGCAGTTAGCCACTCGCTTACAGAGCAGTTAGCCACTAGTTTACAGAGCAGAGTTGGCTACTAGCTTACAGAGCAGCTTTAGCCACTAGCTTAAAAATATTAATTATCCAAGACATAATAGTTTGCCACTAAACAGTTACATTTTATTTCATTTTAGATGTTTCTAAAAATATTACAATAGATTGATCATCTCTGAATTTAGATGGCGTATAACAAGAAGTAACTGTAACAGCAGTATCTGCTATAAATGGAAGTATTGTAAATGAAATTGCCTTTAAAACTATAAAATGTGGATCACAAACTTGTTATTTCTAAATACTTTTTGGTAGATTGTTTGACAACAGCACTGGCTTATATTATTAACTCAGAAGTTTACACAAAGAGGTTTTTCAGGAAATGACACTAGTAATTTCAGTGGAAAATCCCACATTAAATTGAAGTTCACTGTATAAAAAAAAAAGAGAGCGAGACTGTAGGTATTAACGCCAAATATTTTTGAAATTGCAACATAAAAAACTAAGTGAAAAAATACAGTTCAAAATTGTACATTTGAGATTTTTGTTAATGATTAATTCAAATGTATGTTAACAAAACCAGATTTGTATGTATTTCTATTGTTTTGGTAAAATAAAACTGTAAACTGAAAAAATGTGGTGCTGTTTAAATTGAAAGAGCATAATGTTGAAAGAACAGTTTATGGAAACGTCTCCATGTCTGTGTAGAACAGTGCTGATATGATGATTTTTCTATGACCCTACACAGATGCAGCCCAGGGGCCAAATGCAGTTCGCCAAAGGTTTTGGTCTGGTCTGACCTGTGGGATGAATTTGCAAATTATAGAACTCTTTTTAATTCAGGTTCCACATCTAGCCCAATATAAAATACTGAAATAACATCATTATAACCTACAAAAAGTAATGATGCCTGATTTTGTTATGGCTTTGATGTGGGAAAAAAAATAGAATTGTACTATGCCTATAAATAATCACAACTTCACATGGATGTCTTTGTTTTAGTGCAAAAAACCCCAATTAAATTATGAAAACATTTACAAACTATCTTGTAACAATAAAATGTGAATAAACTGAAAAAATATGAGGAACTGGAAAAGTCCAAAGAAAATGAAGCACAATTTGAACCATTTTTTGCTTCTGTGATGAAGTGTTCATTTGTAAAAATGATAAATTAAGGCAGAATATTGTTAAAAGTGCATTTAATTTTATTAAGAAATTTCAGTTTTGTCAAGTTACTCAAATTGTTTTGGTTTGAATAGTTGATAAACAAGTATTTTCCTAATTTAATTGCACTTTTTGCAATAAAAGGAAGAAAACATGTGGAATTGTTATGCTACAACAGCTCTCTAATTTTTTTTCTATTCTACTTTGAGACAGAAAACGAACAAACACACAAGTACTTCACTATCTCTACTTACTACCATTGCTTTATAGCTCATTTTGAATATTCACGTCGACAAATATTCTGAAGGCCACTGCAGTAAAGTGCCACTGCGTCAACATATTGGCTGATAAAAATGACACGGAGCATGTGTTTAAGCTTGTGCCAGTTACAAATATGACAGTGCAGTTTGGATGAGGGTTCGTCCATTAGTTGTTTTATCTCCTACAGGGCAGGGCTGCGGTGTTTGACACTCAGCATCAGCAGTCGAGACACCTGAGGGTATATTCATTGATCTGTGAAATGATAGAAAATGAAGAGCCCACAGAGAAGATATCCACTGGGGGGGTGTATTGAGTAAGAATTTAATTACACACTTCTATTTCAGAGGAACATATTATATTTTTATGACAGGACATTTCAACACCCACAGCAACAATGCTGAAGTAAACAACATGCTGGTTTCAGGGGTTTAATTATGTCGGGATAAATGGGAGTGGATACCCCTGGGCCCAAATGAAGAGTGGGTCATCAGAAATGTGAAGGTACAGAGTGTACAGTTTATTTAACTTCTTTTACTCTGACTAGATGAGATGTCTGTTCACTGTTGTCATGGCTTTTTGTCATGAAGATATCAATTAAAGAGTGATATTTTGCTTTTTTTTTAAATGGAATTATGGCTGTCAAATGATTGCAATTTTTAATCACAGGGTTGCTTTGGACTAATTTTGATTAATCATGATTAAATATTCATTTGTCAATCTATACTGGTTGTGTTTCAAACAGATCTAAGAAAAAAATGGGGAAATACATACATACACACACACACACACATATATATATATATATATATATATATATATATATATATATATATATATATATATATATATATATGCACAAATAAATAAAATGGAAAAATGTCACTCATCTTTAAGGTAGACTATGCCATCTAGAGTAAATATGTCTAGGATCAAACATGATAGAATGGAAGTGGGTTGAAATTGTATGTAGAGTCTGTAAATCAAAAATGTTTGAGTTAGAAGATAATTAAATTCAGTTTGTCTTTAGCAGTCTGTCAATCAAAACAAGAACATAATGATGTAGTATGTTAAGAGGTACACTGTAAAATAAAAAAAAAAAAAGACTGTAGAATTAACAGCAAAAATTGTGTAAAACTGCTACATAAACTACAAAAGTCTTTAAGAACATTTTTGTGTTAACAATTAAATCAAATGTAGCCATAGTTTTTATGGAAATAGTATGTTAACAAAAGTATTTTTCTATGTAGAAATTATGTATTCCTATTGTTTACTAAATTTTACATTGCGGAAAATGGAGAATATAATTCAAAATGATCCAGGATCTCTTGCAGATCACCACCAAAATTTTATTGTTTGTTCCTTGTGACACTCCAAACACTTCCTGAAAATGTAATTAAAATCTGTCCATAAATTTTTGAGTTATCTTGCCAACTAACAGACAGACAAACTGGTTAAAAAATAACCCCAACATAACCTCCTTGGCAGAGGTAAATATGGAATGTTTTTTTTGCAGTGGACCTACATTTTTGTTTTTTTTACTTCAGTGAAGCTGTCCCCAAAAAGGGGATCTCAGGTGGTTAAATGTGTAATATAATACATGAAAGCTTAGATGTTCTTGCTATGGGGACACTATACTCATCTATTTTAGTTTTTTTTTCTGTTTTATTTCCTCACTGCTGGATTCTGTGGAGGCTGCAGTGACATACCCAACATCCACTGCCAGACTCCCATTAACACACAGCCAATTAAACCACCATCATCTGCTTCCAGAAATATTACATTTACTACTGAGCAAATCATACAAAATAGCAGCTTTGGAATATTACAGCTGCCTGGGTAATGTCATAAAGACACAGCGATGAGTTAGTACCACTGTTGTCTTCACATAATAAAATCTGATTATTTTCTGTATTTTGCCACTTAATATACTTGACTTTGAACTAAAACTATAACTGATGTGACATTATATTAACAAAATAAAAGTAATATTTGTAAAATCGGTGATAATCAGGAGTTAAATGTAAAATAAACACATTCTTATTTTTTTCATGAAATTAATGCATCTATACTTCTAAAAACATATTTGCAAGAAGCTTGCCATTTGTTCATTACTTTGCATTTCTAATGTTACAAGTGTTTCTACACAACATTCATTTCTTGCTTTCAGTGCCATGAAATGTCATAACTATGGCAACTTAGTTTTGTGTAGTTGACTCCACATGTTTGACCACATTCTTTACACAGTGAAAAAACTCTATATGGACATTTATCATGTACCCTACACAGTATATTTTGCAGTGTTAAATCAACACTTAGAGAGTTTATTTAACTTCTTCTAGAGTGTATTTGGTCCCATTGTCTCCAAATTAACACTGCAAAAGCAACAGTGTACAGATCTGGTAAAAATAAACTGCTGAAATCATGTTGTATTCCATAAATTTGCAGTGACATCATCTTAAAACAAGTTTTAAAAACATGTATGGTTAAGTTTAAATGGAATATGGTGTCATATTTAGTAAAGAGAATTAAGTTTCTGCAAAAACAATGTCTTTTCCCCATCCCTTTTAGTTTATTAGTTCTGTGTAGTGGATTTTAGTGTTTTGTTGTTGTTTTTTTTACCTTTAATTGACAAAGTGTTCATTTGCCAATTATGGATAACGTTGCAAATTAGCTGAAAATTTTTATTATTTTTTTTTGTATTATTTTTTAAATGTATTTCCATTAGAAATCACCCAACAGTTAGATTTCAAAGTAAAAGTTGTTCTTAGGACACATATTCTCAATATAATTTCATGACAGGAGATTATTTTTCTGTTTAACCTCTACAGATTTAGGATCAAAATTAACTTAAATAAAATATTTTACAAAATTAAAAACTACAGCTAGCATTGCCAACTGGAGCAAAAAATAAAACAACTAAACATGACACAGTGAAGACGCGCACGCGCCCATGCACCAACAACGCAAATGATGCGTGAAAGTTGAAACGTGTGACCATATGCACAGTTCTGTCTCTGTCACACACACACACACACATATATGAGACCCAGCAGAGCGCGGTCATTTTATTAACAAAAATGCAAAATGTGTAGATGTTCGCAGCTTTTATTTTATAGTTTGCGTTGATTTTCCTGAAGATCGTGTGATTTATAAAGATGCGGATTCTTTAAGAAAATAAAACACATTTTTGATTGGTGAAAGTTTGTTTTATCTGGATGTATTTATCATTCGTTTATCAAATGCAGTAAAATCTACATTTCGTGACGAGGCCTTTAACGCAATTATTTTACCCCATTTTTTAATCCACAAAAAAATTATTCGGCTTCACTTCAATAATGTTCATATTGCCTTCTTGAAAATTAGGATATTTATAGATTATGGAGACGTTTTAAGGGATAATATAGCTATTGAAATATATTACCCCTTATTATGGATAATAGTATTATCCCTTATCAACATGCAATAACGTATGGAAAACAGCATATCACTGATTTCGTTTAATTTTCTCACTCACTGAAGATATGGTTCGAGATTTAAAAACTTCATACAATGCATAATTTTCCACCTTTTCGTCGTTTTAATGACTGTTCTAAATATTATTGAACACTCTCTCTGATACGTGTGTAGTAAAAAAAATAAATTAAATAAATAAAAATCAGCTGTCGTTGTGCAGCCTTGTTTTTCTTAAGACATGAAAAAAAAATAAAACTACAGACTGAAATAATTTCCTATTCTTATCTCTTTGCCTGTAAATGTCATTGATATAATGCAGTGTATTTGCGAGAGTCTATCTGTGCAGGATCCTATAATTAACAGCTGATTTACAGTGTTAATCAGGTGATTTTTTTTTCTTCTTTCCATCCATGCAGACCACTTCTTGCTGCTGCTGCTGCTGCTGCTGCTGCTGCTGCTGCATGACTCTCTAATGACAGATGATGAGTTTTTAGCATTGCTCAGTGAACTGGCCCCGGGGCCATTTGTCACAGGCTGTCCAGAAACAAGCCAAGCATGGAAATGCATTTGTTCATTCACATAAAACAGCCCCGCAAGAGCGGTAGCCTGCTTAACATGCACCTCGGTAACAACTGCTCCTATATAACATACGGTAACACACCACGGACTATTTTACTGCAAACACTAAATGAAAAAAAAAAAAAAAAAAACACTTCAAACTGCCGACTTCCTCTAAAAGACACAAAAACTAATATGGATAGCTCACTTTCTTTCTTCAAAGTTGCCCTAATAGTTCCTCTCACCTTAAAAAAAAAAATAAAAAAAATCAGTACATGCAAATATTTTACACTTTACTTGTTCACATGCAGATGTGTTCCACGTGCACTTCTACATGGAAAATAAAAAAATTTCTCCCCACCTTTGCAGTTTCAAAGAATACATTTTTGCATTCTTGTCGTGTACCAGGTGTGATTTCTCCGAATTTGCAGCGTTATTATCCATTTATCCAGCTTGTGTGGTGTGTCCAGTCTATGATTGACGAGAGGTTAAAAAAAAAAAAAAAAAATAAGAAGTAAAGGTGATTTCTTGATGTGTCTTCTGAGGATACTGCAGGTGATAATCGACAGGTCCCTGGTGTTCAGTCGACGCGGGGAAAAGTCATACCAGACCTCATTGTGAGCAGCCAGACTTCAGAACAGATGAATGAATTCCTTCATTGCAGTGTTTAGAGTCGAGGGGTTGGAAACACATGCGGGGTTTTCTGAGGGGAGCTTTCTTAATGTGGTCGGAGTTCATGAGTCTGCAGTGGATGAGGCACACTCCCCACACTGCAGCTGCTGACAGTGGACAGGACCAAATACCTCCAGTGTAAGGACTGAGGCTCACCGATCCCAGATCAGCTCTCCTTAGTGGATCCTAATGGGACATGCGTCAATATGAACAGAAACCAATACATATACAGCACAACTCAAGCCCATATATCTCTCTACCCCTTGGAGGATTTTTTATCACATAAAAAAAAAAAAATCATGGACGAGGTCCTGAAAAACTGTCAAATAAATGCCTTTAAGAGTCATTAAACACGCAGCAACCCCACGGGTGGATTCACTTCACTGCACAATTTGACGCAGACACCCATTTTTATTTGTGTGTGTGTGTGTGTGTGTGTGTGTGTGTGTGTGTGTGTGTGTGTGTGTGTGTGTGTGTGTCAGGCAAAAATAAATAAATAGAAAAAGAATCCAGTTACATTATAATAGATGTATTCTGACTACAGCAAACGAAAAGTATCAACAAGTAGACAAACTGTTTAATTTCGTGCGTAAAAGTGACTTTTGTTTTTTGTTTTAATGTCTGTATTTGTGTTAAAATGTGCTATTTATTGTTCTACGGAACTCTGTCCATTATATAGTTTGATTATTTAACTGCAGTGAAACGTGCGGAAATCATGAACTAAATTAGTCAAGATAATAGTAATGTAAAAAAAAACACATTCATGACAAAACAGAGGGAGTTATCCGTGGGGAAAAAAACCAAACACATGACATAACATGATTTATATTTAAGTCAAAGGAAAGTATAGATCCAAGCTTATGTTGGTAATAAAATGATGGGAAACTGTTCAGCCATACCATCCAACAAAATAATAATAATAAAAAAAACGACTGACTAACCAAATAATAAATAAACTAGCTTTGTTCAAATGTATCGCTGGGTTTAACGTGTATTTGTAGATCACGTTTTAAAACAGTCCAACCACATTTTCGGAATCTGAATAAATATTCCAGACACACTTCAGTAGGCCTGTATTCCCTCTTCAGACTCATGCTGCATTCAGGGACCATAAAGCATCCCCATATGGATTTTATTAGATGCTTTCAGTGAGTATGCCATTGGTTGAATGTTGTATGTAATACCTTAATAATGAACCATCTACATAAAACTGATTTAAACATTTGTGGGGTTTTTTTTTTACATTTTGTTTTTCATTGGACATTCTTGTGACTTGGACTGGGGTCTCCGAAACTGATGCGCGAGGGCCGATATTTTACATGTTTCAGATATTTCCCTGTTCCAGCACACCTGGTTCAATTAATTATCAGCTCATTACTGAAATTACTGAATGGTATCTAGGTGTGATGAAGAGGGAAATATATATAACATGTAGGACTGGAGTTGGACACCCCTTCCAAGTAGCAAAAATTGTGTGGGGCGAAAGTGGCCCATATCTCTCTCCCCCATCCCATTGTATAGGTTTATTTCACCTTCATGAATTTTCATTCATGTCTAGGTAACAGGAAAATTGCTAAATCACATTCTCTTCCTTGCTCGAATGCAGATCTGTTTGCAAACCTTAGTTTATTTCACCTTTTTAAGTTTATATTCAAGTTATCGCTAAAGAACCACACACAAAATGGCCTAAAAATAAATACAGGTATGTTTGAAACTTTTTATTGATGTCTCTTTCTAGTTAAAAAAACAACATGGACACTTCTTGTATATTCTATCTTCCTATTTTTGCTGTTGTTCTGCTTTGTCATGTGGTAAACTGCCCCCAGCAGTTACTCTTGAGTTGTTTGTCGCGATCTGATGATGTCATTTGCGACAAACAATCTGTGCATCTTCTGCTCAGTGACTTTACTGGGCCACTCTCAAGTACTTACCCTTAAACGGGAATTCCATTTCTCTAAAATATCTTGGAAGTTCCAATAGTGGAAACACGCTTTATGACACTTTACAGTATTTGTATATATAACCTTTGTTCTTCTCTACAAGCAGATAGGGGAACGTTAAAAAAAAAAAGAACAAAAAAACAGGAAGATTCTAAAAAGTTTATCTGCAATTCTTTTAATTGTTTCTGCATTTGAGGGTAGACTGGTTTGATATGTAACAAAAAGTGTAAAGTGGTGGTAAAATGAGCTGACAGACAGTATCAATCATGTGTACACACGTGTTGATGCATGTACAAATGTTTGTGTTGTGGCTCCATGGGGTGATGAGCTATGGTTGTGTGAGTGTGCACGTGCGTGTTAGGGCCTCTAAGAGTCTGGCTCAAGGGCCTCTGAATTTTTAATCCACCCCTGTGTATACCCCTTTTAAAGTGACCACTGAAATGATATAGAACAATTAATATATGTTGCCAAATGCATTTAAAAACAAAAGAAATATATTAAACTCTTCATCAATTTTCCTGACAACTCCAATAATTAGCACAATTTGTTGTTATATCAGTAGTGGCCATCTTAAATCAATATAAAACTCTGGTTTTGTCACTACTCCTGTCACAGAAAATACAGATTCTTTGAGGCTTAAAATGAATATGTCATTTGTTGGTCAGTGTTATGGCAGTTTTGGGCTAGAAATGAAAAAATAAAAAATAAAAACATTTGGTGCTGGCCATTATGAATTGTCCAATATGGTGGCCCCATTAAGAATTCACTTTGGGTCCCAGATTATTTTAGTTCAGCAGAACCAGATGTACCTCTGTACCAACTTTCATGCTTTTGTATTAATTTGTGGTTCAATGTAATTACATAGTACAAAACTTCTGAATAAACCTGAGGGTCTTGTGGTGCAGTTTAATACGTTTTAGAGACAAATACTGTCGTTTTTTATGAACTAAATTGGTCTGACTTTTTAAATTCTTCAGATGTTACACTTTTCATCCCGTTCTTTTATTGTGTATGTCTAAATATGTTGCTAATTGTTTGTAATATCACAAATGTAGGCCGAATAAAACACCAACAAGGAGTATATTACCGGACAATATTTCAAGTGCATGCTTTGAGAGTATTTTTTGTTCTATCGGGAATTAATTCTTTTTTTTTTTTTTTTTTTTTTTTTTTTTTTTTTTTTACCTCCACCTTTGTCTCTAAATCCTAATTTCCCGGTAACTGTAAATGTAACATCTGTTAGCGTCATATGACGTAATGACGCACCCAGTGTTTGGTTTACGCGCCGCGCTGAGAATTAGAAATGGAAACAACTAGCAGTGACAGTAAACCAGATGAACAGCCCCCAGAAGAAGGGATGGAGGCGGACAGATCCATGTCCCGGTCCGACAGGTAGAGATTGAAGTGGTACTATTGGTGACGCAGGTCCAAACACCGCTGAGGGGCGTTGGAGGAGATAAATGTAGCAGCAGTTAGCTAGCTAACATAGCTATCTACCCACGCAGTGTGTTAATGTGTTAGCCTAGCTATGAACAAAAGAGACACACTGTGGGAGAAAGAGGATTTAATGATTTAAACAAACCATGAATGGAAGCCTGCAAAGTCCTTAAAGAGGCTACTTGCAAAAGTAAATCTACAACGAGATACGTTAACGCTACGTATGTCCATCTGTCTTTACCATTATCACGAGCTACTGTCCTTTAGGACGCTACAGTATTTTTATGTCAAATATAGATTTGTGCAGATTGTGTGATGTGATTCGATATAATGGTACGTTGTTATCTGGTTAATTATAATGATCCTCAAACAGACTTTTTCTGTTGTGATGTATGTTCTCAGGTAACATGAAAAATTGTTATAAGTAACAGGGTGAAAATCTTATACGTAACGAGTAAAGGAGACGTTTAATTGTTGTCCTGCTGGTTAAAAACCCTCTTAATGCAGGGTCGAACTTTCTTGTGAATTCAGTCCACGTAGCAGTGAGGATGTGGAGGTGTCAGGTGTCTGTCTACAGCCTCTGTGCTCTGTGAATCAGTTGTTGTTCAATGTCAGCAACACTTTGCCATTCAGGTTTTCGCACAGTATTACCTTTCAAACATGGTGCACTGCGGTTTCATTCACTCACCTGTTATATTTTTGATATACACTGAAGTGAAGGTCCCATTTATAACACAGCATACGTTATCAAATATTGCTCGGCAGCAGAAAACAGCAATAACAAAGGCTAGGGCTGGGTATTTCCACTAATTTCCTGAATCAATGCAGTCTACAGGGTCACACAGCAGTATGAGATTTCATATTGATTTGGTGAAGGATGTTTCAGTTACTTTACTAATTTTGCTTGGCTGGATCAGTTGATCAGAACTGCAGAATCATCCACTGATGGGATATGCTACAAACTATTTATATGGTAAGAACCTGGTCATTGTATAACGTTAGGCTTGTATGGTTCGTCTGAGTTTTGCAGAAAATATAGAGTAAGTGAAAAGAAAAAAGATGCATTAGTGATCTTGAGTTTGATGTACAGCTATTCAGTTGATCAATTCAGGTGTTCTGTCAATACGGTGTATTAACTAACAGACAGCATTCGATGTAAATGTGCCCGATGAGAATTAAAATGTTAATTTGCATCTGTACTCCATAGGCAGTTAGTAAAAAAAAAAAAAAAAAAAAAGTCACATTTAAAGCATACAAATTGCACAATAAAAGAACAACAGAATTAAAGGTGACAAGTACAGACTTGACACAATACCATCTGGGACCCTTCAGCAAAATGTCTGTTTTCAAAGGGGGGGCCTTATCTAAAATCCTTGCATGTGATTAGATGAAAAATCTGTCTGTCATTTAGACTGATGCACCACTTCAGCCACTCACATTGAAGTCCAACCACTTAATCGGTCACATCTATTGCCATTCCCTGAAATGTTTTTTTGATAATTTTGTAGGTACTAAAATGTCACCAGAGTTAAGAAAGCATGAAGTTAGTTAATGAAACTTTCATTTGTACACAGTTCACAATGCTGCACTCACAAAAAATATTGCTTGTCTTCTATATTAAACTTCAAAGACATGCAGAGGGAGAGAAGCCAAACAGCTTATTTAAACGACTGAATTATTTAATTTTAATGAAGTTGCTCTTGGTGAAGTGTATATTTGCAACACACATTGTGATGAATTATACAATATTAAACTTTGGAGAAGTTAATGTAAAATGTACAAGAATACAGTGCGAGTATAGTTGGCATTTAATCATGACATGTCCTGGCCAAGTGATGACACCCTTACTCATGTGAACGGTGACCCCACACTGTGTCAAGCTGCTTCTAATGGGCAACGGTGTGATTTCCTGGGGAGGGCTGGCAAGGTTCCCCTCCCTCCCCCTCAACCACACCGACAGAAGAGTTTTCACTGTAGAGTGGAATAATCAGAGGGAGTCATGGGAGTGAACACATTGCCTCTTACCTCTCTACAGGACAGAGCATCTGCAGCTTCACAAGGGTTGAGACTGGCAAATTTTATTACAATTCAAAAGATTGAAAATAGGTTTTTGTACCAAAAATTCTCCATGAATTTGCTTTTAAATTGAATTTGTTGTTGCTAAATTCACCTTTGTGGTGTGTGTAGATGCATCAACAAATAGAAATGCCTAAACTCGAGCAGCAACAAGGGGCCGACCATGAGCTTACAAGGCATTTCTGATGGCAGGCATTATGTCATGAAGATAAATAGCAGCAGGGTGCTCAGTAAATGAGTGTCAACATTTTAAGTCGCCTAACAAAATAATAATTATTTGAATTTCTTTTAAATATTTTATGGGAAGGGGCAACATAGTAGTACAGTGGCCACACAGCAGGAAGACCCTGGGTTAAATTTCCACACCAGTCGATGGGACCTTTTCTGTGTGGAGTTTGCATGTTCTCCTTGTTTCTGCGTGGGTTCTCTCTCCCTCCATCCAAAAACATGCACTGATAGGTTAATTGGTTAAATCTAATTTGTCCATAGGTGTGAATGTGAGAGTGATTCAGCCCTGAGAGGAACTGGTGACTTGTCCAGGGTGTACCCGTCTTCACCCGTTGTAGCTGGGATAGGCTCCATGGAACCCCAGTGACCCTAGTGACGATGAAGTGGGTTCAGAAAATGAGATGAGTTTGTGGGAAAGTGTTGATTACTGTGGTATTTAAGAGGTTTTGAAAATTGGTATTGTTCACAGACTATTACATTCTCATTTAGTTAATTGTATTCCTAATATGATGACTTAAATGAGGCTATATAGTATTTCTACTTTCAGATATTAACACTGACAGAATTTTTATTTATTATTTTGTTGAAGTCACTGTATTATCTATGTTGCTACTAAATATGAATTGAGTTATGATTAAATATTTTTGGCCTGTCATTGTAGGTATGTTTAAATAATTTCTAAAAAAGAAAAAAATCATGACAGGACCTGCAGGTCGTAGGTGAATTTTTTATTGACTCAAATCAGGTATTCGAGTTATACAGCGTAATGATGGCTGTATGGATCACTCAGATCTGAAGTACCATAAATAAATCCATGTATTCCACTGCAACTCAAACACTTCTTCATCTTCAGTGGGAGTGGAGATGATTCCATGGACGGCCTCCCAAATCGCGTACCCAGGTGCCCTTTGACCCCATCACTATCGCCTCGAAAACGAACCACCAGTCAATCTAAGACAGAGCCACCACTGCTGAGGACCAACAAGCGGACTATCTACACCGCTGGTAGACCGCCATGGTACAACGTGACTGGAACCACCTTCAAGGAGGCCTTCGTCATCGGTAAGGAAACAACACACCTGTTTACTCCCCTGAAGAGTGAACATTTTATTTTATACATCATATTGACATATTACTGTATGTTGTAACTGTGTTGTATTTCATGCTGCTTATTGGGCTGGATTTCCTTGGAAAAGAGGTTGTTAATCTCAGTGGGATATTTTCTCCTGATTAAATAAAGGTTTAAAAAAATCCCAGTGGAGCTGCCACTTCTGTCAATTAAAAATTAAAACAAAAATCCATTTAAAGGTGGGGTGGGAGATTTTTTTTCGGAACATTTTTTACCATATTGCTTGAAAACCTCTTCACGATCCATAGCATGCACTGAAATAGAATGTTTGCAAAAAAATTTGTTTAATAATTAATTAACCCTAACCCTAACCCTAATTAATTTTAGTCCAGTCTAGAGGGTGGAACCAGAGGAAAACTCTGTACTGACCATCTTTACAATGATTGATTTGCTGATATGTCCATCAAATATCAGTCCAACCCCCTCTGCCTATTGCACTGCCTTTATGAACCTTAATATTTTTTAAAACAGGTCAACAGCTTGGCATTCACCTGAGTTAAATATAATTTATGTGATTTCTGCCTCAGGACAGAACGTAGCAGCAGTAAGATGAACCGTGACAAACACTAGCCGGTGCACATCTGCACATGTGGGTGTGTATTTGATGTCCGCTGAGCCAATGTCCCATGATTAAACACATCAGATTAGCTTGAGTGGGAATATGTACAGGGAGAGTTGGACATTATCTTCAGTGGACAATCTGTTATTGTCAATGGGCCGCACTGACTAGTTACAATTTCACACCTGGTTGTACATTGGCTACGTGGCTCCAGTTAAAAAATCAGACTCTGGACAGAGAGTGGTCTGAGAGAATAACTCTTTTCCATTAAAGGCAATCAGTCTAGAACATTGTAATATTTTTCACCATGATTCAAACAAATCAGGCAAAACATCTATGGCCACAAGTTTCTGCCTACAAATAATTTAAAACAACTTAAAATGCATTTAATGTCTCCAATTCCTTACGTTTCAAGCCATTACCCTTCAGCCAACTTATGGCCGAAGGGGCATTATAATCATGTCTGTCCGTCCGTCCGTCTGCATGTTCATCTGTTTGTCCTGTCTGTTACTTTTTCAAGTTCAAATGGCCTTGCGCAGTTGTATCTTCAAATGAGTTTTACACAAAGACAATCTAATCTAAATTATAGGACAGTAATCTTCAACAGGATGTTTTACACTATTTGACCCAGGGCCATTAAAAGTGCACAGCACATTATATAATTTTTTTATATTGGGTTCCAAGTTAAGCATTGCTGCAACTAACCAGGAACCACAGTCGTGCAGTGTCTTCTTACTTGCCATAGTAAGTAATGACTGGTTTCCACATGTCGTCGTCCCATGTCAACATGTATTTAGGATCAAATGTGATGCCAACCAATGTGCTATTACTGAAGGTACACTGTTAACATTCACTGAAATGACCAGCAGATCACCAAGGTATTATTTAAAGGTCACTGGAAGATGGAGAGAGGAGAGGGAAGTAAAAAAACACAGTAAGGTTTAAAGGAGGAGAGCTTGGGGCGACAGAAGCTGCAGGGCTGGCAGGAATGGATAGATGGATGAATGAACAAATGGAGGCAGGAGGGGAGGAAAACACTGTGGAAAGTCATGGATACAAAAAGCTTGTGCCCTATCTCTACAGTTGGGTTTTATTGCTAATAGGAAAGGCTGCTTTATCAGGCATAACAGGCAGTTTGAGTGGCCAGCCTTCAATGTCGGATGATACGGTCAAACTTTGTCGTCTGTGAATCTGTAGATTACAGGTAATAGAATTTGAGAGGTTTTTCGTCAAATGGAATTTACACGTGAGAAGTAGCATTCAATAAGCGTTAATCAAACACAGAAATGAGGAACACTGCGGTGTTTTCGCTCAGCATTTTAGTCAGCAGTTCTGACCTTGATGGGTCTTATCTGAGAGGGGAATAAAATAAGGCCTTTTCCAATGCTTTACTGTGAGTTGTTTATACCACAGGAGTTGCTCCGTAGGCTGTTTGTGTTCCTCCACACACATACACACCAACACACAGCCTTTTCCAACCAATGCATCCTGTTATTCACCTCGTTGTCGTATTTCTGGCCCTGCTCCCAGGTTTGTTGTCCTGAAAGATTGCTGTTGTGGTCTTTAACCCTGGAGGTCGACTGAGGTAAAGCTGGGCTCAGGCTAACTTTTGGGCACTGGTGACTGTGGTGCCAGTGTGTGTGTGTGTGTGTGTGTGTGTTTTTTTTTTTTTTATGTCTGACTCTGCCGTGACGAATGGACTGAATCTGTTTTGTCAGTTTGGGTTGTACTCATATTTGAGTAAGGTCTGTCTCCGTACTTCCCACAAAGCAGTTTTCTCTTTTCTGTTTTCAACTGAAAACATGAGATGAGAAACTAGAAGACATTTGCAGCGTTTTGTTTGTATTATGTTAACCTAAAATGTTTAATTACTTTATTTTAATTGGGGATACACTGATACCGGTATCGGGTATCGGTCTGATACTGTATATGTGTATAAATAGCCATGCTCGTAAAAATGCTCAGATACAAATGCAACAATAAAGTGGCAGCGTGATGTTCACCTCATAGTGCATCAGGTACAACTGAGGAGTCGTGTAAGCGGTGTGGAAATTTTTCAAAATAAATAACATTGACAAAAGGTGAGTTATGTTAAAGACACAGATGGAGCATATTGTCCATCCTCTGCGTACATTCGATAGATAATTCTGTCCATTTGCAGAGGGCCTGTGGATGCAGACGGTTGCGGCTCAGTTGGTAGAGTGGGCCGTGCAATGATCAAATGGTTGATGGTTCACGTCCCAGCTCTGGCTGTCCACGTGTCGAAGTGTCCTTGGGCAAGACACTGAACCCTAAGTTGGGTCAGGCAGCACCTGTGTATTGGCAGCAGACGTTATACTGGTGTATGAGTGTGTGTGAATGGGTGAATATGAGGAAATGCAAAGCGTTTTGGGCACCCACTGGTGTATAAAATGTGTGTCAGTATAGTCCATTTACCATGCCTACCCAGAGCAATTTTTTTTATTTAACTAGGAGGAAAGATCCTATTGAGACTAAGAACTCACTCACTGACTGTTTAAATGATGTTGAATCCTGGCTTTTGTTCAACTTTTTGAGTTTGAATGAAGACAAGACAGAAGTGACGTTGTTTGGTCCCAGTAGCTACCCCCCCCCCCCCCCTCTCTCTCTCTCTCAAAAAAAATAAATAAATATTGGCCTTGGTCCACTGATACCTTATGTCCAGGACTATGTCACTAATCTGGGGGTTAAGTTTGATTCTGATCTTAAATTTGTTTTTCAGAAAGGTTTTTTATCAACTATGCCGGATAGCTAAGGTGAAGCCAATTTTAACTAGATCTACGTTTTATGACAGTAAATATGTACTCCCCAACTGTGTGTGTGTGTGTGTGTGGTTGGGGGGGGTGCACTCCACTGACAACAATCCGGGAATACCATGTTCCCCTTTAAATATCAGTAGAAGCACATTGATGTTGTCAGACTAATGACAGTGACAATAAAACACATTTTCAAAAGTAACTAAGAACTTTAATGTTATTATTCAGTACTCATATCTGTCGTCCATATCAGCAAGTAATCAAATGTAAGTACTTGTACTCTGTCTGGAAAAAAGTGTTATCGATACTTCCCTAATTTTAATTATTAGGTTTTCACAATTTTGAACAGTAATGGGCCACTGTAGTGCTATCCTTGTTGCCATGGCACTAAACTTCTCTTCTGCACTGCGAGAAAGTGTGCTTCATCACAAAGATGTATTGTTTTTTTGTCAGTGTTGTTTTTGGTCTGTGAAGTTATGTGTTCTGAAGCTATTTTTCACTTGTTGAGAAAATGGACATAAAAATGAGAATGGATCGGTGTCTGTCACTGTATTTAACACACAGACACCTGTTGGCATCATAACTTATTCGCATATCATCTTGTGTAGATAAATAATGTGGGCATTTATCAAAAACTTCACTGTTAATGTTGGATATTTTTTTTTTGCTGCTCACAGTCATGTGTAAATCAGGGGAGACATGTATATTGGAAAATGTGCCTGATTTTAATCCCCCCCCCCCCCACGCGCTTCTTAAATGTAGTCTTAAATGTAGTCTACCACTATACATTTTAAACATCTCTGTGAATACAAATATTGAAGCTGTGATGGCGGTACTCTGTGGAAGGACAGTGGAGATTAAGTTAATATTAATGTTCAACAAATCCCATAATACTTCTAGAAATATATCAGCCATTGCTTCTCAAAATATCTGCCTTTTTCCTTCATCCTCACCATCTATTTGTTAGTTTACTCCTCTTCACTGCATATTAAGTTATGAATAAACCAGTAAACGCTACGTTTGCTGCTCTGTTAGACTGCCTTGTGTGTTTGATCATCAGTACACATCTCTTTATTTTCATTACAGGTCCATAAATCCTTCACATTAAAATCTAACTTTGGCCCCATTTAACCAATCATTTGAACAAACAAAAAATAATAATCTGAGCAATAAATCTGAATTGTACACCAAGGATTTGCACTGTTAATTTAATGCATAGCGTAGCAATGTTTCCTTTCCATTACATTTAATTTAGGCACTCGCAGATATTGCAAAACAA
This sequence comes from Siphamia tubifer, assembly GCA_020466265.1. NCBI lineage: Eukaryota > Metazoa > Chordata > Actinopteri > Kurtiformes > Apogonidae > Siphamia > Siphamia tubifer. The sequence goes on along the minus strand of CM035805.1, from coordinate 28,996,118 downwards.
GAAGCATGCCCAAATATATAATGTCGTTTTTTTTACTTTATTCATTATCACATACTTCTCTATTGCTCAAATTTGCTTTTTTCTGTTATAGATAGATCTGGTCATTTTGATGATTAATTCAGTAATCAATCAAACTTGTAAAAAATATAGTTTAGATAAGAAAGGATCAAAAAAATGTTTTTTCCTATAATAGTAGTAGTAATAGTAATAATAATGATTATTGTTATTGTTATTATGGATTGGATTCATATAGCACTTTTTTTGGCCACTCAAAGCACTTTACATTGGTGACGCATTATTCACTCACTCTCACATTCTCTCTCTGGTGGTGGTAAACTACATTTGTAGTTGCCCTGGGGCAAACTGACAGAAGCATGGCTGCCAATTTGTACCAAACAGCCCCTCTGACTACCACTAAAGCAACTGAAGTGATGCTGGAGTAATTAACCCCCCCCCCCCAATAAACTGGTTACTATTTGAGAGACCTTTTAAGATGTAAGTCAAGTCAAGAGACCATAATAAATCTGATTATTTGTATGTCAGACCAGGTTTTTTTTTTTCAATTATAAATTATTCTTCTCTTCTCTCCCTCAGGTCTGTGTGGAGGAAGTGCTTCTGGGAAAACTACAGTAGCCAATAAGATCATTGAGGCGCTGGATGTTCCCTGGGTGGTTCTTCTCTCCATGGACTCTTTCTACAAGGTGCGAAACCCAACTGAAAATGCATAGCAGGCTGATTCGGTCTGACATTCCACTAGAATTGATCATCTTGTGATTTCAAAGCAAGAGTACAGTGTGTAAATTAATTGTCCTACACCCTCTCCTTCCATCCTCCTATTACTACTGCTGATTTCAGCTTAAGTAAAAGCCTGTGAGTGATAACCGATTGAACACAATAGTTCATATCAATTATTTCCTCTCTGTCCGCCAAGACCAGACATCAATGATCTCTCAGTTTCCTCTATGGGCTGACTCCAGCAGAGCCATTGTCTGCACTCATCTGTATGGATTTGGTCAAGTTGTCATGGTTTTCAGAGAATGGGGTTTGCTTTCCATGAAAATGAAAAGACATAAGTGAGTGTGAAAACAGTGGAGTCAGCAGTTCCATTGCAGGTGCTTAAATTTAACTTCTACAATTTGTGGAAAAAATATAGCACTAATTTCCAAACCAATCTGAAAATGCTACTGTGACACACTTCTTTTACGCTCAGTGGACAGAGATAATGTGTGTGATCATCAGCTTCTCTGCTTCATTTCCTTACCTGTGTGAAATTTAGCGGAACATTTGGTAGCAAAACCCGCTTCAGAGTCGTCACATTTAAAGTTTTCCTTTTGCATATGTGTACATGAATGACATTTTACCAATTCCAAGGCTTATCTGAGTTTTGATTATGACACAATTGATGTATCTCATGCAACAAGTGATACTTGGTTTCAGAGGAGATATTAGTAATCCACGTCCCTGTGATATAATTAATTAATTTTCCAAACCATTTAATCCTCTGAGATATGCATAGGAGTGCTGGAGCCTGGAGCTTTGTGCTGGAGTGCACTGGACATGTCAATAGTGAACAGGCTGCGCACACGCCTTATATAAATGTGGACATATTATTCTTTTTAAATAAAAACCTGGCATATATTCATGTGATTATTGTTGTTAAATATGTTTGACATTGTAGCTGAAATCGGCTGTTTTCACCTGGTTCTGCCGAGCCAGTTAAATGAAATATAGCGTTAGCTGCGGTTACTGCGATTTCAAAATTAAAGCTTGACTTATTTCATGCAGAAGACGAAATGAATCCCTCAGGGAAGATCAACATGTTGTTGTATGATTTATAATATTTTTATTTATTCAGTAAATGTTTGGCTACCTCTTTTATCCTTTTTGTCATTGCATGTGTGTTTGGGGGTGGGGGCGCACATCAGCAGGGGTGTGTGTGTGTGGGTGGTGGTGGTGGTTGGAAACGCCTTTGATTTTCAAATAGTTACTCACTTTTTAGACCAAAAGTCACACCTCTAGTGGTAGCCTCTTGGGTGTATCTCAGCCTTAATATGATTAAACAACATTGTGTTGTGGATTTGTCTTCCTGGTGTTTATCTTACTGCTAGTAATAGGTGATGAGTGCAACTGTGATTCTGTCACTGTCTCTACTAATGGAAAAGCAGCCATGACTGATGGGACAGAGTTGATGATGATGGATTTGGTGACTTCTTTTGATATTTAGTTGCAGAAAAATGTCTTCATGATCTCCACTGTGATGTGACCTGCTTCATTATTCCTGTTAATGTGTGTGGATTTGAACGGATCACTGGTAGAATGTCTTTCCCATCTAAACTGTCAACCCTGTTTAATGCTTTAAAAATGAAAAGACAAAACTCTGTCTCAATTGCTCCATCCCTGAAATGCTTTCTTTGTTGTCACCGTTGTTACCTTTGCAGCAAATCACAGCTGTCAGAAACCATGAAAAAACACGCAAATGGAAAAGGATCCCATTTTCTTTTGAACACACTGCTATAACATTCTGGTTTATTGAAAAGGTTTTCTCCAGGCTTCTGACATCAGGATGTGATTTTTTTTTTTTTTTTTTTTGCATGTACAAAAATGGGATTCTACAAAACCTTGACAATAATGGTATATTCCAGTCCCTGTAAAAACAGTAAAACCATTATAGTTGTCAATACATTAGTGCATATAGTGAAATCTGGAACTGCTGATGAATACTTCAATAGTCTGTAAGATATGAAATGTAAAGGGTGATTTGATGTGTTTTTGAATACACCACTTATAAACTGAACAATTACTGATCACCCCTTCATCTTGGTGTTCATTGGAAACTCAATACTTTACCACAAACTTCTGAAAGTACAGAATTAATAGACATCACAACAATTCACAAGAAAATGAATAGAACATTGTTGCACTCATGTGTGGCGTAGTTGTATACTGTGTTTATCAGAGAGGAACTTCAATATTTAGCCATCGCATCAAATAAAATGATGGGTTTCATCAGGAAGTGATGTTTGATAGCATTTTCCAAATTGAATCCCACACTTGTCACACCCGCCAGCCCCAGTATTTCATAGATGTAGTGATGAAGAGCAACGTTGTCTAAATGAATCCAAATGTTGGGATATAAGGGTGGAATCAGAAGTTAATTTTTTTGTCGATAACCTCACCAAATATCAAGACATGCTCTTAAACATGTAGTACATTTGTGATCCAGCTTGGTCTGATTTTTGAGCTAGGCTTAGATTGGCATGCTTCTCGCAAGTGGAATTTGCACATTAAATGTAGCTCTGCATTACATTCATCAACTTTCACACATGCACCGAACCTTAGCATATGAAATGCGACAGCTCAGGATGAAAGCGTGTACCACTACAGCCTTAGTAATGAAGATGGATGCTGGTTATGAGGTCGGCGTCCATATTTCAAATACAGTTTCTTTTCTGTTAAACTTGTTTGACTGTAATATAGCACATGAAGAGTTGTGGACATGCAAATAATCCGTGTTCCTGTCCTGATATAAATTTTCCTTCAGTGTGTTAAGACTTGCATGAATAGTGTTTCAGATTTTTCCCATCAACATGCATTATGTTTTGTCATCTAACACAGTGTTTGATATTAACCTTTAAAACCCAAATTTATAGAAACTCCATCTGAATAGAGAATGCCTAATGTGTTTGTGTGCTCTACTGTGTTTTTGTGTTTGTCTCTCAGGTGTTAAACAAAGAAGAGCAGGAGCTTGCCATCAAAAACGAATATAATTTTGATCACCCCGATGCATTTGACTTTGAGCTGCTGGTCACGGTTCTTAGGAAGTTGAAGAAGGGAAAAAGCATCAAAGTCCCAGTGTATGACTTCACCTCACACTCCAGACGTAAAGAATGGGTAAGAAGGATTTCTCTAAAAGTGCTCCGTTTTCAGTCTTGTTGCAGTATAAAACAGCTCAAATCTAATCAGACACATTATTTGTGTGTGTGCCTGATACCATGTACTCTCCGAAAGAAGTAATAAAGATAAAAGAGGAAAATGAACATTGAATTTACAAATCATTTAACTCCCAAAGGATGTATTAGTAGCATGAGCTACCGCCGTTCAATGATAGCTGCTAATTTGGTAATTAGAAAGGATTTAATGTACCGGACATTAGCCAAGTAAAGAGCCCAAAACCCCTCCCCAAAGCGTTGTAAAGAATCAATCTGCCACTGTATCCCTGACAACTCCTCTCTATTTCCTTATAAATGTAATTTCATGGCTGAAAAGCACAACACCACATGGGAAATCGCCTATCACGACTAAGAAATCATTCTATGGGCCTTTTGTATTGTAGCGAATGTAATTAAGCCTCAGGCCCCAAGGGTGCCAAAGGCCCGATGCTGCAGGTTCTATGTGATGTGTGTGTTTAGGTGTGTTTGGCTACAGCTCACATTCCAGCCTCTTCTCAGTTTCATCTTTTCAGTCTTTTTCTGTAGTAAAACCTGAGGTCACCTTCTTGCTCTCACTTGAGCATGTTAAAGAGCCACTAAATCACCTCATAGCCAAGAAGAGGGAAATGAACAAATCAATGAATACTCATCTGTTTCTTTAGCATTCACTTTCTTCTCTTCACACTCCACCTCACTCGCACACTTGCGCTCGTTTTGTCTCCCTCGAAATCAATACACTGATGTCCGCTCCATTGACTTCAGCATGGAGCTAGTCACCATTTGGTGATAGGATTGTGACATACTCAGCACCATTTTGTCTTTGATTGAGGTGGTGATTAATCTGTGTGCTTTTCGCCTCCCTGATAGTATAGCAGGTTCATGATGAAGTTCATTAGATAAGAGTGAAATTCAAGCCCCAGAACAGATATTAAAATGATAAAAGCTTGAAATGATGCTTACATTGGCATTAATGTAGAAACTGTCCTATTAATTTAGTCACATATTTATTTGTTTAGTTTATTTGCACAATTAATTCAACAAAATGGTAATGATTTAACATTGCACATTATGCAAAGACATACATATCAGCAAATAATGAAAATACTGGCATTGATTTAACATAAAAATGCTGTATATGTAATATTAAATATACGTAAAATTACCGTTACAACAGTGAAAGGGTTGGAACAACAGAATATTTAAATATTTTCTTCTTTGCTTCCTATTATGTTTTTATTTTTATATTTATTGATTTCTCTATCTAATAATCTACTACTATCTACTATGCTACTAATTTAATCACTGTTTTTGTTGTATTTGTATTTTTTTTGGGGCAGAAAACTGTATATGGAGCCAATGTTGTCATCTTTGAGGGCATCCTTGCCTTTGCCAATAAGGAGCTTCTGAAGGTAAGAACAGTGTGGAAGTTTCCTTTTTTCCCACTGGTTGTGTTGATATTCACCTCCTGTTTGGGGCAGTTCCTAAACCATACATAATGTAACATTACTTTTACATAATGACATATTGTCATCAGTGAATGCAACAGCTGCTGGCCTTCAGATTTGAAATTCAGAAACATCTATACTTGCTTTAAGTTGGATATAGTGATATAGCCACTTAAAATACTGTGTAATACTGTGTACTGGAAAAAATGCAAAAACTGAGTAGAGTTAACCACTATTTCAGTCATGCATGTAAGGTTTACAAGGGGATAATTAATTCTGTAGAGTGATAATGATGCTGCTGAGGGTCAGAGGGAATCTAGTTGATTGAGTGAGGATTGTTTTTTTTAGGGAAGAGCATCATCTCTTTAACCCTTTTCATGTGTGTGTTTGGGTTTGTGAGGGGGGGCTCTGGACCGTGGTGATAAGGCCCATACCCTCCCCTGAGGCCCAGCCGTGTCGCTGAATACCCTCCGCCTTTGTCTGCTGTGATTAATTGTGTTTTGTCCATTGAGTTGAAGTCGATTACGGCTTTTGATCAGATGCTGCTAATGGAGAAACTGAGGAAATGAACCGCTGCACAAAGACATAAGAGGAGCTATGATCTGTAAACTACAACATGACATTTGTGTAATACGTTCACTGTCACAAATTCTGCTTCACTTGTATCATACACCTTCCTGCAAACATTATTTAATTTTTGTGGGGATTTTCAGATGTTTTGGCCGTGAATCAATCGAATCAAATGATACAATCTAAGCTAACAACCTCCTCTGCTTAATGTTTTGTTTTTTAAATTGCATTTTTTATTTGACCATCAATCCCAAACCAAGTCTACTTTCACAGTCTGCTTAAAACAAGCCCATACAAACCAACAACATGGACGAATTGTGGCATTAACCTTGCTTAATTATATTTTTAGTTATTGTTCAGACTGCTTTGTCTACCATTTTATTTTAATCAAATGAAGTGCCTTGAAGATGTCGATATCTAATGTACACAGATCCTTGTGATGCATAAATAAAACGTATTGGTTTTGTCTAATCATACATGAGAAGCAGCCGTCGGTGTCAAATATTACAATGAACACTTATCTGTCTTATTTCTGAGCAGCCTGAATGTACAGAACATCATCCATGTGTCCCCTTTGTCTCTTCATGTACCAGGATTCATTGTCCTACTCGTGGTTAATGATGCGTTCAGGTGATCCTGATCGATGACAAAAAATGGGCAATCACACATGACTACATTTTATTTCAGTTCTTCATGGTTATCACTTACTGGCAACTACATCATATGAAGGAGGCCATTACAAAGTCAATGAGTGGTATAAATAATAGAAACCAGTCATATTTTTTTGGCAGGAGAGTTTCCTCCTAAGATTCCAGCAAAAGGCTGATCAGTAGCTGACCAGGTTTATGTTGATTTTTCTCAGTTTGTCAAAATTCAATGACAGTAATGATGATAGAGGGGAAAAGTCCTTGCCTCTTATAGGGTTGATCATTAAAATCTAGGCTGAAGATGAAAAGTCTGAAACAGTAAATGCATTTTATTCTTCTGAGCATCAGAAGAATAAAACTAATTTCAGTGACTTTGAATGCAGCGTGTGTCTGAGGTTGGTCTGCGTTTTTTCCACAAACTGCAGATCACACACTGTCATCAGAATTTACAGAGACTGAACCGAAAACGAGAACATATCGATCTATTTCCTACGGCTCAAGATGATGTCTTCAAGATTATGGGCCTCAAACCAAAGATATTTAGTTTAGAGCAGGGGTGTCAAACTCATTTCAGTTCAGGGGCCACATTAAGCCAATTTTGATTTGCAGAGGGCCGGACCAGTGAAATAATAACATAAAAAATAATAATAATAATGTCAACTCCACACTTTCCTCTGTTTCAGAGTGAAAAAAGTAAAGTTATGCGTTTACATCTTTTAAAACAATGTGAATAAATGGATAAACTGAAATTTCTTAAGAAAACTATGTGCAGTTTTAACAATATTATGTCCGTTTTATCATTTACACATGTAAATTAATATTTACAGATCACAGTAGATCAACAAAATACACATTAAACATTTAATAACGGGTGGAATATTGGACATTTCAAAAATGTTCATTTGTTCAGGTTACTTGTATTATTGTGAAATAATAATTTTAGTGTAGTTACAATAAAATTATATGAAAATGTTTACATTTATTTACAAAGAGAAACATTTGAAGTTGTGAGGATTTGTGAGTATTATGCTTGTATTTTACTGACCTGACCCACTTGGTCTATATGTGGAATCTGAATTAAAATGATTTATATCTTCAGTGTTATTTTTGCATTTCACAAATTCATCCCAGGGGCCAGACTGGACCCTTTGGAGGGCCAGATTTGGCCCCCGGGCCGCATGTTTGACACCTCTGGTTTAGAGACATGGATGTAAAAAAGAAACTAGAAAATAATTTGCACTTAATAAGATGAACTTGGATGATTTTGACTTATTTTTCCTAAACTACTAAACCCGATCAGTCAGTCAATACTCATTCGCTAATAAAGTGCGACTCTAATCTGAACATTATATCAGTTTCAAACAAGAACACGGAGGCAAGTTTCAGTTTTCCTGCTTCATGAAACGGTTTTGCTGTTAGACCAAGTGAAAAAATGATGAACTGCACTAACTTTGCTCTCTAACCTTTGGAGCTGGCCCAGTCCTCCTCCACCACTTCAAGCGGTCAGACAGTTCTGCTTATCCAGCAGCATACCACGTCCTGGTTGGTCAAACTGTCAGATTTACAGCAAACAGAAACGGCTGGCTCGTTGTGCCACTGAGTTATACTTAAACCTCCACAGTTATCCTCAGCTGAATCACTCAGACCCTGCGTTGTATTCATCAGTGGTTCTTTTTGTGAGCCCGGCTGTTGCCTCTTTGTTGTTCCACCACTGTTGTAACGCTGCCTCATTGATTTTTCCTGGTTTTGCTGAGTTGAGGTTCAATTTAATGGAGCTTTTTCTTTAAAGCGACGATGATGACTGATCCTCCTTTCAGTTCACACATGTTTTTTTTTTTTTTTTCTCCTTTTCTTTTCACCATGTCGTCCACCCATCACCGTATTTCAACAGTAACAATGTTCGGTCATTGAAGCAACTGAGAAGGGGTCTGCACTGTGAAGCAAAGCAGTGTGGGCTTTTTATAGAAGTATAGGATAAAACCTGTTCACTATGGCAAGAAGATTATCGTAATTTAAAAAAAAAAAATCACTATCGAATTCATATTTCTTTGTAGTTTGGTGAAAGTTGATAAATGAGATTGACATTTGTGATATTTAATGATATTTTTTTTAGGAGCAGAACTCTTGAAGTTGAACATTTCTAAGAGAAATATGCAAGAGTGAACTGAATTATAATGGCAAAAAAATCAAAACATTTGGAAGTGTTTAGCTCCTAATAAAAAAATCTGAAGTTGCTTAAAAAAATCAAGACATTAGGTCAGTATCCCAATTTATTATCCAAATCACACATTAGGCAGATTAAGTGCTTCTCCTCCCCTCTTTTCTCCTACAGCTGCTGGGGATCATGCAAACACAGTTAGACAGGAGTCAGAGCTGGCCTAATTTCCTCAAGACCTGGGCTTTTAAAGTAAGGAGGGGAGGAGTCATAGGATGGAAAAGTGAGATGAGCTCAAATATTACCAAAAAAGGTGTAGATCCAGTTGATCATACATCCTCACAAAATAAAATAACCCCCATAGACAAAAAGCAAATGCCCAAGAAAGGATAAATAAATAATATTCACAGTACACAACTGTCACAATAGTTTTAACTGCCCACAGTATGAAAATATCAGCTTCACAATATATTGTGATATGTAATTATACAAGGCTGTAGTAATATTTAAAAAGTACTGTAGCAATATTTTAGGTGTTTATTCAAATGCAGACATGGCAAGAGTTAATTTTTGTTTTTGTTCATATTTTATTCATTGTTATTTAACACTGTTTTGTACCATCATGCTTATTTCAGCCATCCTAAAGTGTGTCTTTACTGTCTGAAAGCGGCAGATGTTAGTTCCTTTATTGGGATGGCACAAAAATAATGTTCTGATGTTGGATGATTCAGGTACTGTTCACTTCACAACTAATAGAATATGAAGATTTGAGCAGAAAAGCAGACCTCCACCAAGTTACCCCCCTCCCCCAATCACCACCAAAATCTAATAATTTCTAGATCTCCCCATTACCAACCTACCCTGAAAATGTCATCAAAATCCCTCTAACCTTTTGAGTTATCTTGCTAACTAACAAAGTGGCAAAAATATAACCTCCTTAGTAAAGATAAAGAGGACTTGTGTAAAACTAAAAGTCCAATATAGTTTGTGCACTGGCAGTTTAAATAGAAGCTATTCTTCTACTTGTGTCCCGTCTTGCAGCTGCTGGACATGAAGGTGTTTGTGGACACAGATTCGGACATCCGTTTGATACGAAGGCTCAAGAGGGACTTTTCACAGCGTGGCCGGGACATCAGCGGCATCATAAAACAGTACAATAAGTTTGTGAAGCCTGCATTTGAGCAGTACATCGAGCCCACGGTGCAGGTCGCAGACATCGTGGTTCCCAGAGGTGAGTGGTTCTGACATCTTTCATCTCAAAGAAAAACATGCACATGTGACTGTTATTTTTTTTATTTTTTTTTATTAAGATTTCAAGTCTTTTTTTCAACAGTAAAAAACAAACAAAACGCAAAAATCATATAGAGTAGACAGGTTGACAAGGTTTACATAGGGCATAGATTAGAGCAAATGAGGTTGTCATTCACACAGACAATGAGTTACACGTTAGTAAATATGAAGTCCACTTTTCCCAGTATTTGGTAAACTGTTCAGGACAAAGGTCAGTTTTTCCATGCACTGTATTTCGTTGACGACGGTGATCCAGTCATTCTTTGATGGCACATTTGCCTGCAGCTACTTCCAAGTAATGGCCTTTTTGCTTGCAGCCAAAAGAACTTTGTAAAGATAGTTGTCCTGAGCCATAAGTCCCACTGGGAATTTCCCCAGGTAAAACGTGATGAATGAAAAATCAACTTTTAAACCAAAGATTAACTCAATTTCTTCACCAAGTTCTTGCCAATATAGTTGGATAAGTGGGCAAGTTGAGAATATGTGACAGTGATTGGCCACATTGTATCCAGCATTTATCTTGTCCCTGTTTAAATTTCAATTTAGAAGTGACAAAAAATGTCATAATATTCTTCCAGCAGAACTCTCGCTGTCCTCTGGAGTTGGTGGTTTTAGCTTGACTTGCCCACATGTGACTATTATTTTATGGTATTTTGCTGGTGCCCCGAGTCTGTACTAAATAGCGTGATGTTGTTTCAGTTCCATGCGGCTAAACTCTGGAATAGTCTTCCTGATGACATCGGACAGGCTTTGACTCTAACCATGTTTAAACCCAAGCTGAAAATGGCTCTGTTCAACTATGCATAGAATTGAAAGGGTTCTATCGGGAGTCGTGTCTTTTACTTTAGTTTTTATTGATTGTGTTTTAACAGTAATTGTGTGTTTTTAACTTGTCTCTCTTTCTATTTTTGTAAAGCACTGTGAATTTTCCTGTGTATGAATTGTGCTATAAAAATAAACCTTGCTTGCTACTATTTCATGACTTAAGTGAATCAAACCTGCAGTGAAGGCCAGCCGTTATCACTGCTGTTCAGATGAAGAGGACATAAAACACGTGGGATTTTTAAGAAGGAAAGTCTTAGCTGTACTTCTTGCAGAAACATGAAATATTGTAGTCATTTTGTTAATGACAGTATTTGTGGATCTGCTTTGGTATGTGTTTGTGCTATTCAATTATAGTCAGTGGCTTTTATGTGTGGCTTTTTATATATTGAATCAAATGACCTGATTTGACTTTATTTTATATGCAGGTGGAGAAAACTTTGTGGCATTGGATTTGATTGTTCAGCATGTTCACAGTCAACTGGAGAAGGTAAGAATTCCTCATTATAGTATTCAGTTTATCTTTATTACTGCCAAATGTTAGAAGGGAGTCTGCTACCAGTGCCTCAGAGGTTTGTTTGTTGTAAAAGTGCAATGTCGGTATCAATAAGAAGATGGCTTTTTATTTTTCTTACTCTGCAGTTCCTATTGTTGTCCGCAAAGAGCGTTTAGAGTACACCAACTCCCATAATAGTGGGCTTCTTAATAAACAAATTACCACCTGACTTTCTGCTGCAAGTCATAGCCAAAAGAACAATAGTGCATAAATGGATCAAATGACTTTTCACAGCATCAATAAACCTAACCACATTGTTTAAAACAGTAAGAAAACAATGATGTACGGAAGGAACTTTTGGAAACAAAACATAGCTTAAGTTTCACATAATATATTATCGTGCAACATTTAAATAGGACTTGATTAATGAAATTGGCCAGTAGCATTTTTTTTTTTTTTAATCCTAGTTTTAGTTGGTATTTTAGTCTTAATGTGCACATTTTCCTTGATAACCAAGTAAGTAGGTCCAAGGAATGTGGACTTGTGTAAACATGACCTGCCCTTATGTAAACCTATGTAACATAGACAAATATATATTTTGCATAGTACATAAATTTACTGAACCTGAATGCCACAGTGTCTTCTGCTACAGGAAAAAAGTAATTTAAGTCAATGTCGTGAAGCTAAATTGTGCACATGTGAATGAATGCGTTTCAAATATCATAATGTTATATTTTTTGTCTATACCAAAGATTAATGATGCCTGAGGTGTCCTATATCTTTCCATAACCCCACAAGCTGTCAGCACACCTTATGACCTCCAACAAATTAAGATCTACATATCTGTTCGTGGTCACCCACAGAGCCATAACACACATCTGACTCACACACACACACACACACACACACGACACCTGCGACACCTGCAGTGTGTATAGTATGGAGTGACAGATTATCCTGACTTGTATTAAATGGAGCCCCTCACCTCTTTTTGTCAGGTTAAACTGTTTCTTTGAGCAAACACAGGGTTATATTAGGTCTTCAATTCTCACAAAACTCAATATTTACCTACTTACATAACTGCTGACTTACTGGGTAGTTTTTCTGTCAAGGACTTGGTGACTCAGTTTCTTTGCCAACTTATACACAATGACCCAAAAATTAAAGGAAAAGCCAATATTTTTTGTAATATAATTTGTGAGTCCAGTTGGGACTTTTGGATATAATGGGTTTGTTTCACCCAGTCAGAAGTTAATTTCTAAGTGACTTAAAGAGAACAGAAGGTGCACTTTTCAGTATCAGTTTATTTCAAGTTGGTAAATGTTGATGATTTCTGTCAAGCAAAAGTCACAAAACTTAAGTCGGTGTAAGTTATAGTTTTATTTGGAAACATTGAACTGTAGTTTACCTGCAACTATTTTAATAATAAATACAAAAAAAAAAGTTTGTTGCACGCAGAATTGCATCTTTTTAAATTAATGTTTATTTCATTTAAAGCAAATGTTAAATATTTGCAAAAAAAAATCACGATGCAACCGAAATTTCACAATGGTTTCTGAAAAGTAAGCCATTAGATTCCAGAAAAAGTCAGGATAATACTTTACAGTGCTCTGCTCCTACCTTTTTGTTGACTTAAAATTAAAATAAAATTTAAAATCAAGGGGGAATAAAAACACATTATGATATGATTATGTTTCTAAAACCTGAAAGTCAGTACAGTTATGAACTATTATCCATTGTTCATTTTAACAAACATTTATTTGCCATGAATGTTTGGCTTTGTTTTAAATGTTTTATGTTGATGGTCATACTTTTCGAAGGAATGGCTTATCATGTTTTTTTTTTGTCCTATGTTTCTCACTTACGGCACACACCTTTGTGTGTCTCCTTGTGCGTGCACGACTCCCCTTTGCCTGGCTGAATGCTGTGTAACCATTCCAGCGTGAGATCACTGTGAGGTACGACTGTCAGTGCTTTTTTTGTGATTCTAGATCTTCTCCCCTCTTTTCTTTAACCTGTAAACTATACCATCTGTTTTCAGTCCATCTTTGTTTGGAAACAAAGATAAAATGAACATCTGCATGGTAATTTGTCACTGATAGACGAGGAAAATATCACTGCCCTTAAGTGTCTTTGTCATCCTATTTGAATGATACAAATATGAGGTCAATCTACAGTAGGGATGCAACAGTCCAGCTTTTTCAGTCCTTATACATGTGTGTTCATGTTCAAGTGTCAACAAGCTGTGTGTGGAAAAGACTGGAGTCGTTCTTTTAACTCTTATATTATGTTGGGAAAGAAATTACATTGATTATGTTGCAGGTCATTTTGGAAAACAGGTTAAATCCAATAACAACTTTATGTTAGATTATATAAATATTTAGAAAAGATACATACATTACATTTTTAAATTCCAAAACTAAATTTAAGAACTATGTCATCATAGGAAAATTGACAATCTGGATCATCAATAACTGTGTCCTCTGTTTCTGAAATCTCTTCCTCTGTATCACTTTCCCAGTTCAAAATCTGTGATAAAGCCTCTTCGAGAATAAACTTTCTCTGGAGTTTGTCAAAGAGATGACATGAGAAAAGTGACAAGTTCCTCCTCTACTTTTCTCCTGTTGTTTGTATATACATGCTCTGACAAAGGGGTAGGACTAGATACGTTTTATTAACTTTATCCTACACCCTTTCAAACAAGATCTAGGGTGCTAAAGAGATGTCGCTTTCATTTCTGCTTGTTCTAATAAACAAATAAAAATATAACAATAAGATCCACAAGAAGAAGTCGGCCATTTTGAATCTGGTATCTGTTTTTACCAATTTACTTATGTTACATTTGAACAAACTCCTAGCAAGGGGTTTTATTATCTTTTGTCATTTCTAAAATATAGATAAATGCAGCAAACAAACCTCTAATTCAGTGTTTCTCAAACTGTGGGGCGGGCACCCTAAGGTGGACGCAGTCTTCTCAGAGGGTCGTGACGTAACTCAAGTTGTAGCATTTTGGCATCAGCACACCTCAAACTCAAACAAATCAACTGCCGTGGTGATTGATCTGTGATTTATTAGACAATGAGTATTAGGTTTGGACAATGGACACGTTTTTTACTGGAGGAAAAGACAAACGTTAATTTCTGTTTAGTTTACAGTTTGCACTTCCATTATTTTATGAATATGTGTTCAGTTAAAAGTGCTCATTCCAGCTACTGATACTGCTAATCAAGAATGTATTGTCCTAAAGAAGTAACTTTATTATAGTTAAAATGACATAACTTCAAATTTCATGTTTTCATTTGGTCTCTTAGGGAACAGTTATATATCTGTATATGTAATTTTTTTTACAAATTTGTCCAGTCTTGAGTGTCCAAAAAGCACTATATAAGTTTGAGGTATTATTAATTGCACAAGTTATTCAAAGGAAAGCAAAAAAATAATGAGCAAAATATTGATGTTTCTTTCAATAAATCGTATATTTCAACCTTTGTGAAAATTGGGTTGAGGGTTGAGGGGGCCTAGAAATCTTTGCTCCTTGAAACGAGGCCTGGCAAAAACAAAAGTTTGAGAACTGCTGCTCTGTGTGGTTCTGTGTGAAGTTACAGGTTCAATCGGAAGTTTAAGAGGATTTTCAGAGCTCGACATTCAGTAGACTTTGACTAAACTATATTTTCAGCCTGTGTGAAGAAACGCACTCACCTGAAATGAACCCACTTCTAAAACAAATGGAACTGAGCTTCAATCCAAAACTGGCGAGTGTTGGTTCAGTGATGCAGAGAGCGGTGATGTGGTGGACCTGTTTATCTGCTCTAATACCTATTTCTCTTCCTTTCTTGTTTACATTTTGTCCCTTGTATATATTTCTTTTATCTCCTCCTTCCCTGTGTTTTTATCGCTCTATCTCGCTGTCTGTCGTCGTGACTTTGTGTCACCTCCTTCAGAGGAAGCTCCGCTGGGATATGTGAGCCTCCACTTGTGCATCTTCTCAGTGTTGTAGTCAATGAAAGCAACCTTTAAATGCACTTCCTGCCCGTCTTAACCAGATAAATCCTGCTGTGACCCCGGCTAAGTCGCTGTGCTTGTTGGTGGCTTTAATGAGTGATGTTCCTTAGAGTCATGCCAGGTTATTTTGGCAGAAGAACGCTGTTGTTCTGTTGTCATTAACCCGCCTGCTCATCAGTGCTGTACTTCTTTTAGGATTCAGACACGGCATGCAGCAAGTGTACTGCTTGTTTCATCACTCTTTAAAATAATTGCATGCGTTCAATAGACAAGCTTGTTCATGTCGTGTAAACCTCAGAGCTCCTGAATCCCAAACCAGATTGTTTGTTGCAGGATGAGCGTGGCTTTGTGCACACGTCCAACTGACGAGGTTGTTTCGCTGATTCAGGGCTGTGTGATATGACCAGGATGTCATTCCCTAATACAGGCTATTTTAAAACCAAATACTGAAATGTATTATGATATTGCACATTTCTTGTAAATTACACCTATTTCTCATTATTATTTGGATTATTAAGAAAATGTGCTGAAGGCAGAGTAAGTCACACGTGTACAAGCAAAACGTCTTGAGTGAAAATTAATTAACCTAATTACATTTCTTCAAGTAACACAGCAGTCATTGTTTAATGTTTTCTCATATGAACTTGTGATAGTCTACTATGACATTTTTAACCAAATAAACAATAGCATCAAGTTTTACTTTGAAACTAAAATCTAAACATTAAGGCTTAAACGGTTCCAAACTGAAAATGAACATTGCTTAACTCAAAGTTTAGATAAATGAAATGCATAGAAATGTGAGCATTTACATTATTGACAGCAGTGCAATGTAATTAATACATTTTGGGTGTGGGACCATATTTCTGCACAATAAATGAGTGTTACTTTTGAGACGACCTACTTGGGTTAATTGTACTTTGGGTACAACCTACTTTTTAATGAAATACTTTTGCTTTAACATTATGTTTCCATACTTTTTCTGAAGGAGTAATGCTAATGCATCTAATATTTATTTATTATTATATCAAATCATTAAATATCTAGAGTTTTTATAGTAACTTTGTCACCAAATACTGACGTCCAGCGAATACTAGGTACTAGATTCACCTTCAATTTAACACTGCACCAATCTTAATGACTGTAGGCTACATTACTATCTGTCTCATCCGCTGTTCAGTTTAATCACTTCACTTTTAGACCCTTTTCTTTTTTGGTTTGCTTGTTGTTAGCTGTAGTTTAGTAGGACGCACATTACCCAGACATTTTCTATGACCTCTGCACTAGTTCTAAGATAATATCTCATAATTACGGTATAAGATCTTATCTAATAATTATAAGATATTATGTCATAATTATCAGATAACCTGGTGAAATTTTTTTATTATCATGTGAATGTAATGAGCCACCGTACAAATGCACATGTATTTTTTTTTTGTTTGTTTGTTTTGGCAGGAAATATTTTAAGGAGAGAAAACTCTCAAATTTATAATTTCATTTCATTTTTCACATTAATTGAAGAAAAGAAACGACTATAAATTTGTGGACTTAATTACATATACTGCTGAACTCTAGGCCTGAACATTTACTAGAGAGGAACTGCTTGAATTATAGCCATGAACCAGAGCAGTGAGGAGGGGTCTGCAGTGTAATATGTATGTTCAGTCCATGTCAGACCCTTCTTCAAGTCTCTGCTCCTCATTTTATTTATTTTGGTCATTCTGTGTCCTTCTCTTTCTTCCTGTTTGCTTCTGTTGCCTTTACTGAAAATGTCCTGCTACCATTTGTGTAGAAAAGACTAAAGTGCAGGCGTCAAACATAAGGCCTGCTTCAGGATTGATTTCAAAATACTTTTATTGGTTTTTAAGAGTCTTAATGGTTGTGGCCTTGTTTATTTATCGGATCGGCTTTTAACATATGTGCCCTCTGGTACCCTCAGGTCCTCGGGTAGCAAGCTTTTGACTGTCCCTAGAGTTCACACTAAAACACACGGTGAGGCCTCATTCAGTTTTTATGGCCCCAAACTATGGAACAGTCGACCTGAGGATCTGAGGTCCGCTGCGAGTGTTCATATTTTAAAGGGTAAACTGAAAAACTACCTTTTTAACTTAGCTTTTAGTTACATTTTACTCTTAACCTTTATTTTATTCTATTTTTATTTTTATTTTATTCCCATTATTATTTATTCATTTATTTATTTGTTCTATTTTTTTAAATTCTGTAAATCTTTTAACTTTTGCGGGATAATTGGGGGGAGGGGGGGGTCTGATGTAAAGCACTTTGCGTTATACAAATAAAGTTTGATTGATTGATATTGGGTTGTTTGTGGCCCCTCACCTAAAATGACTTTGACCCCTCCTGAATGAAGTTTATCACCATTTTCATAGGCACATTGAAATCCTTGTGTGTTTGTTTGACGTATTCTGCTGAAGAACCCAAAGTTTCACCAGGTGATGAAAATATTGCTGTAGAGATGGTGACAAAATAAGAGTGTAATATGATTATTAGATGATTTCTAAATTCATTATGTGACATGTCGTCATTTTGCACAGCCCTAAATAGATAAAAGATTCACATAGTTGTGCCATGTTGTTTGTGTAAAGTGTATTTAAGTACTATTTAAGATGAACTGTGTCTTTTCATTAAAATAAATCAATTCATTATCTTTAGTTTCAGCTATGACAGCGTCTCTCCTTCAAAATATTTGATTGATATATTTATAGCCATCTAGAAAACCAGACATATTTACACTTTAATGAGTTGAACAGGGGATTTGAGCTAATGCCATATTTGTTGCTTTATAACATTTACTGTCAGCATTTGAGTCACTGCTTATTGTGTTAATTTTATTTTTTCCTTCCAGATCGGCTTTGGCCTCAGCTCACCAGGGGCAGCCTTTACCCAAAACCCTCAGCGTCATGGAGAGCACGCCACAAGTCCTTGGCATGCACACGATCATCAGGTCAGAATAAAGGCACACACATTCCTCCTTGGCCACCTGTTGGTGGTGTCAAACATACGGCTCAGGGGACAAAAGTGGTCCGTCAAAGAGTCCGATCTGTCCTGTGGTATGAATTTATGAAATGCAAAAATGGAAGTGAGAATCATTTTAGATCAGTTAGATGTCAAGTGGTTGAGACGAGTAAAATAATATCATAATAACCTATAAATAATGAAAACCACAAATTTTCTTTTTTATTTGAAGGTAAAAAAAAAAAAAAAGTCGAAAAAAAGACTAGCCTTTAAAAAAAAAATAGATGAAATGTATGTGGAATTTTGCCAATATTCTGCATGTTACAGCACTAAATGTTGTGTATTTGTAGATCCACTGTGATGCAGATCTATAAATGATAGACTGAAGTGTAATATTAACTAAGAATTTACAGGTTTTTCCATATTTTTTTTTTTTTTTCGTGTTATGTTCGAGTATAGTTTATAGATGTAAACATTTTCATCACGGAATTTAACATTTTTCATTCAAAAGTGCACAGAAAACTTTGGCGCTGACATTATAAGTTTTTATCCAATTACTTACATTGTTTTACTGGTCTGGCCCACTTTATGTTATATAAAGGCTATATGTGACACTAAAATAAAAGAAGTTTGACACCCCAGTGTTGGTGTGTAACTCTGGAAGTCAACCACACTTAACTCATTCACTACCAGGTGAATAAGAAAATATTGACTCAGAATATAGCCGATATTATACTATATACTATATTATATTATAATATTATATAATATTATACTATAATAAAAGACTCTAAGAGTACATAAGTATGGCACCCTTCAAAATAAAGTGTTCATTTTGATTTGAATTGACGCCAAAACACATCAGTAGGGTTAAAGCCAGTTATATGCATCATTTTTGGACAGAAAAGACATTAGTATGTTGAGTAGTGAGCTTTTAGATTTTTTTGAAGCATGGTGTATATGGTGTAATGGTTTCTAATAAGGTGTGTAACTGTTCCTGACATAACAAGTTGTGTAGATGGAATTGCTCAGACACATGTTGCAGCTTCACAATCTTATTTTTGATCTTTTTTGCTCCTGACCTTTCTGTGCCCTTTTGTGTAGGAACAAGGAGACTAACCGAGACGAGTTTATCTTCTACTCCAAGAGATTAATGAGGCTTCTGATCGAACATGCCCTCTCCTTCCTGCCTCTCAAGGTCAGTTTTTGTGTTAAGCGTTGCCGACTATTAACTGCTACCTGCTACCTGCTACCATTTGTTGGAGAGCAGAACTTTCTCTCTGCCGTTTATGATTTATGTTGGCGTTTCTCACATGTAACCTTCATCATTTGGATTCACTTCTAATCATTCAACAATGTATGATCAACCTTGGTGTTTTTTTGTTGTTGTTTTTTTAAATCGTGTGTCTGTGTTTTCCTGAATCCAGTCAGTGTTGGTGGAGACTCCTCAGGGCAGCATCTACGAGGGTAAAAGGTTGAGTGGGAAAAGAGTAAGTCTGATTTAATGCTTCTGTTCACTATCATCTCCGCACTGGTAGATTTAGATTTGGACAGATATCATCATGTTGTGCTTTCATCTATTTAACCCAGAGCTATAAATGACTCGACTCCTTTTCTGTGCAGATCACCGGTGTTTCCATCCTCAGAGCTGGGGAGACCATGGAACAGGCTCTGATGGCTGTTTGTAAAGACATCAGGCTGGGAAAGATCCTCATCCAGACCAACCACGACACTGGAGAACCAGAGGTAGGACAAACACGTCGACGCCCAAATAAAAATGTAAACTAAAATAAAGTGTGTTTCATTAGTTGTATAGTTGTAGTCGCTTTGCATAACTCGCCTCTGAAGTGTTGTCCAAGCATTTCAAATGGAAGTGGGATTGTGTCAGAGAAGCGAAGCATGAAATGTTCAGTAATGCATCAAAGCTCGATGTTTTCTAGAGCGACAAAGAAAGTGATGATTCAGCACACTGAATACTTGAATGTTCTGCTCAGTTACTTTCTGTGTGGAGTTTCTTTTTCTCCGTCTCAGAATGTTTTTTTGATCCTTGTTCTGTTTTCAACTGTTGCCATCAAGTTTGAATGCCAGTCATTTTTTTTCTCCACAGACTGTCTTTGTTAATCTCACCCGATATTGGTGGGGAGAGATTATTGTAATCTGTGTGTGTGACGACAGAGAAATGTCATGCTATAACTCAATGAATACTTGAGATATCACTATGAAATTACACAGGCATATACATATAGCTAATGCGCATCAGATGCAATAATCCATTTGGGTAAAGGTCAAAGGTCAAGGTTGCAATTAACTAAAAGGTCAAAATCACAGTATCAGTTGTAACTCATGAACAGAGGGTCACAGAACTTTCAGATTGGCACCAAACGATGCGGAATGAAGATTTCTACAATTTTCATATATGGTGTTATCACCTACGACCAATAGTTTTTGAGCTCTCTGGAGGTCAAACGTGACGTGTCACAAAATGAACTTGTGTAACACTGGTTGTGTCAAGCATAGACATGTCACTCTATAACTTAATCAATACTGGATATATTATCATAATATTACACACATTGATGCATATATATATATATATATATATATATATATATATATATATATGCATAACAAAATTATCAATATTGCAAAAGGTCAAGGCCGAATTCAGCAGAAAGGTCAAAATGACATTATTGGCTCTAATTCAAGAACGTGTTGTCATTGAAACTTGAGATTGGAACAAAATAGAGGTGATATTAGGCATTCTCTGAATACTTGTTTGTCTTTGTGGATCCACAAAGTAAAACTGAATGTCATCTACACAGT
The DNA here is from genome assembly GCA_020466265.1 of Siphamia tubifer. NCBI lineage: Eukaryota > Metazoa > Chordata > Actinopteri > Kurtiformes > Apogonidae > Siphamia > Siphamia tubifer. Next base: position 28,974,969 of record CM035805.1, on the reverse strand, counting down.
TGAACTTTTCCATGCTTCTTTTCTCTCCGTCTCTTAGCTTCACTACCTTCGTCTGCCCAAAGATATCAGTGAGGATTATGTCATTTTGATGGACAGCACCGTATCCACTGGAGCTGCTGCTCTTATGGCTGTCCGAGTGCTGCTGGTAAATCTACCTCATTCACTCATTCATTTTTATTCATATATATTGTCCAAGTAAATACAGTGACAGACATGTCTTTTCTTACCTGGTCTATTCATGTCAACTTCAGCCTGTAGCTATTATCAAAGATCTGGCTAGTTATTAACTCCTGGTATTTATTTCTCTTCATCTTTGTGCAGGACCATGATGTTGCAGAGGATAAGATCTTCCTGCTTTCACTGCTGATGGCAGAGATGGGCGTCCACTCAGTGGCCTATGCCTTCCCTAAAGTCCGCATCATCACCACAGCTGTGGACAAAGAGGTCAACGACCAGTTCCACATCATACCAGGCATCGGTGAGGACGTTTATTTGAATAAATAAGGTTAAATAAAACTAACAGTATTGTTTCACTTTGGCAGCTCAAACTCTTCTGTTGCTCTGATTTGATATCATGACAATGGGATGTATGTCACAATATAGTACTTGTTCTGTTATTGAACCACTTTTTGAAGAGGCCAAGGACTTGTCTATTGAGTTACGGGGGTATCGGTGCAGTTTGAGTGTACGTTTACATTTATTTCACAAAGTTTACATGATTTGAATTAAACTTTTCAAACATTTCTTCTCGCTTTACATTTTTTTTTGGGGCCAATTTTTGATTCATGTTTACCTTGTATTTATATTTTATACTTTTGATGTTTCCCTCTTCTTTTCCCTGTCAGTCTTGACCCGATATGTTCTACCTCAACTTATTTGTCCTTTTTTCTCTTCCAAAGGTAATTTTGGGGATCGTTACTTCGGCACCGACGCTCCTTCAGACTTTTGTGAAAGTGATGAGGGGATGGACTTCTGAAAAGCATGGACCAATCAGCAGTTAGGAGGGTTGTTTATAAAGCACTTAGTCAAACAGAATAAGGCCTTCATGTTTGACTCCATTTAAGGTCAGGATGTGATGCTGACACAATGTGGGGACTTCAGTGTTAGGGTTGAACCCTGATGGACAGTGAAAAGTTCAGTTCAGATTTCCATCCAAACAAGTTTTAGTGCTTATTTCCATTTTATCCATTCATGTTTACAACAAAGAAAAAGGAGTCAAAGCTCAATGTTGCCTGATGATTGTTGTGCCTCTGACACCTTTGACCTTTATACTGAACTTAAAAAAAAAAAAAAAAACACACACAAAAAAAACAAAACTGTAAATATGCGACTGCAGTGACAAAATATGCAGGAAATCAAGCTACCTACTGAGAAACTGCTTGATTATAATGTTCCTAATGTTGCTTTAAAAGTGTCTGACAGTGAAGCTGAAACTCATGTTCATTCAGTTTACTGGAAGAGCAATGAAGTCCAGCTATTCCTCTTCCAGTGTTTCTTTATCTTTACGAGCCAGATGTTGTAAATAATCAATGCTTGAATAATTCCAGCTGCAGAGTTTATCTGAAAATGCTTGACTAGAGCTCAGCTCTGTTTGAGTCTTAAAGGGGTTCTATGTAGTATTGGTATTCCGAACTATCAACAGCAGCAAAAGGTTGTGAACCACGACGTATCTACAGCTACAAAAACCACAAGCAAATAGTAATCTCACTGTATTACACACTTCTGCATCATGATATCAACAAGTCAGTCAACATAACACAGTGTCTTATGTTCATGTGCTCTTTCAGCTGATAGTTTACATTATAGCCCCGTTAGCTTAGCTCTGATTTAAGACCGAAAACAGTCACAGTAAAACCACAAATCGCCTCCATTTTTTGTACAGTTTGTGTCAATAGATGAACTAAATATCAGTTTAAAATCATCCAAATAAGGTTGTAATCGTCATAATTTAGTTCAAACTGTGGATCAACAAACAGAAACTTAACAAAAATAATATCGCATAATAATGATAATATCACATACTACTGCTAATAATACATTGGATTCATAAAGCAATTTTTGTTGGAAAAAAAATCTCTGCTAAAGTAAAAAAAGAAATTGTAGAATAAAATCACTACTTTGCTGGTGAAAACAACTCAAATCGTGCCTAAATTAATTTAAATGCTAAGAAAGTGTGGATTTAACACTGTCTGGCTTCCATGGGACATGTACATAAATGTTAATTTAATCTTGAACCACACATTGTCATTCATTTTATTGTTAAACCTGTGAGGGTAAACTTGAACACAACACTTTAACTTTTTACTCTTATTGTTTAAAGTCCACTTGCATTTTTAAGAGTACGTAGTCATGGAAATCTGCAGAAAAGTCATGAAAAAGTATTGGTTAAAGTGTGTATGAACCCTGATGTTGCTTTTTGATGCACTTTCATGTGGATAACAGGTCAAAACGTAGAAAATTATCTTCGGTTTAACAGATACTTGGCTACATGTAGATGGGGTCTTCATGGTTCTCATCATCCGGTGTTGGTTTACTATAGGAGATTGACTCACTACTGCCTCTAATGGTCAGAAACATTTCTCAGTGATACGTCTGCCTGTGACTGAAAATAAATACTACATATAACCCCTTTATTATCTGTCTAACATAAGCGATAAGCAAATCACATGTTTGCACAAAGACTCAAAATGCCTCAGCTTTTATATCATGGATGTGTAATACTGCAGAGTGAATGGAAGTCTCCAGATTTGGGAGATTTTATGTCTAATTAACAGTGTAGTGTTCTCAAACTGTATTTTGAAGTTTTTATTGGATGGCATTTTACATTTTCATTCATTCATTGTCATTTCTGTCAAATAGTTTTATCTCAGGCATCTTTCATTAAAAGGGACAACAAAGCTCCATACTTGAACATGAAGACACAAGTTTGATGAGGGAAAGGGTCAATTATGATAATAATAATAATAATAATAATAATATCAGTTCCATCCCTTATTCTTCTGTTACATCTTGAATATTTTGTTAAATAATTTCATTCAACAAGCTACTGTGCCTGTATATTTTTAATCTGAATTTGTAGGTCATGGTTACATCGCTGCTTAAATGACTGCGCTCTGCTTTAGCTGATTATTGGCTCGTTGAATTATCTACAAAATGCTTTACATCATGTATAACCCGCTGATGTTTAGAGCCTTTTTGTCAGACCAGTACTTTCACATCTTCACTTTCTGATTTGACAAATGTAACCGATAAACATGAGATCAAATCACTTAAAAAAGAAAAGAAAAAAAACTTATTGCACTTGTATCTGCTTACGATGATGTATTTAAATGCAAATCTCATTATTAGTATGTAATGCAGAGACTGACCTACAGAGGGCGCTTTCATGTTACAGTAACTTAGTTCACTCTGGCTCCAGACACTTTTTTGTTTATGTTTTTATTTATTTATTATGGCGTTGCAGGGATTTCTACATTACATATGTTTTGCAATTAATCTTTTGTTTGTTTCACACAAACAAATCCATCTTGTTCTCAGTCTATCAGGTTTATCTGATCAGCAGGCAGTGGTGGAATGTGACCAAGTACTTTTACTCCTATACTGTACTGGAGGTGCTTGAACTTCACTTTCATTTTGCTTGGTTTTTTTTTTTTCAGCTTTTATATTTCATGTCAAGGGCCAGGTATGAACGTTTTACTCCACTACATTTCTGACAGCTTTAATTACTTTTTAACTGCAGTTTTTAATCCATTTACTGTCTGTTGAAAAGCATGTGTTTCCAAATATAATAATAATAATAATAATAATAATAAATTTCCTTCAGTTTCTGAACACTAGCTTCATTTCTTCGTTCTTTGATGATGTGACAATGATCTGATCAATAAGTATCAGTGTGGAGTTGTGGTTAAAGTGCATGATACCAATTGGAAAAGAAACTACTCTACTTAATAGATTCCTTGGGTTCTCAGGCATCCAGGAAAACTTTGAGAATGATTGTCCAATTTTCTGGTTATGGAAAACATGTGGAAAATAGCAGGGGGGGGGGGGGTTTAATCCTGGAAAGTTATTTATCCTCCCCCTGCCTTGTGACCTTGTGTGTGTGTAAACTGAGATGACAGAAATGAAATAGTTTGTCAGTGATTTATTGAAAATATGCAAATATTTTGGAGGAAGTACAAGATGAAAAGTGAGAGAGAAGAGAAGGTTGAGTTGAACATTGTAACTCTAGTTTGTCAGGCTAATTAAGTGTCAGCTGTAGTCTGTGGGTATGCTTGCATTGTTCTGTGATACTATTCTGTGTTGTCATAATTATTTTTCAAAGATAAACTATGGCCACAGACACTCAGTCTGTGGCCATGAGTAAATCAACATAGAAACAATTTGGATAACTGCAGTTTATAACTGTAGAAAAGAACACTTGTAAAGAATGATGGCATAATGTGTATGTAGCAGCTGGAAAAGTTCTGTAAAATGATTTAAAGGAAAGAGTGGGAACCCTGATGTTATCAGAAATGGAATAAAGCATCTTGGATTCACTGGAAAGTTTAATCACAAACATTAATAATAATAATAAATTGCATTCAGAACACACTGTAAAAATGTAAAAAAATAAAAATACAATACTGTATCACATATAAAAGGCTGAGTTAAACGAAGCTAAAATAGGCCTAAGCTCATGAAATATTGACATTTTGGAGACACATGATTCTCAAAAGACAGCTATATACATATATATATATATATATATATATATATATATATATATATATATATATATATATATATATATATATATATATATATATATATATATATATATATATATATACACACACACACAAACAATGCATTTACTTTAGATTAAACTTCCTTCAGTTTATAAAGTTCAGTCTTAAACATGTGAAACAGTAAAATGTCAAAGATGCCATTGCAACAATAAAATGGATCCAAAAACCACAGAAACACCGACTGAAAGCCTTTTTGCTTTTCACATTTAGAGTATATTTTTGTCAATAACTTCTTGTTTTGCTCAAGTGAGGTTTTAACGCAGAACTTTTACTTCAAAAAGTGGAGTATTCACTAGTAAATGTGAGTATTTCTTCCACCACTGTCAATAAGCCTTTTTCACACTTGACAGATGTCTTTGAATAATGGCTGCATTATTTGTCCAGGCTTAGAAGTCACCACACTTTTTTACTTCTTTTAGTTACAAAGATGAAACAATTTGACTTCTGTTAAGTTCTCTATGACTGTAAACTAAATATATGTCACTTTTTTGACCAAACCAGACATTGAATGACATTATTTGGTGTTTTCAGAAACACTGATAAACATGTTTTAGGATTTTCTGCAGAAAATAATTCACAGATTAATCCCCAAAATATGGTTTCATTAATGTCCACACAATGTAAGCTGATTTCAGAACCCTGTGAGGAACTGAAAGGCAAGACAAATCACCTGAAAACAATCTACCCAGCACTGTTTTTATATTTTTTGGGTGCCTTGAATTGAATTACCACCATTCTTAATGGTCTTTTCCTCTATTATAACAGTCTCCAAAAGCCATATTTTCACATAATATTTCATGGAGAGAAAATTATTTCTATTAATTTTCTGTCCATGTAATCAAACATTTTGTGATTCACCAAAAGTTTGGATATCTATAAGTTTTATTTTGCATCTCCTGCAGAAAAAGCTGGAAATCATTATAGGATATATAGGATTTTTTGTTTATTATTTTGCAAGAAACTGAACAAAAACATGAAAAAGGACCATTTTTAACCTACAGGACTCTTGGGAGAAAATAGATTTTGATCATTGATGATTCAAGTTACACCTCATGGATATCAGCCATTATTAAAGGTATTAGTTTGGGAATTCAAGTCTTCGATGGATAAAATAGTGTTTTTTGTTTGTGCCACGTCATCAATTGTACAGAATAAACGCAAGTTAAAACCATGAATGACTGAACCTCTGTTTTCTACTTTATTTCATTGACCGCTAGAGGACAGAAGACATGATAGGTGCGGGTTTACAGCGGAAATGACGTATGTTGCAGCTCCAGTGTTACTTTCAAGAACCGTGGGAATTTAACTGCATTATTTACTTAGAGAATAAGACCAGAATTTAAAGATAGTATTTTGAGAACTTTTGCTATTTAAATGCACAGCCGTCATAATGGTTATTTACTGAGAATTTAGTGTATATATAGATATATATATATATATATATATATATATATAGATATATAGATATATAGATATATATATAGATATATAGATATATATATAGATATATAGATATATATATAGATATATAGATATATATATATATATATATAGATATATATATATATATATATATATATATCTATATATATATATATATCTATATATATATATATATATATATATATATATATATATATATATATATATATATATATATATATATATATATATATATATATATATATATATACTTCCAATGTTTTTATAAATTAATTTTGTTTGATTTTTATTTTGAGTTCTAAAATCATATGACAAAGAACAATACAACATGAACAAACCAAATTGCCGGCACAGTTCATTTAACTGGTTACATTTATTACACTAGTCTATACACTTGTTATACTTACCTTCATTCGATCAAAACGAGTACATATCTTGCCTTCGAAAAAACTTAATTACCTACGAAACATATATAATGTATAGCAAAACAACATTTGTGTTTATAATACTAGTACAAATAAAACTAAACACAAAAATATACAGTCTTGTCATGGTTTTAAATGGAAATTGTCAGTTGTCGGAGCTGTTTAGGGAACGTGAACGCACCACCACCAGCTCTCTCCACAGCCGGGTCGTTAACAGGCATGTTCACCTTTTATATTTACATTTATGATGTTAAATACTCCGTTAAAAGTGCACATTTAGAACAACATAAATAGCTACACAAACTAATGACCGTCCATGAGTTTGTAGCACCGTTGTGTGGAATTCATGTCCGTATATTTACTTGTACGAACTCTGATTAACACTTAATATAAGAAGTTACTCTGATTTCTAATCACAAACTTCAAACTAAAACAGTATTTTACGCTTCTGTTTTAGTAGAGAAATAAAGCGCGTGGTTTAACAGTTAGCTTAGCCAGTGAGAGCCGAAGGAAAGGCCGGACCTCAGTCAAAAAATAACAATTTAATTTTGTATTAGTGTTCTTGGGTCACTGAAAGAGTTAAAAAGTAATATTTTATTTTCTCAAAAACGTTTAGGAGTTGATCTGTATTTCGGCAGAAAGAAAATCCAAGTAGATGTGATTAGTTCAAAAGTAAACCTGTTTTAAAGGGGCCTAATAATAGAGACACAGTAATTGATAAAGTGAGGAAAGTCATAATGAGGACCAGCTGACGTGGGTCACGATGCGTTCAGGGGGGGTGGGATATTTTTTGGAACTAACCCTCAGTGTTGTATAAATTTTTTTTGTCTCTTTTTTGTGACTCCTGCAGCAGAGACGATGGCAGGCCTGTGGAGGTCCTACCAGACCTTAATGAACAGGTATCCGTGGACAGTCCAGATAGTGACCGCTGGTAGGAAACTGCATTTCCAACAGTTTTAGTTTATTAAATCATGTTGGTATTTTGACCTTTGTCTCAGTTCACATTGAGCCTGTATTTAAAAGAAAAAAAGTCAACAAAGAGTAAAAGACCCTTGCACTCTGTACTTATGCTTATGCACAGTATTGATGTTTTTGGCACTAATAATTGATTTTTGGTACTAAGTGAACAATCAATACATTTACATTTTGTCTTCTCTAAACCTTAATTTAATTAGGAAGTCCTTTAAGGCTTAAAAAGGCCACAAACATGACCATTACAAGGTTAAAAAATGTAAGTGACAGATATAGATTTTGAAAATGTGTTAAAACAGACAAGCAATCACAGATGCACAGTACAAAATCTAGTTTCTAGTAGTAGAAAAGCAGCTGCAGACACAGGGTTTTATTATGAAAGCGTTTAAGTCCACCAATAAGGTGAAGAGAAGGAAATCACTGCGGCTTTTGGTAACTGAAAGGAGATTACCCAATGCACTTTTAATGTATTAACGCTACAGTGAGTAATTTCTAGACATGTTCTAGGCATGTTTCTGTCTGGAGTAGATATAAACATAAAAACAAACCTGTCATACAGAGTGGCGGTAGTGTGAATGTAAAGAATATGTTTTACTTAACTGTATTATTATCATGTTATGCCTCATGACAGTCATATTTTTACTTTAGTTTGGCTATATCATCCAATCTGTTAAAAGAAACCTAAATAAACCTTTCCATCTTTCATCATTTATTCATTCATTGCAAAATATGGATTTTGTTCTTTGTTTTTAATGTTTGTTGATATATTTTTGTTTTGTCTTTTAGTTTGTCTTATTGTTGTGTATTAATTTATTTATGTGTATATGTTCAGATTAATTTACTTTTGTGGTTTGTGAATATGGGTGTGTATGTGAGGGTAAGTGGTTTTAATGACTCACAAGAGATTCCAGGAACTTGATGTTTCATATATTATACTGATAGGAAGCTAGACTGTTGTGTGGAGAAGTGATAGGATTATATTTATTAACACTCCCTTTTGAATGTGCAAATGAAGTCATACTTTGTTTCATGTATATGTATGTTTTTCCATGTGATTTCCTACTGTTTTATTTCTAAGGGCCAAGTAAGATTACTTAGGCTATGTCCGCACGAGTTCGATAGGGGTTTAGTGTCTCTCTATTTCCACGCCACTTCGACAACAATGGGTGGGGTTAAGGTTCAACCTCTGCACTTACGTCTTACGTCATGCTGGTTGCTGGGCTGCCTCAGAAGGTCCAGTTATCAAACTATCCAACACTTACGAGTTACGACAAAGAATCTGGGTACCCCGATGTGTCCTGATAAATAACAGCTCACAGTCACCACTGCTGGTGGTAGTTCAGAAGGTCCACTTATTACAGTGGGCCGTATCCTATGACATAGTGAAATAATCACGGTATGGGGGGGAAACTGCAATATCCCCAAGACAATGTGAAATACAGTAGTAGGCCGAGGCTACACCAAAGCACACAATTTCTAATAGTTTCTAATTGCATGATTTTAGCCTCTCACTTTTATAGTCAGTCATTGACCATGAAATAATAACAATTAATATTATGGTTGTTATTATTATTATTATTATAAGCAACATGTACCAGTGTGATATTAAGCAGCAGTGAGACCTCAGTTATCACAAATCAATATTTTATTTTTTGGATTGGAGAAGAAAGCAAAACAAGCAATTAGCATTTTAAATAGATCTTGGTTGAAGTACCATCTTGTGATACTAGAGATGCCAGGCTTCATACATTAGTTCCATGCATGTGTATGTCCTGCTTACTCAAGACTCAGGCTGCAAAGCGGTGGGAGGACCAGCAACCAGAATGACGTAAAGCGTAAATTCAGGGGTGGCACTTTAACTCCGCCCATTGTTGTCAAAGTCTATCTGGAAACACTGGGACTGACAGAAAGGTAGAAATGTGCTTCTTAAAAACTGTTCCCTGGATTGGTTAATTTGTTTGTGGGTTTGAATACACTTTTAGAACTCCTCTGAGATACAACATATGCTGCAGAAGTGAACTTTTAACTTTTTTAGCAGCTTTTAACTTCACATTTTCAGTGTTCATGTCTACATAAAAAGGCCTGTGCTATAGCCAGGAAAAAAGGATTTGGTTCAGTCCATGTTGCAGTGAATTGTGGGTCTTCATTGTTTTCTGTCCTATAGTAAATAATGGTCTATTGCAGGGGTGCTCCATCCTGGTCCTCGAGAGTTACTATCCTACATGTTTTAGAGATAGCCCTCTTCCAGCACACCTGATGGTCATTATCATGCTTCTGCAGAGCTTGATGAGTTTTCTCATTTGAATCAGGTGTGTTGTGTGAGTAAAACATGCAGGATAGTAGCTCTCGAGGACCAGGATTGAGCACCCCTGGTCTATTATATCCCCTCCTCGCCTTTGTATTTAGATAATGTGGAGAGCTGTGAACATGGCTAGTATTTACAGTTAAAAAAAACAAAAACAACTTTTCAGGTGCAGTTCTATTCTGCTTTTAGATGCAGTACACTTTATTCACCACTAGATGGAAACAACACCTCATATTTCTGATAAGAGGCAGGTGTGATGCTTTGGAACAATTAAATAATTAACCCATAAAGACCCAAACAATCCACTATTAACCAAAACCATCTACTAATCTAAAATGTTTAAGACCTGCTGATCCACTAATCATAATAATACATGTAAAGTGTTGGTGGAAGATAGTATTTCATCTTTCTATGGTCCTCAGGTATGACCCATTTGGACATGCAGAGGATCCCTAGTTACCACTGAAACCCTGCCATCTTCTACAACATTAATTCACCAGTAAAATGTATGTAGTTGGAACAATGATGGTGGATGGACACGCTTGTTTTTATATTTAGTTAAAAATATATAATTATCAGTAAAATATATAATTAATAAAAGTGTTCTCTGTTTTTGAAGTAAACCTAAAACATAATCTCACCATGATGAGTAAATACATGATCTGCAAATGAAATGCAAGAAAACACCAGATATTCACTGAAACATGCAAAGTACAGAGTATAATATTCTAATGGTAAATGATAATAAGTCATTTTAAAAATGGTTAAATAGAAGGAAAAATGAATTTGTGTCTTCAAATTGCATAGTTAAGGTCTTTATATCATTTTTAATGTAAGTTAGTTTCAGGCTTACACATTGCAAGATATTTTATTTTACCACATGTTTAAATTTATATTTGTAAAACTAAATGTGTTTTTTTTTTTTGTTTTTTTTTTACAACTTGATTCTAAATTTTAGTCAGATTTTGCTTTGGCAGATAAGATAACACCATCCAGGTTGACCGCCCCATCTGACAAAAAGATAAAATGACAGTATTCTGCAAGTTCTGTAAAATAAAATAATAATAAAATTAAAAAAAAGGATCATCCAAAATGCAGTTTTGAGGCTGATGGTCTGAGGCTCCTGAGTTCAGTTGTTCTTTCGCTGTTAAGGAAATGCTTTTATTTATCACTCTGGAGGTGTACGATGACATTCTCTGTTGCATAAATATGTGTGTGTCATCCTGACTTTGGTTTTATTAATTCTCCCATGATTTTTTCAGTGTAATTTTAGTTCCATGTCCTTACATTATATTATGTATTTTAACACCAGTTTGTGGGTTTCTGTCGATCCAATCTGTCCTGTGGGATGAATTTGTGAAGTGCAACTAAACAAATTCCATTGTGTGCAGGTGTTGTCCAGGTGTTGTGTTAACTTTAGATGGTTTCCTCCATGCTCTTTGGACACTCACATGCATGTTTCCGTCCACCAGGGTCTTTAGTGGGTGTGGGTGATGTCATCTCCCAACAAGTGATCGAGAGACGAGGTTTGGCTCATCACAACTTGCGGCGGACGGCCAAGATGATGAGTATCGGATTCTTTTTTGTGGTAAGAAGCATTTTTCTATGTTCCAAGAGTGTGTGTGTGTCCTGATCCGTGTCACGTTGTCTTCACGCATTGTCTTCATTCACCATTCAGCTCCTGTCACACATTTACTCTGACGTCACCACAATATTTAAAGTTTATTTATGTAACTCTAATCGTCTTATGTCCAATCAGCTGCTTTAGGTTTTTGCATCGCACATGCACACTCCTGTCGGGTAAATTATAGATGTGCATGTAATTGGTTTAAATTGAATTATACTGCTAGTTTTTGTTTTCAGATTTAGAAATATAACACCAAACGATTGTATGAAACAAACACTGACATCCAGTTGTATTTGTTTTACTGTTTTTTTTTTATTATTATTATTCTGAAGGGTCCAGTGATTGGCGGCTGGTACAGAGTTTTGGACAAATTGGTGGTTGGAGGAACGAAAAGTGCAGCCATGAAGAAAATGATGGTAGACCAGGTGAGAAAAAGCCCTTTCCTCTCATTCTTTTTACTCCTGCTTTTCAGTGGGTTAAACATAAAGCAGAACAAGTTCTTAACCGGGCCACATTAACACTCTTGGTGTGAATTTGTGAATGCCACCTTAGAGCTTATGGCAGCGTTAGAGTGAGTTTACTGAAATATTTACAGGATCAAACTGTCCAGTGAACGTCCACACTGTTCCAGTTTATCCAAGTCCCATTTAGTGGCTGAACAACGTCTGTGTGCGTCATGTGAATAACAAATGGAGGTGAAGTGAGTGAACGTTTATATAACAAGCTCTTTCAACACACGGTAATGGTTTAGTGGGCAGTCTAGACCAAGGGGGGCGGGGGGTAAACATACGACCCACAAAAGGATGAATTTGTTATAAAGTGGATTGGAGCAGGAAAATACAGGGGGTCCCAAAAAAAACCCTGACATTTGAGATGTGCACATTAGTGTCTACATCACGGGTCTCAAACTCATTTTCTTTCAAGGGCCACATTCAGCCTGGTTAAATTTCCAGTGGCCGGACCAGTAAAATAATAGAATAGCATGTAAATAATAACTTCAAACTTTTGTCTTTGATTTAGTGCAAAACACCCCCATTAAATTAGGAAAATATTTTCTTTTACAAACCATACAAACAAAAAAGATGGGATTTAAGGAAAAATAAATGCAATTTTAACAATGTTTTGCTTCAACATGTAATTTTTACATGAAGAAGCAAAAAAAAAAAAATGTAATGAATCATGTTGTTCATACTTGTCCTGGAGCCAGGATCACTTTCACAACTGGACTCAGGAACGGTACTGGAGCATGCAAGGGTTCCATTGACATCGACAAAATTAAACAGACTTCAAGGTCTAGCGTGCTCGGGTACAGACTAACACAGACAGAAAAGCCATGGTTCCCCACAGGTCTCATATTAGTAGATAGAACTCAGAACATTATTTTGGAGATTTTGGTTTTGATGAAATGTCACATTCATCCTCTGGGTCTCAAGCTGAAAATGTTTGGGAGCTGGTGTTCTGCGAAAACAAACATTTAAAAAAAAATTATAAAAAAATGTAAAAATATATATAAACAAATGTTTTTCTTACAGTTGTGTTTTGCTCCATGTTTTTTGGGAGCCTTCCTCTCCATCTCTGGCGCTCTGAATGGTCTAACAGTGGAAGACAACATCGCTAAACTCAAGAGGGTGAGTTTTTTTTTTTTTTGTCTTCCAGAGATAAAAAGGGAGTTTATCTGTATTTCACTAGTTTCACTCTTTATTCCTATTGATCAGGTTCTAAATGTAAACTGATGGAACGTACAGGGTAGATTTCTGTCCTTATATGTGTTATTTGTGTAACTAAATATATATTAAAAACAGAGACATAGTAACAGTGAGGTTGAATTACTACATGTTCACTTTTTTAGGGGAAAAAAGTGAACGTGAAGTTTCTCATGTTTATCATGTCGTCATAGTTTTAGATATTTTTATTATTTTTTTGGACTGACAATTACAGTGTAGCAACAGCATGACAAAAATGGAGCACAAGAGCCAACACTGCATAATAAACTAGAAATATAACAAAGCTCTGAGTAAAGAACCTGGATATTAACTAATATTTTACAGTTACTGAAAGTCCTCAATGATCTACACAGTGAAATAAGTGCCTAAAATGTCGAAATATATTTTTTCTAAGGGTGCTCATGGTTTTTGTTGTTTGCAAAAAGGAAAAAATCACAACTCATCAGAATCAATTTTAATAGTAGTGAACAGTCAGTGCTGGTCTGGGTCCTCCTCGGAACTTTGTATTTGAGTAAAAAGGGTTTTTATTAGGTCTTGGAAAGTTCAACAGAAATCTTCTGTTTTAGTCTTCTACTTGGACTAAATAAAAACTATATAGTGAGTTTATAAAGACAATCGGAAGACATAAAAGACATGAAGAACTGTGAAACTGAATCACTGTGGTACTGTTTATCTGTCAAATGTTAATCGTGGTCAGTTTCAGATGCTGCAGCTTTTTTCTAATTCATAGTTTGACTAATGGTTTGTTCAGTATTAGTTTTAAATATAAGTTGGACTGACTGTACATATCCTGACCAAGGAAAAAAAAAAATCTTACTTTGTGCGTATTATATAGACCAAACACAATATAAAATTAACATTTATTTGCAACATAATATAGGAAACTATTGCATGATCAAACACAAATTAATTTTAGCAAATAAAAAAAGTCTATTTTGAATTTGTGGGGCTACCAGAAATTTGTGGTGTTAAAATGGATTCACAAGCCAAATAGGGTTGAGAAGTACTGTTTTAACACCAATATAATATAAAAACTCTTATATTTGACGTTACTCTCATTCTCATCTATGTATCTACTGTTTTAGCTACAGTTACAAAACCCCAGTGCGACCTTTATGCATTTAAAGTGCATTTTAACTTCCTTGTTCTGATTAGATGTGACTGGATGTTCTATATTTAAACCAGAAAAAGAGACATTTGTTCACTGCTGTGGCTAAATAAATTCAATCTTCAGGTAAACGGCAGTACAGAGAGGGGAGCTTTGGTAACTGACCTCCAGAGCTCACCTCTCATTATTATTATTAGAAACTATTTCCTAGGACGGAGGAAAAGATGGGAGAGGGGGAGGGGCTGTGGGAACAGCCAGTGACTCATACCTTCATATATACGTGTGTGTATTTGTATGCCGGTTCAGAGCCGACTGTCATGTCGTGCTCCACTGCTGCTTTGCTTACCCAGCATGCCGTTGATCACCATAAATTATTTACAAAAGGAGACGCATGGACCCGCAGCTCGAGTTGAAGCATGAAAGGCCAAGCTGGTAAATGTCAGAAAGGACAAAATAAATGACAAATGTGCTCATTACAACAGGCGACACACTGAGGAAATGTGAGATGAAAATTAATAGAGCACTTGTTTACGTGAAAAGCTAAAACTGTGTCGGCAGGAACCTGCACTGGGCGCTACATCTGGATTTTTCAAATATTGTTCAACAAATATATATAAAACTAATATTCAGAGAATGCCTAATATAGCCCCTATTTTGTGCCAAAGTCAAGTTTCTCTGACGACCCATTCTTGAATTAGAGTAATAATGTGATTTTGATTTTTCTACTAAATCCGACCTTGACCTTTGACCTATACTCAAATGGATCATTGCATCTGATGCGCATTAGGTATATGTATAAACCCATGTAATTTCATGGTGATATCTCAAGTGTTCTTTGAGTTACAGCATGATATGATACACACACACACACACACACACACACACACACACACACACACACACACACACACAGTGATTACAATAACCTCACCCAATCAATGGTGGGTGAGATCAATAACCTTAAATGTACAGAATACTACAACTGAAAACATTTCTGGTCCAGTGTTTTGATGTAGTCCAACATTTGTCCTTATGACAGGTTGTGTTAAATGAAGTGAAGTTAACCTGAATATGGTAAATGACATTCTTTGTCCCACTTGTGGATGAACATTAAAAGTTTGCATTAGTTTCACAAGCAAATACATCAAAGATTGATGTGTCTATATGTCTGCTTATGTAATGAACCTGCATCTGGAACATCAAATCCAGGTAATATAGGTGGTTAGGAGTTACTCAACCAATTTGTTTACATTAAATTGATGATTTGTTTGTAGCTTCATGACCGTAAAGCTGCTACATCCAGTATAACTGTGTGAAAGTGGCACTGTCTAGTTTACCAGAAACAGTATTCATATTGTTTTTAGTTTCTCAATTCTATGAAACAAAGGTAAAAAGGACCGTGGAAGTATTATCATGTGGACAGGTCTTAAATCTCACAACAGCCATAAAAGATGATCTTGCTTTGCGTCTATTGGAAGTTAGCAAACAGCTTTGGAGGTACATTACAATTAGCCAGTGGACTGGATTCACTAACTGTCATGGCCAGTGCTGTAGTTTCATTCCAACATGGCAATTAATAAACAAACTGTACTCAAGATCTATGAAGCATCAGAAACAGTAGCATGAAATGATTATCCGATTATAGTGGAGAGATAGCGAGAGAGAGAGAGAGAGAGAAACCCCTGGAGGGCAGTGTTGAATGCTCCAGCCTTCTGGAAATTCTTACTTTCTAAAATAACACAACACGGCTCTTCTTCTGAATCACCATGTTCTTTGTCTAATTTTTTCTTCTGAATTTTCATTAGAAAGTTGTACATTGCCTTCTTCTAAATCATCTTCTGAATCTCCATCTTATCTTGCATCACCATTTTTAATACGATTCTTCATTTGAATGACCTTCCCTCCTATGAACCAGTTTCTAAACGATCTTCTGAATTTTTCTTCAGAAATGCTCAGGTTCTCACGTATCAGGATCTGCTTAATCCAATATTGCAGAATTGAAGAATTACTCTGTAAAAGTTACTGATTAAATGCATCTATTACATACTTGGTATTAGGTGTTTCTTCTGCAGAAATAATCCTGTGTGTTCTGACTAGCCAAACCCATCACCTTTAACATCATTAGTGCCAGAATAATTCAGTGTGAATGTGTTGAAATGAAGGGTCAGTACAGAATCTCTGGACAGTTGGGAAATGCTCGTCTTTTCCTGAATGCGGAAGGAGAAGTTTTGATGTTTCACTGACACAGCGATCAGGAGGGGTAATTTCTTCTCAGGTGGCAGAGGTGCTTGTTTGGATATAATTGGAAAACAACATAGAAAAGCCAGATTATAACTGGGAGATTGGCTAGTTGTTTTTATATGTCAAGACATGTTGAGTTGACCTTTAAGTAGACTGGAAAGTTCTACATGAAAAAAAAACTGCATTTAAAACGGTATCCTTTCATAAATGTTTTGCATCCATTTATCAGTGAGCACAATAAAGGTACTGATAAATCGCTCTTAATTTATGTAGAAAAGCAAAACCTGATTTAAAAATGACAAAGAATTGAAATATTGCACATTAGCATTTCACTGTCCCGTGTCTTTATACAAATGAAAACAGATGTTGTTGAGCAGTGACAAACGTATGCAGTCAGTGAGACTTAATCATATAAAATGTGTGATAAGTGTCACTGATCACAGGTTTTATTGAAAATTGTCTGTCACATTTTGTGAACAGTAGTGATGTTACGAGATGTGCTAAGTAATGGAGGGCTTGTTTCCGCAAAGCACGTCCCGGAGCATGCGTCATTTAGGGGCGGGGCCAAAAATATTAATGTCCAAAGCCTCACTTGCCCGGCTGTACCACGTGACTGCTTTGGAAAGTGGTTCAGATTGGGTCACCAGGTTTGACAGCAATATAAATGTGGGTTCTTGATAGAGGTGTGAAGTGAGTATAGAGTTTAGATTGATTTTATATCGCTTGAAGATAATATTAAAGTTTACAGAGGGAGATAATTGTAAGAGGATGGAGTCAGCTGGGAAGAGGAGGACTTCCCCTGTGTGGGAACAGTTTGATTTGATAACTCCTATAATAACTAAATCTAACATTATTTCTTATCTACATTTGCTTTTGTCTTGGAAAATAAAAGGCAAAACCTGATGGTTACTGTACATTCCAGCGAACTATACATTTAACTTTACTCAATCATGTTTGATTTATTGTTGCTACTTTTAGGTGTGGTGTTAATTTGTGATATCGAGTAGTGATGTTTCAGTGGCCTGTAACATCATTTCTAAGCACCAAAAATCAAGTATTTATGGTTCTGTTTGCTTGATACTAGTCTAGTAGGAACCCAGGCCAAGTGGTCAACAGATTTCAACCCTAACCCTACCATCAATCTATGACAAACATGTGCTTCTTGAAAACTAAGGGAGGAAATGAGTTGAGCGTTTCAGCACCATGGACAGAGGCGCAACAGAAAACATTGACTCTAAACTATTGACGTGTGTGTGTGTGTGTGTGTGTGTGTGCTATATAAACTCAGATCATTTACAATCACTTTGGTTTATAGAAGCCATTTTCCCCTCCTGATTATTTGTTATTGCTGTACATAATCCCTTTATAGCCATATTGTATCTTAAATATTTGGTGCATACTGGTCATTACAGCAGACAGTTATTTTACAGCTTTTCTCTTGTATCAGTCAGTTCATACTATTACTGTAACTTGGCTTTTCTAAATACGTGATCTGCACTAACATGTTTACGTACAACTCAATTGTTTATTAGACTGTAAGTAACGTTCTTCCTAAAAACTGCATGAAAAATGTTTTATTTCATAGTGCTATGATATTGCATTTTAAATGCTTCTTTGCTTCAAAGCTTACACACATGTTGTCCAGCTGAGTGGACATTTTTGTAACTCTCTAAAAGAAAAAAAAATAAGTTGATTAAAATTTCATTTTCAATCCCTTTTTTTCATGCCTAGAGAAGAATAAAAACACTTGTGAAAAAAATATTGTTTAACATTCTAATAATTCATGCATCAAAGACTTAATACAGTGACTGAGAAATGCATATTTGTGGTTATTAGAACTTAACTAAACCAACGAAAACCTATTATTGGCTCGAGGGCTTTTACACAGCACATGAATGCATTTTAGGTTCCACTAATTGTTTGAGTTTTTTTGCCCTAATATCTAGCTTTTTGTGTGTATGTAATATTTTTTATATAGCATCAACAGTGTCAAGGTACTGCGTCCTAAGGCCTGAACATATTCTGCAAGAGCATAGAAATGTGTTCTTGTGACCTTTAGGAAAATAAAGTTTTGGTCAGGATATTTCGTATTTGCCAGTAAGGGCAGAACTCTTGGGGAGTCCTCCACATTTGTGCATTAACCACAGCCCCTTCAGATTTTTGACCAATAACACAATAGTTGTCGACCCCCAGATTAGAAAGTTCTGCTTGGATGACGTGTCAAGAACAAACCGCAAGAAAAGATTAGCATCACAATAGAACAAATATATTTATTCTTGTGAAGTACGAACAGGACTTTAGTAACATTTTCTTAAAATTCTTAGGTTTCTTTCTAGTTGGTTGATAAACTGTGATATCGAAGAAGCATTGACAACACTGGTCGTTTCCTCAATAAAAATTTAACAAAAGTATAATGTAGACTTAAAAATGTGTGGCGTCATTGAATATAGGACAAGGAGCTGCTTTTATAGTTGGTTTATTTATTTTAGTTTTTAATCTAGCAAACTTGGTGTTTCCCCGTAGGTGGTCAATAAAGATGATTATTTCCTATTACTCACCCTTCATTTAAGCAGCTGCAGCATACATTCAGTTTTGGATGGAAGCTCCGCACCAACTGGAGTTTCACCACTTCTCCATTTTTTACTTCAGCCTCCATCTGCAGATTCAGCTTCACTGTCACAGGAGGAAGTCGATTTACTACTGTTAAACTTTAGGAAATTCTCCAACTTTTATTACCCAGTCATCGAAATGTTTTAATTTCTGAACCTTATATCGTTATGTTTCTATTTTCTTTATTTCCAGGACTACACAGACGCTCTGATCTCAAACTACTACGTAAGTTATCTCCTGTTCATTTTAGACACTTTACTACAATAATGATTTCAAGTTAATTTTCCACTTAATACTTTTTCAGTTGTGGCCTCCAGTCCAGATTGCAAACTTCTACTTCATCCCACTGCAACACAGGTAATGAATGATCTTGCCATATATTTATGATCACATGTAAAATCACAGTTGCTTTTTTAATTTCATTGTACACTTGTATGATGACAAAGTATTCCCTTCTCTATTCTATAAAACCCTCCAATGCTTTCACCCATTTCATTTTCTCACTTGAAAGCTACATCTTGGAGATGAACTGGGACACATTATGAGTGAAGTTACTTGGGGTCATTGGGTGTTTCGGGCCTTTCAAATATCATACACCCTCGCCCAGGCGACCCAACTGGGGGTGATCAGCAGCGTTCACCCTGCCCTCTTTATCCGTATAAGTGGGGTGGTTTCGCCCCAAATATTCAAAAGAATTATTCATTTTGGGACACAAGCACCAAATTTGGCACACATAGATTAACATGCTGGACTAGCAACCTGATGTGGTAGAAGTAAAACAGTAAAACACAATTTTATTTTATTTGTTAGGATATCAAGAAAATAAAATCCATGGCTCAGTTGGTAGAACAGGTCGTCCATTAACCTAGTCAGTCTGTTGTGTCCTTGGGCAAGACACTTCACCCTCCTTTCCTCCAGTGTCACTCACACTGCTGTATGAATGAGTATGAATATTCGGTGGTGGTCAGAGGGGCCATAGGCGCGAAATGGCAGCCACGCTTCTGTCAGTCTGCCCCAGGGCAACTGTGACTACATATGTAGTTTACCACCACTAGAGCGAGCATGTGAGAGTGAATGAATAATGGCACACTAATGTGAAGCGCATTGGGAACCTTGAAAAGCGCTATATAAATCTAATCCATTATTATTATTATTATTATTATCAAATATTTGTTATTTGAATTAGTTTCAGTGGTTGAATGTTACGCCCAGGGAGTCTCAAATTTTTAAATAAAAAAATGTGGACTCAGTCTGAAATTCATCATTGCTGTAGAAAATCCTAAAACACAGACCTTACTGAAAGTGATAGTCTGACTAAAGCACTTCCTGATGCTGGATGACCTCTAAGACGAATAGGGTTGAAGATTGAATACATTTGTTTAGGACTTTCCATCCAAACAAAACACAACTTGCTCCTATTTTGCAGGTTGGCCGTCGTCCAGATTGTCGCCGTTGTCTGGAACTCATACCTGACCTGGAAAGCCAATAAGATGTGAAGGATGTTATGTGGAGCCACCCAGTGAGGGTTACTGCACTCATACATAGTGTGTAATGCGGCCAATTCTGGTCAAACTTACTTTAGGCTCCTTAGTTGTCTGATATTTCTGATGTGTTAAACTGTGACTGAGTCACTTATAAAGGTCAGAAGAAAGCGCTCGACTACTCTGAATGACAAATTCACACTTGAAAGTCAAACTCGCATTCGCAGAAATGTCTGTGAAAGGTTGTTATTTATGGGAATGAGATTTGGCAGCGGTGGAGCCGCACATACGCACACACACTCACATATATTAACACCTACTTTTCTAATCTTGTATTGTTTGGTAATTAGTTGAAATTACTTAATTGAAGGACAGCGTGTAATATTTTAAGCAATCAGTAATTTGTGTTACCTCTATAAATATCTCTACTTTTATTATACATTCCTGAATTTGTGGGAATTTATTTAGAACATCTACGATTTGTTAATTTAAATGCTTAGAAAAGGGCAGTTATGCTACATTTAAATTGTTTTTTTTGGTCAGAAAAGTGATTCTAGGTCTGTAAAATCTAGTAAATGCATTATAAAGTACTTAAATAAGGCCATCTATATTAAATTTAAGACTTTTAAAGTGTCACTGACATGATTTTACAACTATACATATTTTGAAAGAAATTTGAAACTGTTACTGTCTAAACAAATCCACCTACCTCTAAACATAATTTAACACCTTCTATTAACCATGAACAATGTGAATTCTTTGATTTGTCAAAACAAATTTTATGTAACTTAACACGCTGTTTTTAAACTGTTTATAAAAGAAGTTTGATGTTGAAATATATGGATATAGCACATTGTATTTTTACTTTAATTGGTCAAATAACTTGATATTAAAGGTCCAATGTGGGATATGTTTGCATCTTCATTTGTTTGCCATTGTTTGTGTTTGACTGTTCTTTTAAAGCCTGGTTCATATGAGAGGCCGTATACACCAAAAATATCAGCTACACTGACACTATTAAACTCATCACTCTGCTAATGCTAATGCTAATGCCTGTGCCTGCAGTGACCACTTGGTCAGAGGTATGTTCCAAAGCGAACTTTTTTTTTTTTGTGGATGTGCTATATGTCATTAGGTTGTCGATGAATGCTCATTTACACTGTTGTAATATGGTTTACCTAGACATCCAGATGTGTTGAATGTTTGTTTACATTAGTCGCTACTGTTAGCAGCTAGCAGCACAATTAATGTAAACAAACATGCAACACATCTTTATAAATAAAACCATAATAATTATTGCTGAGCCTTGTGGTAACGAGGTTCTGGACCCACCAGCTGACAAACTTCTATGCCTCCAAACTTTTCTACACTTTCATCTGCTGCTGGTGCAGTAGGATGTCTTCAGGACCTGGTAGTTGGTAATATCCACAGCTGAGATTGTTGGCAAATCTCTGAGCAGTAATTTTCATAAGATACGGGTCACGTCCAATACATTTTAACTATGTATCTCTGTTTCAACACTGGATCTAAATCCGTCCAATAAGCACGCTCTTCAATGGTTACTTCCTGAAATGGCAACGTCATCATAGTCATGTGACTGAAACCTACCTATTGAACCCTGGTCTCCTGGAGGAAAGGTTGAGTCTGGGCCCACTGGAGCATCTTCAGCACTGAAGGACTATTCTACTGCTCAGGTGGATGAGGAGCAGCTCAGGAGGTCAGAGGTCACAGGGCCATCTGAATCTTTACCTGAACAGATGAGAAACAGTGACGTCCTCTGGTGGTTCAGTCAGTTAATCATTGAATTAGGAACTTGAAGGTTATGGGTTCAAACCCAGTGTGGACTCGAATGCTAGATGTTTTATTAAAGGCTAAAAATATGACTGGAAACATGCAGATGAACTTAAATAAATGACCTAGATCATTTTTAACCAAATGTGATGATGGTCCAAAGTGACCCCTTTTAACACCACAGTCAATTCATGATGAGGATGTTAAGGTTGTGGACTCTTATAAATACCTGGGCACCATGTTTGACTACCAGCTTAAGTTTGTTTTAAATACTGAATCAGTAGTGAGACGGTCCCAACAGAAAACTCACTTGTTGAGACTCCAAACCTATTGTGTGTTCTGTGTACCTGTCCTACATTGAGAGCCCCCTGATATTTTCTTTTATCTGCTGGTTCAACAGCTTGACAGTGAAGGATAGGAACTGTCTAAATAAAATTGTTAATGTGTGCTCCAAAATTATAGGCGTACAAATGACAGACCTAAACTCTCCCTGTGAGAGATGTGTTTTTAAAAAGGAAAAAGGCATTATCAACCAGGAACATATTTTTAATAAAGAATTTGTATTAATGCCATCAGGAAGTTAGTTACAAGCAGCCTGTTATATTTAACATAATTTATTCCTTCTGCTGTTCGGCTGCTAAATGCAGAGATCTGAGTGGGGAATTTGAATATTGTTTAAGGTTTCTGTTTTATGCATTTATTTATTTATTTATTTATTTATTATTATGACACACCCATGCATGTGATTCTATTCTATTCTATTATATTCTATTCTATTCTATTCTATTCTATAGCTTAACTATTTGAACACCAGGGGGTGGTGATGAGTTTTGGAAAAAAAGACTCAAAACACATTGAAACCCTCTTGAAATCATGTAGAACTTTAATGTTGCTGCTGTGGAGAAATGAACATGAACACAAGGATTTTCTTGACAAATCACTGAAAATCATAAACACATGCAACTCTTACATGAAACTTTAAAATGTGCTGTAGCTGTTGAATAAGTCAAACTAAAGAATAAAAACTAATCTGGAGGTTTTTAACACCTAGACAATCACTGCTTACATGCATGTGTTTCTTCTTGTTTGTTTTTTTTCCCCCCAATTCTTTGTATTCAGAATTAGCACATTTATAATGAAGTGTATGAGATGTAATAAAGTTTTATATCTGAAGATGTGACTGGCATGTTTGACCTCACTAACTTTTACAGCCAGCTTTGTTTGGTCAGGTGGGGTGATGTTGGAGGCTGCAGAGCTGGGCCGTCAACCAAAATTAACTGCACACATTTTTCCACGCAAACACATTTGAGCTATATCAGGGGAAAGCAAGCAGAAAAGTCTGACGAATCCACTGATACTCCGCCAAATAGCCTCCTCACTCAGGGATGCGAACCTCTCCCCAGAAACTTGGAATATGTTTTTAATTCGGTGCCCAGGCTTGGTGTGTTTTAAGTCCATGCCAAGGTAATTAAATGATGGTACAGTACACAGAACTGTTCAATGGAACTGGTACACAAAGTATGCTAAAGCCAACAGTTATTTACATGTTAATCTGGGAAATTTTTAATTTACCAACTTCAACAACAATATACTGACTTTTCTCTTAACCATTTGTTGGTTACACTACAAAAAAAAAAATCACAATTTAAAAAATATTGTTTTGTTTTTTCCACCTCACAGGGACTATTATAACATCAAACATAGATTATATATATAATTCCTTTAGCTATACTTAGTTTTTTGCAAGTGTATGTGTGTATGTGTGTGTTATATATTCAAAATTTCAATGTTACGCTTCTTGATGCAAATGATTCATGAATGAAACTGTTTATTTTAAACACTTGGTTAAAACTGCCCCCAGGTAATTCATATGGTGGTTTTTTCCCCTTTTCAATGTTGGTTCATTATTGGCTTGGTCTTAAATGTAATTTCAAACAGCATTAAAAAAAACTCTTTAAAAGTCTTGAATTTTACTTCCCCTGAGCTGCAGGAACCCTGTTAAATAAACTGGAATTACTGTAATAAACACTTTTAACAAACTCAGAAAATTACAAATTATAAATCAGGTGTTAACAAAATGAACATGTTTGCTTCCATTTACCAAGTTCTTTATCTGATATAAAACAAATAGTAGATTTAA
Organism: Siphamia tubifer; assembly: GCA_020466265.1. Taxonomy (NCBI): domain Eukaryota; kingdom Metazoa; phylum Chordata; class Actinopteri; order Kurtiformes; family Apogonidae; genus Siphamia; species Siphamia tubifer. The sequence goes on along the minus strand of CM035805.1, from coordinate 28,950,315 downwards.
AACCTTCAAAATGAAGAAGCTACTAACCAGCTCACTGTCTCAGGCTGGTAGATACTGGAGGAAGGTGGGTTCCAGTCTTGTGTGTGTCACTGTATTTTAAAGACCACCACCCTATTCGTAGATTTAAAAGCCCATAGGGGTTGGAGAGGGCGTGTCTCTGCCCCTCTGTAATTTGAGGTTATTAAAGTATACTTAAATTAAAACATTACTTAGTATTCTAAGGTTCTGTCAGTCCTACTGGGAGACTAAGTGAGTGTTCAGTGTCTTTGTCCAAAGACACTTGGACATTTGGACAGATAGAGCCAGGACACGAACCTCTGACCCTTCAGTCATTGGACGAGCCGCTCTACCAACTGAACCACAGCCGCCCCTAAATCAAATTACTGTTTTGTGATTGTAATTTTTTTGGTGTGATAGATATTGGTGGTTATTTGGAGTGCTCTGAAATATTATTTCAACATCTACAACATCAGTTAAGTAGATTTTTTGCAATCATCCGTATTTGAAACAATAGAAATAACAGTACAATATCATTCTCACTATGTTCACTTATATGCGCAATAGTTCATAGAAAAAAGTATTAGTTGGAAGTACTTAAAAAGAAGAACATGTTACAGCAACTTCATACATTTGAGTTAGTTGTAATATTTTTTAAACTTTGAGTATTCACAACAAAATATGTTTAATTATTCTGAACATTGGGGTTTACAGTGTGTCGTAACAAGGGAGAAAACTGTTAAATTTTAAAATGGTGCAAACCATTGTGATTGGTTTATGGTTGGTTTACCTCTTATTAATAATAAATTGGAGCTGAGACTAAATAATCTGCAGCTGGTCAAAGGTCATTACTCAGATGTATAGAAATAAAAAGACAAATGTATCTGAAAACCAAATGATTCGAATTTTATGGGCAACAGTGCATAATAACTACTTTTACTTTCTGTACTTTACAAACAATTTGTTTATAATATTTACATCATTAAATAACGTGTTAATACAGAACTTTTACTTTGTTTTATTTTATTAATGAGCAAGTAATTATAGATACCCTGGTGTTACAACACACACAAAGATTTAGTTTATTTCATATGTGATATGTGTATATTTATTATGATATATCTGTCCATATATGAAAAACACAATGCTAGAGTCAAAATAACTCATGTATATTAAACATCAATGCAACATCAATTCCACTATAATTGGCACTGCCTGAATAAAATACATACATGGAAATGTGATAGAGAATGAATAATTGCACAGCAGAAAAACACTGTGCCCAGTTTTTAAGGTGACTTGTAGTACATATCAGTGTCAATATAAGGATTGAAATCTAATATAACTATTATAAATATAGGCTACACAAGATTTAGTTCCACTCTTGTCACCGTCAACAAACAAATGAGCAGCTCCAGGTTATATAGTTATTATTTGGAGACTGTTAGATGCCCTCTCATCTTTGTGAATCTCCTCCAGACCCCTGCGCCCTCCTCTGGAGCCCTCTCCTCCTCATACTTATAGGGGCTGGGCAGCTGGAAGTTTAGAAGAAAGGTCAGAAAGTCCTGTCAGTTTTCTGTCCAACCCAGCATCCCCAGCTGTCCTTCAGGACAACACTGCCCCGCGTTCCGATATTTGTCCAATTTCCAAACTGTGTCTATCTGTGCTTGCATTGACGTCAAAGGAGCAGACTGGATGTATAAAACCATCGGTCCTCTCCAGTCCCCGCTCACAGGGACAGTTTCCAGACTAGGCTTCGACTCCCGACTGCAAACTTTGGCTGCAGCATTTGCGAAGAATAGAGTAAGTGATTAAGTATTGCTTTTTTTTTTTTTTTAAGTTTAAACCAAAAATAGTGTGAGAAGTAGAAAGTGATCAGACAAAACAGCACAGGTATACCTTTAAGATGAGTGTGTGTTCGATGAAATGTTATTTTTACAAGTGTGATCTTTTGAAAAGTTTAAAGATTTTACGCATGGACTTTGACATTTTTACAAGAGACTGATTTGAATTTTAAGTTTCTTGTTTAAATATCATGAATTGTATTAATAATAATTGTTGCGTACAACTCGGATTAAGGAGATACCACATCCATCTGAATCATAGGCTGAGATAAAAGCATCTACAGAACAGGAAAAAAGTAGGAATTGTGGAGTTACCCCCCCCCCCCCCAAAAAAAAAAAACGTTGGTCTCCATATTCTCCATATTACGCACGAGCACAGTAATTATTATGTTACTGATTGTTCATCAACTAATGGTTTTGTGACTTGTGAATTCCAGGACATGAAGCCTGTCCCCCTGCTCTTGCTCCTCTCCTCGGTCCTCCTCTCGTCACACCTCCACTCCGTCGTGGGTAGACCGCGCACCCTCCCCGGTTTACTGGATGGCAGCGGCCGGATCCAGACGCAGCACCTGGACGAGCTGCTCCTCAGAGCGGCCGCGCCCGGTAACAGCGCCGCTTCAGATCTACTGGTCGATCACATCCTAAAGTTCCTCCAAAAGAGGAGCTCGGATCCTGTGCAGCGTCTGTATCCGGAGGAGGAGAACGAAGAGGAGGTGAGAGAAGCGCTGAGGACGGTGTCACAGCAGTTGAAACGGAGCGAAGAACCACCTCTATCCATCGACCTCACCTTCCACCTGCTGAGGAATATGATCCAGATGGCCAAGATGGAGAGCCAGAGGGAGCAGGCTCAGTTCAACCGCAAAGTCCTGGACGAGGTCGGGAAGTAAAACTCTGTTCAAGCCCCTGTCTCTTTATCCAAGACCTCTGACATTGTTTTATGTTTGTGCGCCTGCCTTCCTTCTCCATCGTTTTACGCACAGATGGTGCCATTTTACGCATCACCACATCCGCGGCTAAATGATCCAGTTGTATTTTGAAGACTTAAGGAAAATATGGAAACGGACTAGGTAGACCTTACATCCATCATGTATTGGTCTTAAATTACCTTAATACTGGACTTGTGGTGGACTTTAAGGAAGTGTGGGATTTCAAGCGCATTTATTGTTTATGACTCAATATTTGTATATGTATTATGTAAAATTGTTTTGTGAAAAAAGTGAAATGACTATAAAATATAAACCATAAGAGAACACATGATGTGCATAGGTTAATTAGATGGAGTCATTTCCCATTTCAGATATTGGAGCTATATATACCCCTTAAAACCCTTTGAATAATTCACTCTCCCTGTTCATAAAGTCACAAATCATACATGTTATCTATTTATTCACCATCTGGTAAACTATACAGCCTGTTTGCCCCGAGAGAAAAAAAAACCCCACTTGGTGTAGATTATTTGCTCATCTACACCCTCAATTCTCACCTGTTTGTCTTTTACTTTGAGTGGGAGCACTATCGCCTGTACTGTATCTACTGTAGCATGCTGACCTTCAAAAAAACAAAAAAGAACAACAACAAAAAAAAGAACAGAAAGAAGCTTTATTTGACTGTCAAACATTTCTGTCCAACACCTGTCAACTTTGTCTGTTTTAGCAAAAGAAATATAAGCTTTTTTGCCATTTATATTTTGTAATAAAAAAAAAGTTTGAAGTACAATACATTGTTTTTGGTTTTGTCACTGTAATGATTTGTGAATTGATAAATACAAGTTTTTGTGACCAATCATAGAGTTAAAGTGTCATCAAATGCTTCTCTGTGGTAAAAAAAACAAACTTTCCCAAAACAATTAAAATGACAGTAATGTAAATAGTATAAATAAGACCAGTAAGTAAGAATGTGAGTACGACTTTGAACACCTCTGAAACCTAGACAGCAGGAACCAGAGGAGGCTGGTTTAATTCCCTGCAGTTCAGAGACAGATGACAGACAGAGCTGTGAGCAATGTAAAACAATGACAACCAATCACTGTGCGGTGGTGCAGTAGTTAGCACTCGTGCTTCACAGCCTGAAGGACGCTGGTTCGATTCCCGAGGCGCGTGGGTTTTCTGCAGATACTCCGATTTCCTCCCACCAGGTTTATTTAAAACACCTGTGAGAATGATTGTTTGTCTATATATGTTCAACCATGTGATGAACTGGTGACTCATGGAGAGGCTAAGTCACGCCCTTTTACTTCCGGTCCATGGGTGGTTAGCTTGCAAAAACATTGAATGGGAGTGAAGCGAGTCAAGCTAAATTTTGATTCCGTTTGACAAGTGTTCTGAAATTCACATAAGATAGTGGTTAATAAGTAGGGTGACCACCCGTCCCGCGAAGCGCGTGCGCGTACAGCGTTTGAGACTCAATTCACGCGTCCCGCAAATTGAGACCGTGTCCCGCATAATCAATGTTTGCTAAAAAAAAAAAAAAGGTGATCCTCTATCTCCATGAGCCCCAGCCAGCCAAACAAACCAACATCATTTGACAGTTCATCCCGCCACTGTCGCCACACCCACCCCTTAGTTGAAGAGTTGACTAGGTTGTTGTCAACTTGTTGTCATGACACCACACGCACGTGCAGAGACACACAGGGAAGGAACGCGCACTTCCAAACATGGAGAAAGAAACTGACTCACCAGCACCAATCAACCTGTGGTGCTGAGTCACTATAATTCCTGGTAATCTACTGAAAAGAGAGACTTTTGACTTTTTCTGCCCCTCCTGATACCCTAAAATTAAATCGCTAAAGTAAATCTGTGAATTCATTGAAAGTTTTAAATATTTTGAATCTTTATTTTAACAAATAATACAGCGTACATCATAGTTAGGGGAATAGGGCAATATTAATATACCATGTAAGGTGCTATGAACTAGAAATGGGAAACAATGTGCGGTGTCCCACATTGTCCCCCCAAAACAAACCTTTTGTCCCCCCTTGGGCTTATTGCCAGGTGGTCACCCTATAAATAAGACATATTTGATGTGCCATAGGTAGACCGTCCGTTTTTTGATGGGAAGCAAGTGTGACATTAGGTTTTATGTGGGCTTAGTAAGAGACTACAATGTGTCGCATATATGACGTCACACTCCACCGAGCTGTGGTGTGGAGTCGGTGGTTACGTCACATACGCGCCAGGCGTGTAGTTCAAATTATTAACGGGTTTTACTCGCAAATGAATCAGCCGTTGGTTAACAGAAGCAGTTGAAACACACATCAATAATTATCATTTATCACGAGGTACAACATGTGTGTGATTGAGGGCACATGACAAACCAGATATGATTTTAGCATTTTATTTCCTATTAATTTTCCGATCTCACGCTCCATGAGCCTCCCGGAAGGGGCGGAGACTTAAACTCTCCATACACCGCTTTCGCCCCCATTGTACCTGGATTCGACCCCCACAGACCCCCGTGACCCTAGTGAAGATAAAGCAGGTTCAGATGACGAGATAAGAAGTGGACTGTGTTTATGATGGAGTCATCGTTGAAGTTGTTCATGATGAGAGAAATGATTCGAGTGAGTAATGATGGACAGACTAATGGGTTAGTCATAATTTGGCTATCACTAGGGTTTTGCAAAGTAGAAAAAAAAAATGTGATGAAAATGATACGCTGCTTTAAAGTTCAGCTGTAGAGTTATGTATGTATTTGTACATGTAGATAAAACAGAAATAAGTTCAACATTAAACATCTACAGCAGTAACATATACAGAGCACAGTTACCATTTTACTCCACAATTATTACATTTCAGCCATAATTTAGACACAATTTCTCATTAAACTGAAGTATTTTTGCTTAATATTTTAAATGCAGTACTTTGACTTTACTGAAGGACATTAACGGTGTCTTGGTTAATACAGAGCAAAAAGGCATAAGGACCAAACAGAAGTCAGAAGAGCCTCTGGGCCTCTAGTTTATGTGACTCAATCCAAACTGTGGGTTTGTGTTGGTGATTCTTCTGCCACAAAACAGGTCCATGTGTATGTTTGTGTCTTCATCATATATGTAATTTCAATGTCATCTGCCTTTATAGTGCTTCACAGAGGTCTGTGCACATAGCTCTGCAGATAAAAAAAAAAAGCAGGAAACATGGACATGGACAAAAACTAAATTCAGCACAACCTAAAAAAGTACAAACAATAATATTCATGGTGCACCAAGCATTTTATTGATAATATAACAAAAATCAATCAACACCTAAGGCAGAGATTATCAGGGCATGACAACCTTACATTAAAATTCATTATTAAGCTTTACATGAAGTACTGGTGTATTTACAAAACACAAACATTAACACAACTAGTGTGCTATATAAACCTCTATCGGTGTATATTTAGAATCGTTACAAGCCTATAAAAGTAGTGAAATAAAAACTCAAAGTCTCAAGAGTTACAAGAAAAAAACAGTGTTGGCAAAAATGGAAAACATCAAATATAAAATCACAGAGAATTAAAATAATGGTGTCCATACAGTTGGAATAATTTTGTTTTCACACACATTCTTTTTATTCTCATTTATAGATCTCATTAATCACCAGTAGCAATGATTACATACTGAGTCCTAGTTGCATTTTTATCAAGAACAAATCACATTATCAAAGTAATTTCATGAAAACAATCAAAATATTTCAACTTCATGGGCAACAGTGACTGCATATATGACTTAGGAAATCCTCCTTAATATGAAATAAAAAATAATAATCTAAGAGCCTTGTAAACAAAAGTCAAAATCCCACAAATCATGACTTGTTGCCAGTATTGACACAAAATGCATCATGACTAGGCCCATGTGGGTAAACAAATCAATAATATATTTTGGTGCCTCAAAAATAAAATGTTAAGAAATCGATGCAATGGTTTGATCGGAACAAATATGATCATTGATCTGTGTCCAGTGATGATTCGTTTTGACACTGGTGACTAATAACAGTGTCAGGAAAAGTCAAATTCTTTGTAAATCAAATGTTTGTGTCGACTTCACCTCCTTTCTCTTAGTATTAAAGGAGTAGTTTGGAGTTTTTTTTGGTTTTTTTTTTTACAGATGCAGGAACAAATAACAAGGATCAATTAAATGTCACTTTGTTCATTTGGTCCAAACTTTCAGACTTTTCTACTTTGATTTATGTTTTGGCCACAAAAAAACAAAACACTGAAGAGCACCAGGGCTGTTAACGGACCAGGACCCAAAGGCACCAGGGCTGTAAAACTCAGCACTTGGTCCACTTTAATTCTCTTTAACAGATTTAATTTAATCGGTGTCTTGTCTCTTTTCTTTGCCTCAACCTTTTCTGGTTCCATTTCTTTCTCTTTTCCAACTCTTTTTCTTCCTCTCAGTAGCATGTGGAAGAGAGGGGCGGAGTCAGCTGTGGCTCATTTGCATAAAAGCATGAGTCACTAAAACAGTGTTTTAATTAAAAAGGGCTGTTTCTCCAGGATGAAGAGGCTACTGTATCTCTTCATCAATGTGATATTTTGACCAAAGCATGTGACAGACAGGTCACTGAGACACCAGGAAACTGTTTTCACTTGTGGAAATGGGCACGACATGTCCTCTTTAAGTGTGATGAGATATTTGATATTCCATGCAATGGTTTGATATGAACAAATATGATCATTGATCTGTGTCCAGTGATGATTCGTTTTGACACTGGTGACTAATAACAGTGTCAGAAAAAGTCAAATTCTTTGTAAATCAAATGTTCATGTCGACTTCACCTTCTTTCTCTTAGTATTAAATGAGTAGTTTGGAGTTTTTTTTGTTTTGTTTTGCTTTTTTACAGATGCAGGAACAAATAACACGGATCAGTTAAATGTCACTTTGTTCATTTGGTCCAAACTTTCAGACTTTTCTACTTTGATTTATGTTTGCGGCCAAACGTTTTAGCCGCAAAAAAACAAAATATATATTATATAACAAAATATATTCCCCGGCGGGGAATATTTTTCGATAGTAACTCGTGTGCCATGTATTATCCCGCTTATTCTACGGGTTATTACAGTTTATTACTGTCACTACTCTAACAGACTAGTGTTGTGAAATAGGCGGGGCAGGCAGAAGGCGGGTGCAGAGAGTTTTAGATGGAGAAAAGAGAGAGACGGATGTACACAGTCAGGTCGACGAACGGAGCAGGTGTTGTCCCGTTCCTGCAAATAAATACTGAAAACGAAGCTCACTGAAACAGCTCCTTGTTTTCTAAAAACCAGCATAGAGGAGTTAACCCCGGGGTAAAATACTTACTTCAGCCCTGGAGATTTTTTACGAGAGGAGGACGGCAATTTACCCTGATTTCCTGACTACGGTAAAGATAACATCAGGATAGGTTAACATTGGATAAGCTAGCAGTTACAACGAAGCGAATATTTACTTTAAAAGTGGCCAAACTACCTGCGGAGTGATATGGTACAGTGAATCTGAAGTGACAAAACCTGTTGCCATGGGCAGCGGTTATCGAAAAAAATCCGCCCGCTGACATCATTCAAAGTGAACGGGACGTTCTAGAGGGCCGTAGAATAATGACTAGAAAATACACTTGTCAAGGTTTACATTTTTGCAGTGTGAAAAGACCACTGGAAGATCAGTGAAAGATCTTAGTGATTGCTGGACACTCAGTATTCTCATAAGGATTACCACACCTGTGTAAAGAGGGTTTAAGGAACTGCACAGTGACCACAAGCAAATGAAAGACGCAAGTGAGACGGTGCCACTGCCCCTTCAAACAGAAGCAGATCAGCCTCAGGACAAGCAACAGGGTTCAGTGAAAATGCACCAGACTAAAAAGTATCTGTGAAATTGTGAGTTAAATACTAGTGACCTGTTCGTCGTCAGTTTACTGTCGTTGTCTTTAGTGTTTGTGTTGGTTGTGGCAGAAGTTGGAGCTGCATATACTCCCAAACATTTTGAACCTGGGCTCTTTTTCTTCATAAATATTTCTCTTGTAGTCAGACTGTACAACTCTACTGTGTAGGAACCATCTTGCACCAGTATTTGTACATTTGTATATAGTATGTGTTTATTTTTTTTTTTTCTAAAGCTGTTTCTTTTTTTGTACATAAGACACAGTATTTCTATATATTTTTTATTTCTAGTACATATTTTAAATTTTTTTTTAAATTTCTATCTTAATTTTATTATTTACATCTATGATTATTTGCACCATTATTTGCACTGCTTTACTTCCTTTTTGCACCTTTTTGTACTTTTTCTGTGAGCTCCTGTAACAGTGAATTTCTCCTGTGTGAGATCAATAAAGTTCTATCTTATCTAAATTCATGTTCACTTCTCACAAGAGGATGAAATTGTTATTCTAGTAAAGTTCCAAGTTTATGAGCAATATTCATCTTTTAATAAGTTTTACAGCTTTGCATTTTTTGTTAATGATAAGCCTATTGTGGCATAATGAACAAAGGTTGGTTGTGTTATGTCTTACATTTTTACATGTTATGTTGAAGCAAATGTCTAAACCTTCCAGTAACAGTTTTCTAATTTGTATTTATAAAGTGTAGCATGCTTCTAGTGTTAGGCAACTAATCCTCTCAGTACATTTGAATAACTCAGGTAAAATGCAGATTATCAGCTTTTCCGCAGCATCAGATGTAGTGAATGTAGAAACTTCTGCGACATTGATTCATTAATAAAACCATGTAGTTTGATAAATATTAATGGTTATTGGTGTTTTCTTTTTGTGTGTGTAAAATGAACTTTATATTAACAATGGTTAAAAAAACAAAACACCAATCCATTAAAATACTACAACATGTACCTCATGTATCTGTGGTTACAGAAACATTTTATCCCAGTTCCATCTATTTCTGTCTTATTGATATAAATCCTACCTTGTTTTTTCTGAAAACCTGCCAAAAATGTAAATAAACACCATCATCGCTTTTATGGGCTTCGTGGAGCATTGTGACAGAACGCTATAGAAGGATGTTAAATCTTGAACAGTATATGAACAGGTCTTTTGACTTTTTTTCCCCCCCGCAATAGAGAATAAAAAAACCCTTCATACACTATGGATGTTTTCTCTGCACTATATATAGTAAGTTATAATTACACACAATATGCTGGATTTTTTTTTTTTTTGCCAACAAAAGACAACGATGTGAGAGGCAAAAATCTGGTTAAGTCAATGTTGTGTATCTAAGCTAATGTATAGACGTGTATGATTTAGTTTTTGTTTTTTCTCCTTTCATTGTCCTTGCTGTGGGTGACTCCTCTCTTCAATATGATGTGGATTTCTTCCAGGGGATTATGGTAAACCTCTTCTTCCGCCTGATTTTTGTTGCATTTTCTCAGGACAGCGGGGACCTCGAGTAAACAACAAAAGATGAATATCAGATCAGTGTCATCATCCCACGTCTAAACAATCACCAGCGACTCTCCAACTGCTCAGAGGAGGAGGAGGGTGCTGGTGTTGTTTAGTCAGCACGAATAGCGCGCTCCCCCTCCTGAGCGAATGAGGGGAATCCTTCGCTCTCTGCAGCTCCTTCTGTTTACGTAAGTGCTCTTGTTAGATGATTTCACACGTCTCTGTACGATACACAGTGAGCTGCTGCTGACTTCACACTGTGCACATTTACAAATCTTACAATTCATCAGCAGAGCAACAAGAACATCTATAAACAGACTCTGACACATGAGTTCACTCGGTAGTTGGAGATGCACTTTTTCATCGTACGTTACTTTTGTTTGTGTGCTGCTCTTTATTTCATGTATTTATTTCAAGATATGAAAAGTGGAACGACAGCTGACACATCCAACTTTAAACTATTTTAGTGCTTGCCTGCAAATACAGTGGATTTTTTATCGTCATCTTCACTTTCTGTCATGTAACGAGACAATGTCACAAATTTAGAAGGAAAGACATGATTGTCAAGCACATTTATGTCCAAAAGTTTAACAAACTTTTTTTGTTATTTAGTCAAATATCTGCTATAAAAAAAAAAAAAAGAAAATGATCAGGAGGTCAGTTTTTGTTTCTATTTTTTGTTGTATATTTGTTCATTTTATTCATGATTTTGTTCATATTTTCGGGGGATTATTATTATTATTTTTTTGTTTGTTTAAAAAAATGTGTTTGGAATGGTATCCCTATGGGTAATAAAGCACTTGTAAGTTTGTACAAATGGCTTGAAAAAAAATTAAAAATTAAATTATGAAAGAAAACCCAAAAAAGAACGAATATGCAACAAAGATTTTGAAAAAAGAACAAGAAATGAACAAAATTGCAAAATGAATGAAAATGAAAACTGAAAATATTTTTTCTTTCAAAAGTTGATTTTGATTGAACATTGACATTACAGTACATTTAATACCTTTTTTTTTTTTTTTTAAATGTATGTTTCCTATATTATACAATTCATCAATACTAGTGTATATGTAGATGATCCATAATTTACTAATAGTCCCTATGTTCCCCAGCTGCTAGTAGCCAAAAATTCTAAAACTTTTTAATAACTTTTAACTCCTAATCCTATCAATGTGTTTTAACTGTTTAAGTAAAAAGCCACTTGGATGTTCAGAGGCTCCATAGATAGAGAACATTATTGTCTGTTCCAAGTAAAAATAGAAATGTCTCTTTTGTCACGGCTAAGACAATATTCCAAACACCCCAACACCCAAAAGCACAATATAATATGAACATGGAAACACTGTCATTTTCTGTAACATTAATTCACTAATAAAACCAATGTAATTTGTGGTTGTAGACACTGTATGTTCAGTTTTATCCAGTTTAAATTTGACTTGTTTGACCATTTTCACATGTGCACAAATCAGTTAATTAAAATTCCAAAAAAATACATGATTTTCACTGATAAAAAAAATAAATAAATGCAAGGAATATTATATATAGAAAAATGACTTGGATAAGGTTAAATGTAGAGAAAAAAAAGGTCAAAGTAGTTTTAAGAATAAAAATTAGTGAATCTTTCTTGAAATGTTCTGCTTCATATTAATATATTAGTTTATGGAGATTTAATTAAAAGATGTTTCAGTTGTTTTGTATTCAGTGTTAGATATTTCAGATATTTTTTTTTTCTTTTCTTTGATTTACAATTCTTTGTTTCTGTTGTTGAAATGTTTTGGAAACTAAGTGGCAGATTTAAGCTGTTATTTATTCAAATCTATTACATAAAAAGACAAAGAGAATAAGCACTTTATTTTTTACTTACTTTAATTTAATACCTGAGGTAGTCAGGTTCTGATTCTTCTGCTTCATCAGGATCATCATCTCCGTCAACAACCCCTGAAAACACACAAACGATCATTCTCTCATTCACTCTCAATCACCGAACACTCACTAAAAGCTTTTGTGTTAACTTCATAAACAACATTAAAATGTTCACATTGTACTTCTTCACAGAGAACATGTTTCTACACAGTCACACATAACATTTGTGAATGCTGTAGCTCTTGCTAAATTGCTAATGATTAAAAAACCACCATTTAGATTTTGTTATTGTTCTTTGTACGTGTGCATTTCAGTAAAAAAAAAAAAAAAAAAAAAAAAATTAATGTCCAATTAAAAAATATGATCTAAGGCAGAGGTGTCCAAATTCAGTCCTCGAGGGCAGGTGTCCTACACGTTTTAGATATTTCTCTCTTCCACATGGTTCAGTTTAACCCTTTAACTCCTGAAACTTTAGCAGTTCCACAGTAAAAACAATTAAAATAAGCAAAAACATGAACAAAAATGGCTAAAGTCATCAATAAAATGAACAAAAATGAAGAATAAACTGACACAATAATTAGTAACATGAACAAAGTAAGACGCAACGTTTTTGTTAGTTTTGTTGCTTATTGTTTATTTTTCTACATTTTTTTTCTTCTTTTTCTTTTCTTTTTCCTTCAATTTTGCTCCATTTGTGTCTTACTTCATTCATGTTACTAAATATTTTGTCAGTTTAATATTCATTTTTATTCATTTTATTGGTGACTTCAGCCATTTTTGTTCATTTTGTTGTTTATTTTTAATTCCTTTTACTGTGGAACTGCTCAAGTTTCAGAAGTTAAAGGGTTAAACTGAACCATGTGGAAGAGAGAAATACCTAAAACATGTACGACACTGGCCCTCGAGGACTGGATTTGGACACCCCTGATCTAAGGAAATAAACCCTAAAGCATATAGTGCTTTAAATACTCCCTGTCCAGCTTAGAGATCACACCTGTGCTGAAGTCGATGTTTCTCAGTATGTCCTTGAGGTCATCAGTATCAATAACAAAGTTGTTCATACTTTCATATCCAAGTTCTGGACGCTCCAAGTTAGAGGTTCTGGCTGTTACTGCCATCCTGTTAAAAACACAAACCCATTTCCAACTGATAAAGACACTGTAGTTATAAATAATTAGGTGTAAATTTACTCCAGTTATCAGTGACATAAATATATTAATACCAATAAGTTCATTTAATCCTAATTGGAGCCTTATTAAAGAAACATATTGTAGTAAAGGAGGATATCCTTTTCTTTTTTACATGAAATAATTGCTTTTATTTTTTATTTTATTAACGCAACAGTTTTTTTCAGGTTACATTTTTGTCCTTTGCAGTTCAGTGTAATTTTTTCTTTCAATAAAGCTGTGAAAGTCTTGTCCCTTATAGAGGATATATAGGCTCTGTAATTCAGATGCCAGTGTTAGAGGCAGTGTCTTCAATATGAGTATCAGAAAATGTCTTTTTTTTTCCCCCAATTCTTTTTGCACCATTGTTTTTAAGATGACTGACACCAGTGTTTCTCAACCATGGTCAAACCGCGGTCCTCGAGGGTCGGGGTCCTGCATGTTTTAGATGTTTCCCTCTTCCATTACATCTGGAGGCCATTGCATCATTATCAGTCTGATGAGGAGCTGATTATTAACTCTTTAAATGTCAGCGCTGATGCATTCTGAATGGATGATTTTGTTTAAATATTCAGAAAAATTCAACAGTTTTACTTTATTTTGTGCATCGAAAAGGTGCCAAAAAGCAAGAGGTGTTTTATTATTATTATTATTATTATTATTATTATTATTATAATTTTATTTCACCATTTTTTTAAATTTTCTGTGACCAAATGTCAATACTAGTTTTCTTCTTTAGTAATTTTTTCCCAAAAAAGTTTCCACATTATTTGTCATTTTGTAAATATTTAGTAGTTTTTGTTCATTTTGTTTATTTTTCTACATTTTAGTTCTTTTAATTTTTGAATTTTTCTTTGATTTTCTGCCATTTGTGTCTTTACTTTGCTCATGTTACCAGTTATTTTGTTAGTTCTCAGGTGTTAAACTGAATCACATGGAAGAGGGAAATATCTAAAACATGCAGGACACCGGCCCTCGAGGACTGGACTTTGACACCTGTGTCCTAAAGGGACACTGTCATGCATGTTTGAAATGTTTTCTGAATGCAAAGATACTTATTTTATTATTTACAAATGTATTTATTGTAAGTTGCAGCAGGACTTACTTTTCTAGGATCTCTTTGGCGCTCTGTAAGAATGAGAGGGAAGAAGAGCGACAGAATGGAGGAAAAAAGACAACGTTAATCACACTGAGCTTCAGTTTTCTGAGCCAATGACATCTGTCTGACTTATTTGTCAGACGTGTCACCGTGTAAAATAAAAAGATGATTTTAAGAAATACAGCCGGCTGCCAGAATGGCCTCGTGGTGTTTACTGCCTGCTTCTTTCACCTTTATCTTCTTTAACACCTGCTTTGGCACAAACATAAAAACACTGACACCTGAGGCTCATACCTTCTCACACACACACACACACACCTTCTTCAGCATAGTAGGAACGATGGAGACACATTGCAACAGCAGTAAAGATGCTGAATTTAGTTTCAGCATCCTGCTCATCTCCACAGAGAGGTGTGGGTTTGAAGTGGTGAGGGACCATGCACACAACTGATGTCAACTTTTACCAACTCTATATCAACTTTATCTAGAACCATCAAAGATAAATTTACTCAAACTTAATCCTAATATATTCATAGTACAATTTCCCTGCATTTTTAAGAGTGTGTTTTTGGATCTTTTATTGTTTATTGTTCACTCCTTTTCTGGTCATTTCAACAGTTTCCCTCTTCTGAAGCAGCTCGTCTACTCTTTATAAACTCAATAATTCATAAATATAAACTATTTACACTTAGTCTATTATTTAGAGCTATACCTAATAATTATTTTCCCTATTAACTGATCTATTTTTCATACAGTATACATGAGTTAACTCCACTGGGTACTGCAGTTTATGGTGGCATTTGCAAAAGAAAATTGGGTTAAGAAAGAAAGAAAGAAAGAAAGAAAGAAAGAAAGAAAGAAAGAATGAACAAATGAAAGAAAGAACGAAAGACAGAACAAAAGAAAGAACGAACAAATGAAAGAAAGAATGAAAGACAGAAAGAAAGAAAGAAAGAACGAACGAACTAACGAACGAACAAACGAATGAAAGACAGAAAGAAAGAAAGAAAGAAAGAAAGAAAGAAAGAAAGAAAGAAAGAAAGAAAAACAACAGAATCGAAAAAGCAGCCAAATAAGATCAGTGTTTTATAATTAATGAACAGTAAAACTAGAAAAGCACTCAGAGAGCGCAGACCTCCGCTCAGGTCATTTGACACTGTCAGAGGGTGATATATTCTCCATCTTCATCCAATTCACTTGTGCAGCCATCAATGCAGCTTTTTCCATTAAGTTTTGTCCCCATGCACAGTGACACAGGAACTATACTTAACCTGAACAGAGTGTTATATGTTTGCAGAGTAATTTTCAAATGTTCTGTAGTTTACAACATGTAGTTTTTGCCTTCCCTATCCTTACTTTAAAGGTGTCATTCCACTGAAAATCACTTTTCCACGCTCTTTTTGGAATCTGATGAGCCACCCCGACTTACCAACACATGTTGCGTTTGAAAGTGGTTTGTCACCTCCACTGGCTGCATACCACATTCAAAGAAAACAACAAGAGGAACGAGGGACCTAGAAAAAAACGGTCCGTCTGACGTCCCACATGGGGTTAAGCCCACAGTGAATCTGAAGTAGCATTAGCATCTACAAGAGAAGACGGCGCCACAGTAGCTGCTGCGCAAACTGGAAAAAAATGGCGGATCAAACTGGTTCGAGTGCTCTCTGTGGAAATAAAGCCTGCACGTTTTTCAGAACAAGCAACGGCACTAAACCTAGCTGGATGTTACTCTGGTAAAGGTAAACACATACACAGCGAGAGGGGAGGGGGGAGTGTTGCTTCACGTATTCTGAGCCAATCAGAGACGCCTCGTGAATGAACATGTATGAGGAAGTACCGGTTCCATCTCAAGTCATTTTTCTACTGTGAAAAAACAGCTGTGAAACAAAGGTTTTTTTTTTAAATAGAACCAACACGCAATGTATTCAATGACAATGGAGAACACAGTAATATTAATGAAATAACCATGGAATGACAGCTTTAATGTTTTCTTTAGCTGCCTCATAGATTTCTGAAAAGAGATATAGATGACAGTTTTGCATCCCTACGTACCAATGTTCATCTACCTGTATAAATGAAGACATATGTGGCTCCTCCATGGACTGTATGGCCGACTCCACCAATGTGACTGCAGCCTCCAGGTGATCGCTGTGTTGACGAATGAGGGAGCGGACGTGTTTGAGTTTATCATCCTGTTGTTTGGTGATCAACCCCACCAACGTCTGCTTCCTCTCCTCTAAGATGCCGACCAGGGCATCAAACCGATTGGCCAAGTGCTCCCTCTGGCGTCGACCGTTCTCCTGTGGTGAAAAAGAAAACTTAATTTAATTCATCAAGGAAAATCATATCTACAATTACAGCTAAATTTATCAGCGCCTCTCAAGAAACATATAGAGATCAATGTGTTTGGTTTAGTATCATCTAGTGGTGAGGTTACAGATTGCAGCTAAGGTTATTTTTGGAAAGCTAATTTAATTGTTGACCATTATTGAAATAATGTGCATTCTTTGATGACTTTTACATCCAGTTTTGTAGGATTTGGAGATGTTTAGTTTGTTTTTTTAATCACTGACACAGTTTGTTACAGATAAAATGTATAATAATAATAATCAAAATCAAAGTCAACTTTATTGTCAAATGTACCATATGCACAACATACAGCATGGATGAAATTACATCCTCTCACCTCTCATGCAAATGCGCAATAATTAAAAACAGAATACAAAAAAACACTAGGTAACAAAGTAATATGTACAAGATATGTGAATATTAAAAAAGTATAGATATAAAAAGAAAATAAAAGATCAAATCTAATAGTGCAAAATAACAAAAACTCAGGTATAACATAATAATAATAATGATGATGATGATGATGATGATGATGATGATGATGATGATGATGATGATGATGATGATGATGATGATGATGATGATGATGATGATAATAATAATAATAATAATAATAATAATAATGGTAATAATTCTGCTTCTGAGAGTTGGCACGAAATTATTTTTTTGCAGAGTATTATAGTGTCTGAGTGAAGCTGAACCTTCACCTTTGGATATTGTGGCATTCAATGATTAAATGAATGAATGAAGCAAGGAAGGAATAAAAAAAAAATCCTAATTATTCCTTAAGTCCTGACAAAGAGAGAACTTAACACCTACATAAAAAACAAATAAAACAGACTTAAAGCAAAAAACAATACTATGAATAAATAAAAAACAAGAGCACAAATAACATCAAAGCAAATTTTACATCTTACATCATATTTTCACAATAAGATTTGCGATTATATACCTTGACTATTATGAGCTCAAATGATGCACTGTCTATCATCAGGTTAACTCATTCCTTAAAATATTGGTTAGATGTAACTTGGGTTTTCCATTGATTAAGGATCGCTCTTGCTGCCTGTTTGGGCCGAGGCTAATGCATATTTGTAAATCTCTAGCAAACATGATCTATCTCCCAACAGACACAACTGAATTGATTCAGTTACAGGTTTATGTGTCCAGCTTACAATTGTTTAAATTAGTCCTCCTCAAAATGCAAACCCACATTTCATGAGTAACAGAACCTTCATAGCTTTTATATTTAATTCATTCACTCTTCACAGGCCTCCCAAAAAGCACCACAGACAAACTTCAGCTGATCCAGAATTCTGCAGCTAGGTTACTAACCAGAACCAATAAGAGAGAGCACATTACTGCAGTGTTGGTTTCCCTGCACTGGTTACCGCTAACCTACAGAATAGATTTTAAAATACTACTCCTCATTTATAAAGACTTAAATGGAACAGGACCCAGTTACATTTCAAACTCACTGACCAGTTATGTACAAACTAGAACACTAAGATCATCCTATGCGGGCTTAGTGACTCCCAGATTGGTTAACTATGCACCAAAGTTAACTATGCCCCAAAGTTAACTATGCACCAAAGTTAACTATGCACCAAAGTTAACTATGCACCAAAGTTAACTATGCCCCAAAGTTAACTATGCACCAAAGTTAACTATGCCCCAAAGTTAACTATGCACCAAAGTTAACTATGCCCCAAAGTTAACTATGCCCCAAAGTTAACTATGCCCCAAAGTTAACTATGCCCCAAAGTTAACTATGCACCAAAGTTAACTATGCCCCAAAGTTAACTATGCCCCAAAGTTAACTATGCACCAAAGTTAACTATGCCCCAAAGTTAACTATGCACCAAAGTTAACTATGCACCAAAGTTAACTATGCCCCAAAGTTAACTATGCCCCAAAGTTAACTATGCACCAAAGTTAACTATGCCCCAAAGTTACCTGTGCCCCAAAGTTAACTATGCACCAAAGTTAACTATGCACCAAAGTTAACTATGCCCCAAAGTTAACTATGCCCCAAAGTTAACTATGCACCAAAGTTAACTATGCCCCAAAGTTAACTATGCCCCAAAGTTAACTATGCCCCAAAGTTAACTATGCACAATTCCAAAAGACATCAGGGAAGCCAGTTCACTGAGTATATTTAAAACTGAATTAAAAACATTTTTATTTTTATCAGCCTTTGAAGGGAGATAAAGAATGGAGTCACTCTTTATATTCTTTATAGTTTGTGTGGAATCAACTCTTAATGTGTTTCATCCTGTCTTAAAATTGTAAAGAATTTTGGGATAATTTTGTGCAATCAAATTTTAATGTATTTTTTCTTATTTATTGAAATTGTATAATGTATTTATAATCAGTTTATCTGCACTCTTGTAATATTATTTATTGAAATTTTATAATCTTGTACTTTTGTAATTTTATAATTTTTGTGCAATTGAATTTCAATGTATTCTTTTTTATTTCACCCTGTCTTAAAATTTTATTTTAATTTTTAATCAATGTGAAGCACTTTGGGTTACAATGGTTGTATGAAAGGTGCTATACAAATAAAGATTATTATTATTAAAGATTATTATTTAATCATCAGTTGTAGAACAGCCAGAGAAAAACAGTTTTAAAATGAATGCAATGCAATTCTGTAAAAGATAGTGAGGAGTAAGAAAAATTTAAACTGTTGTCATGTCAGGAGCAAAACCCAACATGAAGTACCGTCAATGAGGAATTGAAATGTATTCTCTAAAAGGGCTTAAAAGTATCTTAAATTTCACTTGTTAAATTTTCAAACAATACATAGATGATGCCAAGTCTCATTATTGTGGATGCAGAATTGTGTCAAGGCTTGGAATGATATAAGAGAAACATTTGGACCCTATAAAAAAAATATGTTGTGGTTCTATATTGTCTTGGATCATTTGTGGTCGTCTGTTTGGCTGGAAAACAAAGTGTACGTTTGAAACTAACCTCAATCGTGCAACAGATTTCTTCCATCTGAGAGATGACTGCCTGGATGTGGTCGTTACTGGCAACCAAGATAGCAATGCCATCAGTCAGTTCTGTCTGCATGAAAAAAAAAAAACATTAGTTTTTCAAAATAAAACAAACAAAAAAAAATAAGATAACATAAAACAACTCGTTTCTTCATTATTTGTTTTCAAAACCAAAATGAAAAAAATGGATAACGACGCGATTTTTCAGTTTTCCTTTCTGTGTTTAAATGAATAATGGAAAAAAAAAACGATTTCCCGTTTTATCCAATTTAGACCTGAAGCCAATTGATTAAACCGGAAATTACCTTTGATCCACAGTGACAAATATGGAAACCTACGTCCCATTTGGGGAAACTAAGAGGGTTACCCTAAAATCTGAAAATATAATCATGGAGAAAATGATTGTTATATCATACCATGTTTCTTTGGGTTGTTAAGATTAATTTCTGGTTTACTCAAATTGCTTCAGTTCACAATTGGATAAAACAGGAACCGGGCATTATCTGTTTTTTTTTTTTTTTTATTCATTTAAATACAAAAAGGGAAACTGAAAAAAGCATCATTATCTACTTTTTCATTTTGGTTTTGGAAACAAATAATAAAGAAACCAGTTGTTTTTCCACTGTCTTATTTTTGGTTTTATTTTGAAAAAACGAATGAACGAATGATACACGGATTACATCATTACATTTATGTTTAACATGAAGTTAAACTGACTTAATGTTTATGTGGAGAAGTTTAGTGTTGGACTCAATGTCATGAACATCACACTAATGAACATGATGAATATGTCATCACCTAAAACACAACAATGTGAGTCATCAGCTCACATCAAATTAGAACAAATTAGTTTATTTCACAGGGAAAGTGTTATTTTATCTTCTATTAGTGTAGCAAACACTTTCACCTCAGCTCAGGCCAAATTACAAAACCATCTTTTGTTTTTGTTTTTTTTTAACTTTTACATTAACATGGGGGATCAACAACTTTCCTAATCCTCATCTAAATTTCAGATGAGTGAATCAGAGACAGAGTGAGAGATGGAGAAGCCAATACTGAAATGTCAACAAAGCCAACTGCTCAATAATATGCTGGACACTACTGCTGCCATCTGCATGACAAAACTGAGGGAAAAAAAAACCCTCTGAACTTTTATGATTTTGTGAAGAAACAAAGCAAGTATTTCATATAAGGACAATAGTGTGCAAAAAAGAACCACAAGGATATTTAGTAATAACAAAAATGGTTGTGTTGAGGGTTATGGATGTGGTCAATTTTAACCCATTATTCTACGGCCTTCTAGAATGTTGCGACACCTCCCATTCACTTTGAATTGACGTTCCCAGCCTTCAGCGGGCTGATTTTTTTTCGATAACCGCCCGCTGCACCATTAACGCCCGCTGCCAATGGCAATGAGTTTTGTCACTTCACATTCACAGGACCATATCACTCCTCAGGTAGTTGGGCCACTTTGAAAGTAAATATTCACTGTGTTGTAACAGCTGTTTTATCCAATCTGTTAGAGTAGTAGCAGTAATAAGCTGTAATAACCGTAGAATAAGCGGGATAATGTATTGCCCAGGAGTTACTATCTCTTCCTTATTCTACGGCCCTCTAGGATGTTGCGACAGCTCCCATTCAATTTGAATGGGACTTTCCCAGCGTTGTACGGGCGGATTTTTTTTCGCTAACTGCCCGCTGCATTATTAACCTCCGCTGCCAATGGCAACGAGTTTTGTCACTTCACATTCACGGGACCATATCACTCCGCAGGTAGTTCGGCCACTTTGAAAGTAAATATTCGCTACGTTGTAACAGCTATTTTATCTGGTCTGTTAGAGTAGTAAGGCCTACGTTTACGGAGGTTTTAGCAGATCAGAGGAAGCAGTGGCTCGACAGTGGAGTGTTGCTTTGGAGCAACAATAATGTTCGAGCTGGACTACTTTTTCTCGACAGAAGCCATCGTCTATATGGATAAATCTTAATAATTTTGGTAAACACAATGTCTTTTCTGATAATAAGCAGTAATAAACTGTAATAATCCATAGAATAAACAGGATTATGTATTGCCCACGCGTGACTATCGAAAAATATTTCCCTTCGGGGTGGAACAATACCCACCGCCTACGGCATCAGGGTGCTGTTCGGCCAAGTCGGGAAATATTTTTCTGATAGTCACGCGTGGGCAATCCATTATCCCTTACTAAATGTTCAACACTAACAGATGAAAATAAGGTGGGGATCAACATTAGTAGAATTCCTCCTATTTGAAACATGTACTTTAAAAAAAAAAATCTTTTACTGAAAACTGATTAAGTAGTGGAAAACCAGTGCAGTTTGAGAGTAGACTGAAGTTTGTTGTGACTCATATTGGATGCTGATTTTACTTCTGTACCTTCTGCCTCATGAAGACGGTGTTGAGTGGAGCCACATCACAGTCTTTGTGTTGTCCGAACACTTTGCACATGGAGCAGGTCGGCGTCTGGCAGGAGAGGCAGTAGATGTTGATCTTCTCCTCCTCGTGATCGTCACACATCAGCTGCTGTTGTCGCTGCTCTGGTTTAATGTTCACGAGTCTGGAAGATACACACACACACACACACACACACACACACACACACACACACACACACACACCCAGAGGTAGGAAGTAACTAAATAAAAGTACTTTTTACTTTTACTCCCTACATTTTTGCATCAATATCTGTACTTTATACGTCTTACATTTATAGAAACACCTGTATTTTCTACTCTTTACATTTATAGAAATATCTGTATTTTACACTCCTTATATTTTCAGAATAGACTCGTTACTTTTTCCAAACAGTACAAAAAAAATGTCATTTTAGGATAAAAATCAGTGGAGAGAAATTGTGACTTTTTATCTCTTTTTTTTTACTATTTATCTCACAGTTTTGACTTTTTTATCTCATTTTTTTTTTTACTTTTTTAAAATTCATAATGATGACTTTTTTTTTTATCTCAATTGTGACCTTAATATGTCAATTATTCACTGTTTGTGTTTTCTATAATTAGTTTGAAACAAGAAAAGTCTGAAGGCACCATATTCCTATGGACTTACATTACATGTGGATCTCAATGAATGTATGATAATTCTGTAACAATTCTATATCATGCCTCAATAAAAACATTTCAACACATTCCTCTTAATTTCAGAAGGTCAAAAGGTTGATAATTACCCCATTGTAGAACTACCCAATAAAGCAGGGTAACCAATCCTGGCCCTCGAGGGTCAGTATCCTACATGTTTTAGATGTTTCCCTCTTTCAACACACCTGACTGTGTTTTATCAGGCTTCTGCAGAACTTGATGACAGGCTGAGCATTTGAATCAGGTGTGTTAGAAAAGGAACACATCTAAAACATGCAGGACCGTAGGCCTCGAAGACCAGGATTGGTGACCCCTGCAGTAAAGCATGGGTGTTAAATTCATGGTACTTTATGGGTCACATAGAGTCCAATATGTTCTAAAGCAGGGGTCTAAAACGTGAGGCCCGGGGGCCAAACGCGGCCTGACAAAGGTTCCAATGCGGCCCATGGGATGAATCTGCAAAGTGGAACTGATTTTAGCTCAGGTTCCATATACAGACCATTATGATCTACAGTCAAATTATAGTAGAATAACCTACAAAAAAGAATGACTCCATATTTTATTCTCATTTTGATGTGAAAATAATTTACATTATACCCGTAAATAATGACAACTTTAAATTTCTGTCTTTGTTATAGTGCAAAAAATAACATTAAATTAGGCAAATATTTATATTTGCAAACTATCCTGTAAAAATAAAATTCTAAAGATAATTAAGCACAATTTTAACAATTTAGTGTCTTCGTAGTAGATCTGATCCATAATGTGTATGTGTAAATGATTAACTGAGGCATAATATTGTTAGAATTGCACATATTTTTCTTGAGCTATTTCAGTTTTTTCAGGTTATTCACACCTTTCTTGTTGGATAGTAAGTATTTTCATTCGGTAATTGGGTTTATTTGCACTAAAACAAAGACATAAATTTGGAATTGTCACTTTTTTCCTAAATCATTATGCTAATATTTTACTAGTCCGGCCCGCTTGAGATCAAATTGGGCTGAATGTGGCCCCTGAAAGTCATGAGTTTGAGACCCCTGTTCTAAAGTGACCCCAACCAGTAAAATAAAACAAAACCCACCCACTCGGAAACACTTCAGCTCTTAATGGATATCTTCGTCTCAAAAAGTGAGATTGATTTTAGTTTTCAAGGTCACTCAAGGTCATGGCGTCATTTTGAAGTCCATGCCAGGTGTCCTATCTGTCAATAATAGTAACTAAGTCTCAACTCATTTCTCTGTTATAGTGCAGTTTAGTTTTTTTAGGTATTGACCCTGACAAAAAAAAATACATCACTTAGAAACAATCCTAGGTCTTAGGATATGCTGAAGAGTTAGGTTTGGCCTGGGAACGCCTTGAGATCTTTGCTTAGACTGTTGCCTCCGTTACCCAGCTCCAGAAGAGCCCAAAAAAAATTGGATGGATGGAAACAGTGCGATAAATATTAGTGCCACATTTCTACAAAGTAAAACATAACCCAAATAAAAAGCAGTCGACTATGTATATATATATATATATATATATATATATATATATATATATATATATATATATATATATATATATATATATATATATATATATATATATATATATATATATATATATATATATATATATATATATATATATATATATATATATATATATATATATATATATATATATATATATATATATATACTATCATCAGGTACAGTATTTGTACAGATCACTGGGACAAAGAACAATACATTATTCTGTAGAAATAAAATACTTTTAACGGTGCAAAAAGGAGTTCTGTTACAGGTTGTCAACTACAGTAGTGGAAGTTTGTTTTGTTTTAATAAGATATAAGCTCACATGAAAATATAATCTGTGAAATTCTGCGGAAACTATTGACAATATGGTGTTTTTCAATGCATTTCTGTGTCTACATCATTTTGGATCATGTATAAAACTGGCCTATTGTTGATGTATGATTCATGCAGGGTGATTCATCGCTAATATACTTAATAAAGATTCTGGCATTCATGCTAATTTTACAATTGGTGACACATTAAAGCATTACATTTTCATAACATTTACAAAGGATGATTTTTCTTCTAGCTTTTCTACAACAGAAATTGTAATTAAGTTTAATAAGTTTAATCGCACTAACTTATCTTAATTAAGGCAGATTGTCAATATCTATGTTTTTTTGTCAGAATAAGACTTAGACCAAATAATTCTTTAACATTGGCCACAATCATGTTATGACAAACAAAACATATTTTATTCCTACTTTACAGGCAATATTGTACTATACAACACTATTTAACAAAATGATTACACATACAAATAACATAAATCACTGAAAATTGTATAAATAGAGATACATATGCATATACAACAATTTACTGTACAATGATAAATAAAAACAAAATGAGGTGTTCTATGACTGCAGTGCTATGAGATAAAACTCAGTTCTGCATTTACTGAAGTAGTATTCACTATGGTGTTTCTACTTTAAAGACCCAGTGCTATTTTGTGATACTCGCACACTATTTTTCTCTATATTTAACCATTAAATATAAAGAAGAGTGGTTAGTGCTCTTGGTTCACAGCAAGAAGGTCTATTCCCTTTCTGTGTGGAATTAACATGTTTCTCTCCTCATGCCTGGATGGGTTTGGTCTGCTTTCCTAACCTGACTCACGTCATCTGGGTGCATTGCGCTATGCTCTCACAGCCATCCGAGTACCGTGAGGTTCAGGTTTTCTTCAAAATAAAGCAGCCAATCAGTGTCATCGGGTGGGACTACCCCATGACTGGGCAGCGTTGTGGCTGGTGTGATTTAAAGTGTCACAGCTTCAGTTTAACGTGAGTGGCTGAAGCAGCGCGTCAGTCAAGATGATGGACAGATTCTTCATCTAATCACATGCATCACTCAAAAACATGTTTGTTATGGTGGTTCTGACCATTAGCCTGGCTCTACAGCTGGAGATGGGTCCCCGGGTGCCGCCCATGACTACCCACTGGTCCTTACAGGTTCCCCAATGGCATCATAAGAAAGGATGGGTTAAATACAGAGGACACATTTGGTTGTACATTGTATAATGACAACGTATTTTTTTTACTTTAATTTTAAGATAATCCTCTGTATTTTGCATTTTTATGAAAAATGGGTGGATTTTGATGAAATTTTCAGGGTATGTTAGTAATGGGGAGATCTAGAAATGGTTAGATTTTGGTGGTGATCTGGGGGGGGGGGGCAATGTACAACTTCACCACTAGATCTATATTATAATATATAGAAGCTTGGCGGAGGTCTGCAATCTCAGAGTGCTTTTCTAGTTTATTTATTCATTGCATTTGGATAAAACATATAAATATATAAAAATATTTTCATAATTTAATGGGGGGGGGGTTTGCAATAAAACAATGACAAGTATTTGGAGTTGTCATTATTGATAGGCTGTTATATTTTAATTTCACATTCAGTCAAATCAGACTGAATGTGACCCCGTAAAAAATGATTTTGAGACCAGTGCACTAGATGCTTTGTGTCATTGGTGGTTGTTTGGGTGTTAAGGGTAAAGTAAAAGTCCCACTCAAAGTCCACCGAAAATCGACTGCTTTCTGTTTTTACGTGCATTCTCCATCGATTTATAGTTGATCTTCGTTTACCAGAAAATATTTGCACACTACTAATTCCAAAGAGTAAATTAATAAATAAAGTAAAAATAAAGTACTTTGAGCACAGACATGCACTACATGCACCACCACACCTCCTCACAGGAAGTTAAATCCAGGGTTTTATTTACACAATACACCAGTGGTGACACATTTATTCAATCTCAAAAAGAACACAGGGACATTTGCTGTTAGTCATGATTTTAAAGACACTTAAAACGATGTTTAGATGAAAACTTTGCCAGTTTTTTAAATCCGAATTTTGGTTGAAAAATGTCCTTAACACTTGGGAACGCTGCCTGTTTCTTCGGAGCAGCTCATGGTGACATTTTCAGTCGGTGGATGATGGAAGAACCACAGGAAAAATGAGATTAACGCCTTGTCTTTGCCACAGTGTAGCCACTTTTCAATCGTAAACATGTAAAGGTCATAATAAATTAATGTTTTCGGCACATTTCTGGAATGCTTGACCTCATTGTCCTTCTTGGTTGTTTCTGTAAAGATGTTATGTGAATGATCTAATGTATAATGACCACACACAGTCACACAGAGGGCTGTACATCCAACATTTTAGGTAGATGTCAGACTGTTATTTTTGTTGAGTGTTGTAGGCAGAAATGATTAAGTAACCCAAAATGTTTTCTTTGTTGTTTTTGTTTGTTTGTTTTGTTACACATGAAAAACTGATAAATCGCAACTTTGAAGACATTTGTGGACGTGGCAGTGAAAAACGAGTATCTATTTTAACCCGCACAGTAATAAGGGGACTCCTGTCCTCCTGTCCTCCTGTCCTCCTGTCCTCCTGTCTTTGATGAACGCCAGCTTCTCCTCTTCACTCTTTACAGGTGACTCATAGCGCTTCTATTTTTAAGTGAAAGTGACTAATCTTGATCATTTATTAAATATCACAGTAGAGTTGTAGTAAGGGTGTAGAATTTAACAAAGCCAGGTTGCAAGGAATATAAGAGATTAAAAAAAAATAGAGATTAATAAATTATAATCTGTAATTAATTGATCCAATTCATCACTTTTTCAAACTCACCTGAAAATTTCTGATAAAACTGCACAACTTGAGGTATTTTCACGTCAATTCATTGCACTGTTGTAACAAACAACAAACCCCGCCCCCTGCAAAAGTCGCCCTATCTCTTATCATTGAGAAAACATATTTTTGATGACTGTGACGTTGACCTACATTCACCAAAATTTTATGGGCTCTATTCTGGACCACCTCCCACCTTCCTTTGCTTTACACAGTATATGATCCTTTTAAGTAACATCATTAGAAATCATGGCATCAACTTTCATTTTTAGGCAGATGACACACAGCTATATTTATTGATTAAATCTGATCAGACCAGGTAAATAGATAAACTAAGTATGAGAATAAGAAACAACTTTTAGAGTCAAACAAAGTGCCTAAGTGATAAAAAAAAAATTAAAAAAATTAAAAGAATTGTTCTCATTTTACCACTTGAAAAACAGTTATTAGCACTGACTTCTTTTAATTGCAGCAATTTTGGGGGGGGGTCGGCCATATTCAGTTGGATGCAATGTACAACTTCACCACTAGATATCGCTAAACATCACTCATGGGTATTATAATATATAGAAGCTTTGAATTTCAACACCATAACATCTCTCATGCAAATAATGCACTTTTACCCAACAAGTTTAGTTTCTTTAAAATTTTCCTCAGAGGTGCCGATTTTAGCCTTGACCCCCAAAAGAGAAGGCAAATGCAATTGTTTATGGCACAACCATTGGTTGATTTCATATCAAATTTGATTTCATAGATTGTCAGTGACCCAGCATAGATATGATTACATCTTGGGAAAAGTAGGTCAAAGTCAAAAATGTTAACACCCCTCCCCCATTTACTTATAATGGCCGAAATCTGTCTGTGTTGTCTATGTCTATGTCAACATCAACATATAGGTATGATGACATCAGCTGGATCAATGCCAAAATAACCTACAGTACGTATGAGGGGCAGGGTATCTGGAACCTGTGTGTGTGCTTTTTAAATTAGTAATTTATATATATATATATTTTTTTTTTAAGCTTGTTTTTACTCCTCATTCATTGACTGGTTTACATTTGAATTTCGTTGTACTTGTTACAATGACAAATAAATTCTATTCTAAAAGCCTATCTTCATAGCTCATGAATGGAAAGGATAGCAACATTTAAAACATTAGATGAGTTTACAGAATATGATGCATTTCTGCAGATTAAACTACCAACAGTAAACAACACAGACAAAATTAGCTGAACCTGTAAAATATAAACGTCACATGGGCCATTTAACAGCAGTGATTACTTTATTTAAATATATTTTACTGATAATATCATATTTTTTCATATTAAGTGATGTTTTGAATGGAAAATTTTAACTTGTAGTGGGGTATCATATTTAAGGATTTTTAAAGGATCTCTTTGTTGATTTTTATGATATTTATCCATTTATTTGTGTTGTGACATTTGCTTTGACTAGTGTATTTAAATAAATACATTTAAATTAACTCTAGTCAGAGATGGTTTTCAAGTCATTAGCATTTCAAAGTCTTTCTTACTTTAACCCCCTCCCATCCCCCAATATTTTAGGTAAAATATTTATGATGTTTTTGTGCTGTCAGCCAAACTATTGATTTAACTCTAATATAATAAACTGAACATATGAATAGATGTGTCAGTTCTGCATATTTGTCTAATGGAGTAGAATACTGCTCTCTACTGGATGTGACTTATTACTACAACAACATCACTATTCTAACTTGACAACAACAGGAAAACTTGATCCTCCTTCTAATTATAACTGTTTAATGTTATGTATAGGATTTAATCTGATCATTTACTAATATTTTAAGACCAAATATTGTATATATTTTATGGAAATAATACAGTACTAAGTTGTTTTACATTACTAGACATGTATTTTAACTTAAATAAAGGATCTTAACTCTTCTTCCACCTGGATGAGTCAAGCTTTTAGCCCATAATGTGACTATTTTAAACCACTCTAGCCAAATATTAAACTGCCAAACAAACAGAATTACCTGGAGGTCTCCTGATGTCTGTAGATGTCTATGATGTTCTCCACCAGCAGGTTTCTCTGCAGACCGTAGACTCCATGACGGTCCAGCACCACCTCATGGCGACATGATGGACAGCGGAACCGACCACCACTGGCAGTGATGCCAGAGGACCCACGGGCCTGCCACAGTGGGTTTGCTGACTGGACAGACAGAGGACACCATCTTTCATTATGGACATGACTGCCTTTCCTCCCCCCCAAAATACAGACATAAAATCTTTACATGCTTCATAACCTCAATTACAACCAAGAAGCATTCATTCATATTTTCATGGTTTTATATTTAGAGCAGGGGTGTCAAACCCATTTTGGCTCAGGGGCAACATACAGCCCAGTTTGATCTTAAGTAGGCAGAATGAGAAAAATAATACCATAATAACCTATAAATAATAACAATTCAAAGCTTTACTTGTTTTAGTAAAGAAAAAGGTAAACATTTACATTTACAAAGTTTAATTTAAAAAAGGTGAATAACCTGAACATCCATGAACAAATATAGTTGTTGTGAAAAATAAGGGCAATCATAAAATTCCATAATTCCCTGAGGGCTCTTCCCTAGGAATCAATAAAGTCCATCAGTTTATTATTTAATATACAGACCACAGTTAATATACAAAGCACAAAACATTTAGTAACAGATATCTTTAAATGAATTAACATAGTGTTAACTTTATATTCAATATGACTTGTAAAACTCATTGATTCCCTTAACAGTCAATGTCTTCTGTGATATTTGTGTGACATTATTGAAACCTTGGAAGGGCTGGTTTTGGCCCCGCAGACATTCCTACTTTAGGGAAATGACTTCAGTGCTTTTTCATGGCTGTCACAGTTTCTTCTATCATTTATAGTTGTATTTGTAATACTGCTTGACTTGCATTTTAGATTTGGTTACAGTGAGATATTATAGATTGTATGAAATGATATTTGCTTCCATTTTTAATTAGATATGATGTTTTCACAGGTTATTAATGAACATCACACCTATCACACCAGTGGCTATATCAATTCTATATTTTTCTTAATATACAAGTATGTAAAATGCTTTTTTTTGGGTTAAATATTACATTTTCTTCACAAAGGAACCCCAAACCACATGACTCCCCTACTGTAAGTACAGTACTTAACCCCCGAGAAGACCAGAAAAAAATGACTACACTTTGTAATTAACAATGTGAGAGTCCAAATTTTTAAGAAAAAAAGTCTGCATCTGTACAGTATTGTGCAAAAGCATTTCACTTGACTTTTAATTAGAAAGTCATGCAGAGAGCGCAACCCTCTGCATAAGCCAATAGTCTTCTCCTCCACAATATTATAGACCACAAACAAAGAACTGAAACTAAAAAAAACCCCAGTACTATTTATTCCACTGTAACACAATTATAAAGGAACAGAGTTTTTGTTTTCCTATTACAGTCTGAAAGCCTTTTTTTTTTTTTAAAGCGCAACCCTTCAGAACATTTACTCTATTCTATTCATCATTACACTTTAATTTTACTGTCTAAAAAGTGGTATTGATGATTCTGTTAAGCTAATTTTTGGTCAACATCAATGTGAGCTACACCTTTGTCTTTCAGGACTGAAAGCTGCTAAAAAGTTCCAGTGTTGTCTAATAGCTTTTATACTCATTTTTGAAACCAAAAAACAAACTGAAAGACTAAGAAGAGGGAATACAATTGACAGTTTTAACGCTTTACCAGTTGCCAGTAAGGTATGTTCATGAGTCGTCTTACCTGGAAGATATCGTTGGCACACTTGCGGCACAGGTTGTGTTGGCAGGGCAGGATGACCACAGGTTTGGAGTACATCTCCAGACAGACAGGGCAGATCAGCTGCTTCTCCAGATTCTCCATAGTAGCTCCACCACCAGCGCCAGGCCCAGAGCTGCCTGCTGACTGAGGCTTGAAACCAAGAGTAAAGTTCATTACCTTCAGGGACAGTGGGAAAGAAAGAACAGATGACGAGCAGAAGTTTATGGTCTCACAAAAGTTGACTTGTGACTGGTTTAGTTTTATTTCCTCTGCCCACTGTAGTTGTTGCTCTGGCTTCTTCATTGCCAGCTGTCCATCCCTTCACCCCCTCCTCCCCTCCAGCATATTTAAACCCCATGTAACCACCCTCCCTGGGCCTTGTCCCCCTCCCACAACAGCCTGACCATCAGTATTTTTAGCTCTTCAGTTTGTTCTGGCTTAGGTTACTGTCTAAACAGCCAGGCCACTGGAAAGTCCAGGCGTGGCAGAGGACTACAGTGGTCAGAACTAGGGTTCAGATGATAATGTTTTGATGAGACCCCATCCCAGAGACATAAGCCAACCTCAGACAGCCATGTTGGAGCCCATTAACACTTCAGCATAAACAGCTTGTCTCACTTCTCAACTTAGACCTCGGTTTGTCCCAACGGAGCTCAGATGAAAAACATACACTGTTTATTATCTTGCATGCCGTTCAAATGAAATTCAGGTCTAAACTTTTATAATAACTCCATATTCATCCAATCAAGTAAAGGAATTAAAGAATGTTTAATGATTAATAGAAATGAAAAGAACAGTCCTCCTCATTTCACTAAAAGTGAAATAAGTATGAATGACAAATTAAATCAAAGAAATGTGCATGACATCACGATGCAATCTCTTGGAATTTTCAGATGGTAGATGCTAGACTGGAACTGCCGGACCGAAGGGGGACGAGACTAAGGTCCAGACGTTCTGTGCAGCTGCAGAATGTCTTGTTATGGCCTGAAATATGACACTCAGATGCAGCGCTGTCAAAAAAGATATTTATTATGTATTATTATTATTATTATTTATTTTTACATTGTTTTTGTATTGCTGTTTACATTTCCCATGTATTCAGAGGCATATTTTCACTTTGAAAATAATCATTATGCAGTGTGGACTAGGGCATTAACACACATCGACTCCTAGAGCACAAGTCAACTTAAATTTGGAGGAGTGGACAAGTAGCATGTTATAGGGAGGCTAAGTCTCCGCCCCTTCCGGTCGGTCCACTGGGCCTAAATTCGGGAAATTTTAACATGAGAGTGGATGAGGAGAAAATAATTATTTTCTGGTCCACTTTTCTTTATGCCCTGAATCACACATTTGCTCTACTTCAATTAAAATCATAACCAATGATGTGCGTTTGGAGTTTCTTTGATACGTGTTTTGTGATTTATTAGCGTGTAAAAATATGTAATTATTTGGACTCTGTCTGGACTACATATCAGACGTCGCATAGCTGACGTCACAGCAGAATCTTTCCCTAACCCGGAGTAGCTGCCACTTTCCACATGCCCCGATTTAAAGTGGTTTTCTCCACGTTTGATGGTCTTACCTTCGTCCTGAAAGAAGGAGGTGAAGCTTGCCAAAATCAGAGCCATTTTCAAAGGGTTCGATGGTGAAGCTTGGTGGTGACGTAATATTTGTGAGACGAACGTTGTAGTCCATTACTTACTCTCATATAAAACCTAACGTAACTTTTGATGCTTGTCCAAAGTGAGTGCTTTCTCAATGTGAAAATGTATCTTTAAAATTCACAGACATTATATGTGAAAACCGTAGCACATTTCAAACGGGACCAGATATGTACTTTTATCCCTCCATTGACTCGCTTTCATTTTTTTATGGCACTTCGGCCCCATTACCCGGAAATCGACCGGAAATAGAATTGCGTCACTTAGGCTCCCTATGATTTCATCTCTCTCTCTCGTGCGCGCCTAAACACAATCAGACATAAACAAGACGTGGCTGCTGCAGGTAAGACAGTTGTGGTGGTCAGACACAGATTGCATGTATGTCTGTCACTCTGTTTTACTTCACCTTAGATGAAAAAAACGGCACGGCCATCTGAAGAGGCTAATCTGCGTGATATAAGCAGCATCCGCTAGCTAACCTAAGGCACGTGCATTTTTTCCATACATGAGTGAACGGTGTTGTGCGGCTTATCGGCCGCTGAATTAAACGTTTTGTACTTAATATGAAAACCGAAGACGTGTGGACAGTCCGGTTTTAGAGCCGTGGGTCCAGACAAATGTAGACATATGTTCACATACTGTTGTATAGTTACATTTAACAGGAAAGTCTTTGCTAAACGTTAGCCTTATCGAGTCTGTTAGAGGAGTAGCAGTAATAAGCTGTAATAACCCATAGAATAAGCGGGATAATGTTTTGCACATGCATTACTATCAGAAAAATAGTTCCTGACGGGGCGAACAGCACCCAAACGTCGACGGCCCAGGGGTATTGTTCCGCCCAGTTAAGCAAAAAAAAAAAAAAAAAAAACTGACAGTCGTATAAAAAATGTCTGTTGTGAAGACAAAAGCATAGCCTTTTAATGCACATGATAATGAGTAAATAGAAAACAAAGTAAAGTTCATACTAAAGTATTTTTTGCAGTTGTTGCACCAGTGCATCCTCTTCTGTTAGATTCTCCAAATATTAGTCCAAGATCTGCATCTTATTTTTCTGAACATTCTATTTTTTTTCTTATGGTGTTTACTTTTCTAACCTTTAACAGGATCAGGCAAACCGTATACGTAGTCCTTCCCAAACCAGCTGAAGGACCCCTCCATCAGATGAAGCCTGGTGAATTTGTGGTGATCAGAGACGTCTGCAGCAAGTTGTGGAAATGGCCCAGGTGCTGCCAACTACTTTCACAAAGTGACGAGAGTGTGATCTGGATGCAAGTAGAAATCAAATCTCACCAACTACCATAACTGGTTGAAAATCTCCACCTGCAGTATTAAAACGACAGACCAAGAGGAAGAAAACTAGTTTTGTGCAAAAAGACTGCAACCATAGAAATTTCATCCTCGCTGAACTCAGCTGTGAACCCCCATCATCATTCAGAGAAAAGCATAGGATTCACAATTTGTTATCCACTAAAATTCTTATGTTACAAAACTAATAGTATTAATCCGAGGAGTAACAGTTGGCCTTATTACACCAGTATTACTGAAGCGTGTAGATCATGGATCACTCCAGACGCCCAGGTTTGTGTAGACCCACAGGAATACTTATTAGTTTCTTGTTTATGTCTCTGATTACTTCAGGGAATGCATCACTAGACAAGACCTTAAAGGACCTTAAATCCTTTCAGAATAAACTTGCGAGAGATTCAGGAGTCAAGAAGATTGACTATGAAGTGCTAACCATCGCTCTCCTCTCTGTTCTTGTGGCCTTAGTTATCCTGGCTCTGTGTTATTTCTGTTGTTGTGTTATTCCCTATGTTCGACGTCACACATTTTTAGCTGTACCCTGTCAAAACATGCAGATGAATGCAGTGTAATGGCTGACAGTAGATGTTTCACCTTTCCAAAGGTATTTTTTTCACCTCACACATGAAAACTTGAGAAATCCTCCTCTCAGATGTTGGAAACAGAATGTAAATACTGTTCTTCTTCTTTCCTTTCTTTAATGCTTGCACTATTCTTAGATCTTGCTGTGAAAAATAAGTAATAATTCAATAACATGCACTTTCCAAGGTGTTTTTATGATAGTATATCAAACTTTTGCCAGGATGATATACTTGATTCTATGCTAACACCTGACTATTGTTCTATTGTGTATCATTTGGTTAAAGTGTAATGGAAACTTGCTGTTTCTCATTGCTTTGACTATCTCTTGTTATATTTCATCTATCACTTGAACAATAATATTCCTTGTGTGCATATTTCACTGCTTGAAGTTTTTCCTTGCACATTGGGCCAGTTTGACTTTTACTCTGTACAGATAAGCTAGAGTACAGATACATGTTCATGCCCTGTAGCCATCACTTCTGTACCCCCACATGTTAAAAATGGCTCAGAAGACGCTCTCATTCTGTGCATCATGTACGTGTTCTTGTACGTAGGCACAATGGTTCTTTAAATATGTCCAAAAATGTCTTTGAGGAAGTATTATGTTCAAACTGCCTCTTTATTCTGCCAGTTTCTTTTTGCACAGAATAAATTCACATGGGCAACTTTTTTTCCTCTGTAAACGTATTTCTTCTTTGCACTGATGCCATAAGAAATTTCCACAACACGATGAAACATGTTCTAATATTAGATCGGTACATTCATGAGGGAACTGATCAGAATCATTGGTTGTGTTCTGATTTAAGAAGTGACTGATTGTCTTTCAGTGTGTGTCTGTAGTAGATGCTGTCCAGTTGGATCAGTGATTTTTATTTGACATATGGATTTAAGCTTAATCCTCTTAATAGGATCCTAGCCTTTAACCTTTGTCAAATACCAGATAAGTGAGAAGATGGCAATGAGGTTGATACAACCATGGACCAAACAAGGGATATCCTAATCAACAGAATGAAGTCAGCTAAGTGGACTAAGATACTAATGGGATTAGGCTATTTATAGACTTGTAGAGGGGGTGATGCTGAGTGAGTGAAATGTAATAAAACAGACGCCCATCTACTTATGGTTTATGAATTCATTGTCATAAATACTGAAAACTAACAAAAAAAAAATCATCAGTTACCTTTCTGGGAGTAACTTCCTTCAGCCTTATGCAACTCTACTGAAGTGGGATGCACTGTAACATGACTGGGTTTCACCAACTTCACGGAATAACTGGTGCACTAATCAAGACATGACTGCAGGTTTTTTGTTTGATCTCGCCCAACATTGGTTGGGAGAGATTATTGTAGTCAGTCCCCAGACATATGCCATAACTCAAATACTTGAGATATCACCAGGAAATTACATGAGCATATACATATAGCTAATGCACATTAGATGCAATGATCCATTTGAGCAAAGGTGAAGGTTACAATTAACGTAAAAGGTCAAAAAGCACATAATTGGTTATAACTCAAGAACGTATGGTCACAGAACTTTCAGATTGGTACCAAACGATGCGGAATGAAGATTTCTACAATTGTTTGAGATCTCTGGAGGTCAAAGTTGACCTGTCGCAAAATTAACTTCTGTAACACTGTGTGTCAAGCATAGACATATCACTCTATAACTTACTCAATACAGGATATATATATATATATATATATATATATATATATATATATATATATATATATATATATATATATATATATATATATACACACACACACATACTACATATAACAAAATTATCAATATTGCACAAAGGTCAAAATCACATTATTGGCTTTAATTCAAGAACAGGTTGTCATAGAAACTTGAGATTGGCACTAAATAGGCATGAGATTAGGCATTCTCTGAATACTTTTTAATATACATTTGTAGAATAATATTTGAAAAATCTCCATTTTTTTGTGGTCCAGATGTAGCGCCCAGTGCAGGTTCTTGCCCATACAGTTTTAGCTTTTCACATCAACAAGTGCTCTATTAATGTTCATCTCACATTTCCTCAGTTCGTCACCTGTTGTAATGAGCACATTTGTCTTTTATTTTGTCCTTTCTGACATTTACCAGCTTTTTAACTACTGTGGCCAATTAAACCTCATAAAAACACAACCACATAGGTCCAATGCCTGTATTTTACACCCCACTCAAAAATAAATGTAAGAAATCAACTTGCAGTAATTGATTCCTGCCCACATCTTTGACAGCACTAGGCACAGTAATTAATGGATCTAATTATATCATAATTACAGATCATAATCTCTAATTATATATATATATATATATATATATATATATATATATATATATATATATGTAATTTGTTATCTTTACAACACTGATTCCAAATTATTCTAGTAGACTTAGTACATCTGAGGCATTTAAATATCAATGTTCAAGTGTACAAGAATAATTATACCATTATTTATTAAACTCCAGATTTATCAAAACTAAAAAAATGGTCCAAAAGCTAATAAATATGTAGTTATTCTAACTCATGTTTCCACCAATAACCACCACATTCTGCTCCAATGACCTCTTTTCCTCTTATGCCTGTATAAAGATGTGATTATTTAAACCAAACATATGTGGTTAACGTCACCAAAGATAATTTCCACAAGTGGTTCAATTGACTGTTCCACAATGTTCTGGTTATCCAGTTGCCCTACATGTATCAGATTGTCTTAATTTTCTAAAACAGGGAAGCATTATGAATTTTTTTTTTTTTAAAAAAGGACGAATAAGACAGATGTTATAAAATCCCCCTTTTATTTGTTTGAATTTCTAATAATTCAATTACAGATCATCCACAGGGAACCACAACAGTGAGCAACACATCCCCAAAAAACAAACAAAACCCTTCTATAATGATAAAATGCTTCCACTAGCATCATCCTCATCAATGTTTAGAGAAATACAGCAACTTCTGGTGGTTGATTGTCAACTGGTCAACATATTTAAAAAGTGATGAGAAGAACTTCGAATGCATTATCACTTAACAGTCTGAGCTTGTCTTTTAAAACTCGGAATTGACCAACAAGTTGACAACCCACTGCCACTACATCTTCAGGTTAAAATTAAATCATGTCAATGAGACATCAAAATCAAAATCAAAATGTATGTACACTGTTAAGAGACACTAGTTCATAAAACATTTCCATTAACAACAAGGAAATCTGTCAGTCACTTTGCTGAATTATGAGATAAGGTCTTATTTACAACAATTACAAAATAATAAATAATCATAGGTCCTCTTTCAGTGCTCCATGGCATCACTGCAGTCACATGCATCTGAAGGAAGACAAACTTATAGCATGAAAATGTTGAAATGTTATGAAAACACGAGGGGTTTTGGCTGATGGATAAGAAAGTTTTAGGTGAAATGATGTGAAATTTTGGATCCTTTTCATCGATAGTTACATGCTGGTTTAAATTTTAACGGATAATTTAAAATCTTGGCAGGCTTCCACTTTAAAAATGGACAAAATGAAAAAAGAAAAAGAAAAAAAGAGCTTGGCTGATGGTCATAATTAACAACAGTAATAGTTTAATAGTGTAGTGTCAAACTTAGGTAAATGCACACATGAACTATAGTATTATTAAGCATCTGAGAAAATAACTTCAGATTTCACTGTCACTTTATATACTCCCTCCTAAAACCAACGACACAAACAAACAGAACTTAAACAATGCTGTATATAATTAATTGAAGTCTCACCAAATATTACATGCTTAAGTACTGAGTATTCAGTTGCTTGAGATTATAGAAATTTTGTTAAACTGAGGAGAAAAATTGATAAGTTTCCAAAAACTAGCATTACAATATCATGATCCTCATGTTTTCATTTTAAATATGACATGAATGTTAAATTAAGAACCAGATGAAATTGAATACAAGTCTGTAGGATTCAGAAACCGAGTTAAAATAATAAATTCAAAAAGGTCAGATTCCATCCTCCTGCCCCTCACAACTTCCCCAACTTTAGAAAGAAATATGAACGGAGATTAATTTTTGATTGTGTATGAATGGTGCCACCATGTCATAAATATTTGTCAATTTAAAGCATGGTTTTATAAGCCAAGAAAACCACAGTTTGACGAACATAAATAATTTCTCTGTGGGGGAAAAAAAAAGGTAAAATACATAAAACAGTTCAATGAAGTATACCATCGTCAAAACAACCCCTGCCTCGGTATATTTCACTACTGTCTTTGAGCGCGAGGTGAAAAAGTAAAAATCACTATAAGTCTGATCATGTTGAAGCTACGCATACAGTACGAGTTAATGATTCTGAAAAGATGATTGACAGATGATTACCATGACATTGCCTCCATAACT
This sequence comes from Siphamia tubifer, assembly GCA_020466265.1. NCBI lineage: Eukaryota > Metazoa > Chordata > Actinopteri > Kurtiformes > Apogonidae > Siphamia > Siphamia tubifer. Next base: position 28,911,101 of record CM035805.1, on the reverse strand, counting down.
TTGTGGTGCATAATCTTTACATATTTTCACAGTCTGATAGTTTAACAGATTTACCACAAAATGCAACATTCTTGACCTGTAAAGTTATTTTAATAAAAAAAAAAAAACAACAAAAAATTGTAAATGATGCACAATCCAAAGGAGATCAAAAAAAAGTTTTTTGTCTCACCTTTTGACAATTTTTTTTCTGACCAAGTCCCGAGGGAAACTACCAGAGGGGCTGTATTTATTTATTTATTTATTTTTCCTTTCATCTATGGATATAAGTGTGGTTGACCTGACTTCTAACAGAGCAAAGTACACCATTTGACCCATGTAAAGATGACTCTGGCCCTTTTCATGCCTATTCTGGTTAAATCTGACTAGTTTGTTTTCCCACTTAATGACTTTGGTCAGGTTTGAGACATGTCTACAAGTTGAAAATAAATAACATCTGTCTTCAGCTTTGAATGAACCTCTTACAGAAAATTGCTCTTGCATTTACTTTCTCATTTGAATATTGTGATTAGCCAGAATGATCACATTTTACATATCAGTTTTTACTAACTAGAATTCAAATTTGATGATCTGATTTTTGTTGTGACCTTGTTCCCCCTTTAGTGGATAAAATTTATTCCCAAGGACATAGCGGTTGAGTGACAATTCATTATTGTGACACATTTTACCTTTATTAAAAATATTATTGCTCTTGGCTTCAGACTCATATCTTATAAATAAAGTTAGTTTTTGTAGATATATTTTGATTTGCTTGGATTTTTTTTCTTTCCTCTGTATGAGAAGTACGCAAACCAAGGGGACATTCTTCCTTTAATATGAAAAAAACAAAACAAAAAAAACTGAGTCACACCAGGTCTAATGCTAAAAATATTATTCAAGTAAAATTGTATTGATAATTTCCCAAAAAGATGGTGCTCAACATCCAAAAGTGACATAAAAAAAAACTAATGAAAACTTAAAATAATAAAAACATGTTAGGTTTTTAGTCAGATTGATAACAGTGTATTAGATGTTAGATTATCCTCACCTTATAAATCAAATAAAAACTGATCCAGATTCACAAACTCTTTGCACAGAGAAGAATTAGAAAGCCAAACTAGTCACCCTGTATCCTGAATGTGGAAAGCTGCATACTGCTCACGGTGCAAAACAATTTCACATTACTGAACAACATGTAAAGGTGACAACACAATACGGCAGCAAAGAAAATGACTGATGCTGCAGTTATTTTTCAAGGCACAGCATAGACAGGAAGTGAGCAAGTTTTCTATGTTGTAAACAAAAGACAGGTCAGAGAATCATATGATAAAACAAGGTTTATGTTATTGTAAAATGACGGACCTAATCGAACAGCACTGACCTCATTTATTCAGTTTTTTTGTGACCCATTTGGATGTTCTATGGGATCAAAAAAACAAGATGCAAGAAGAAGTAGTGCAATTAAGAATCTTTAAAAAAAAAAAAAAAAAAAAAAAATTCTCTGTAATGCAGCCTTAGTGAATCTGGACCTGAGATAGATCAGTTAGTGTAGTTCTAGTAGCATGAGGTACTTAAAAAAAATAATTAAAATAACCAGACCTGCCTCATATGGTGGCAAGACCCAGATGCATAATATACAAACTGATTTGACAAAGAGAAAACTGTGGTTTTCAAAGCAAATGACATTTCAACCAGTGTGGTCCTGACTAAATATGGATGGCTACATGGAGCTGTTAACTTTGGTCTAAAGAAAAACAAAATACAAAAACAGAATAAGAGTTAAAACAATGAAAAAAAAAGTGGGGGGGAAAAAAAAGGTTAATTTTCTGGTTTTAACTTCAGTATCAAGCTTATTTTTCCATCACATGACTGTCGTCACTGTATTTGAGCTGAGGTTAATTAGAAGGGGGTAATTTTTTAGAACAGGTTGGCATAAGTTGGTATAAGTGTGTTGTTGTAAAGTATGAGTGTGTAAACCACAGGTGTCAAACGTAAGGCCCGGGGGCAAAATCCGGCCCTTGGGTTGAATTTGTGAAATGGAAAAATAGACATTATTATATTAATAATTTTAGTTCAGCTTCCACATTTAGATCAATTCAATCTGAAGTGGGTCAGAACCAGTAAAATACTATCGTAATAATCTGTAAATAATCACAACTCCAAATTTTTCTTTTTGCAAATGTAAATATTTTCACACATTTACACTAAAACGAAGTCAAATTTCACAAAATATTTGAATAATCTTGAACAAATATATGAAGAAGTGTTTTCAAGAGAAGTGCAATTTTAAGAATAATCTTAAAATGATCTGCAAGTTATAATGAACATATAGAAATGGTAAACAAAAGCATAATTATTAAAATTAGGCTTATATAATTTGTTTCGTGTTATTCACATTGTTTGAAAGAATACAGTTTCATTATTTAATTTTACTTTTTTCACTCTAAAATATAGAGAAATATTCAGAGTTCAAATGTTTTACGTATCGTATTATTATTTCACTAGTTCGGTCCACTTCAGCTCAAATTTAGCTAAACGTGGCCCCTGAAATAAAATGAGTTTGACACCCCCGGTGTAACCCAAGTTTGAATGTCTGTTCAGGAAGGTCAGGGAGCTCTTCCATGGGTGTGGTTTGGGGTGTGTATTCCTGTGCTATACAGTCATTAGGGGCATGCACCAGGACAAAAATGCATGCATGTTAATGGGGGGAAAAAAAACAGAACCTCACTTCTACTCCTGAAAGACCCTCTAAAGACCCTCTAAAACCTAAGCTCCTGTTTTTGACTCCGACATCTTGCATCGAAACTGAACAGTCTGGTTTTGTCATATTCTCTTTTCAGATGTGTGTTAAAATGTGAAATGTATACGTTTAAAAAAATAAATAAACACAACTGTAGCAAATGTAGCTCTCCACCTCCTCTGGTTATACATTTTTTAAACTCTAAGCAGTAAGTTACAGAGTAAACAGAATTAACTTTTACCAATTGCGATGATTAAAATAAAATGAAACTGAGGACAAAATGGATGGGGGAAAAATAGTGATTTGTTTTTGATGAATATTAGGCATCCTTACAGGTTTGTTCAGAAGCAAGTAAAAAGCTACAGGGGTATCAAAAAAAAAAAAGAAAAAGAAAAAAGCTTTAAAAACCCATCAGTTGGAGTCCAAAATGGCTAGAGTTAATGCAGGGATGGTTGGGACAGACAACAAAGAACCTAAAAAAAATTAAGAGAATCAGTCCAGTCCTGGTTTGGATTTTAAGCATAAATAATAACCATCACCTTTCCACACTTTCTTTGTCCCCTGTTTTGACCCGTTTTCCCCCTTACTAGTTGAAATAGGATGGTGAAAACAGATTAGTAAGGAGTACAGGCATGTTGTCAAGCCTAGCCCTGGATGACTGAAGAGCAAGGAAGGCCACAGACTATGCAGGGGGAGGGAAGAGAGATTCGGGAGAAAAATAAAAACCACTGCACATGACTGGTTGGCCTAGTACCTCTAAGCTGGTCTGGCTCTTTTACTGAAGGATTTTCCGATCTTAGCGAAGAGGCAAATGTGCATAAACAGACCGCCGTCTTCAAGTTCTGCGGAGTGGGAGTGGGAACCTGACGGGCGTTTTCAGTTGGAATCAGTTACGTTGCTGTTTGGAGGCGTTTTGTCATCAGGATGGAGGCGTGGGCTGGGCTGGGCTGGGCTGGGCTGGGCTGGTGGCTTTGGGCTGGTTGGTCTCTGGGCCGCTGGCAGCAGTCAGATGTGGCTGGATCGTAACAGGAACTCGAAAGGCTAAAAAGGAAGGGAAGTCTATTAGCAGAAAGGAGTTTTCAGATCCTTTAATTTCAGAAAAATATTGCATTTATAGTATTTCTATCAAACCTTTCCCTAAAGGCCCCACTTACATAATGTAACAACTACTTTATCTCCTCAAGGTATTTGGACAATGGGACACGTTCTGTAGCTCTCTCTCTGCACACTTTGACAGCAATAAAACAGTCAAGATGTGATTGACGTGTGGACTTTAAGCTTTAATTCAAGGTGTTTCACATAAAATTGCATTTACAAAGATGGCCGTTTCAAGCCCACAATGACATGAAGCACTGTGGTGGCGTACAGAGGATAATGACCATCAGTTACATAGAGGTAGTTCTATACACACAGTGGGAATAAAATGCCTGAAAAGTATTTACACTCAAGTTCAACTAGTATCATTTGGTGAAAAGGATCATAAATGTTGGTCGGTTACATCACTGTTAGAAGTAGAGAACAAAATTCTACAGAACAGCAATTGTATTCATTAATGGTATGACATACAGGAAATGACCTGTTTCTGATAGTTGAGGCTCATCCACATGGTCACTTTCCTGTAGGAAACAGAAAAAGAAACCATGTCATTTGTTGAGATGGAAACATTTAATACTGCACATCTTTCAAAAAAAAGAAAAAAGAAATACTAATTGGTTTCATCTTTAACCATTTATAAAAAAAAAATGGATAGAAAATGTGCCAGATTGTGATTAAAACTGATTTACTTTGTCTTAAAATATTACAACATGATCTCCTCTTGAAGAACAAAAGTTGGAATTGTTTTAAGGATGTCCCTTGCTGCATATTTCTTTTTGTGGTAACCTTCATAGCTACACTTATGAGCTGGTTTGACCGTATGGGATGGATCTGTACGAAGGGGACAGGAGTTGATGCATCGAAACAGGAGAGTTACACCTCCTGAATAGTATTGAAACTCTTCTCTGCAGTTTACTTTGGAAGGAGAAGAAATGTTTTTAGTTTTAATATTCTGGTACATGGTGAATTCACACTCAGGTTCTAATCTTAGAAAGTTCTTGGTTCAATATTCTATTAAATATTTATGTTTGTAGTAAAAAAAAACAAAAAAAACAAAAAAAACCACCTCTATTGCACTTTTCTAACTGTTGTACTAAAAGCACTGTAAAATATCACATTCATGAAGCACACGTATAAACTAAGACATGCTGCATTAAATGTACGTAAAATTTTTGAGAACTTTAACATTATTAAATTTTCAATCAATACGAAAAAAAATTTATACTGAGAACTAGCTGGAATAACGAAACAAAACTAACGACAATAAACAAATGTATAAAATAAATAAAAGATTAGGCGGCTGAATGAAAATGCCATAACCTTTGTCATTTTGTTTCATGTAAAGGCTGACTAATGCTCCAAAAAAACAAGTCTTTTGTGGATCATTTGTATTATTTTCTAAGTGATTAAAAGAGCTTGAGGTTTTGAGTCTTTCCTAAAGTTCTGGTTACACATTTTTGAATCTCAGAAAAATACCCTGAATTATAGAAATAGGAGTCAAACTTAAATTGAAACTGACAAAAATAAATAAATACATAAAATAAAATAACTGTGCATTTAAAAAACAAACAAAAAAAAAAAAACAAAAAAAACAGCAAGACCATTTAAAAAAATTAATTCATATTAAACTGAAACTGAAACAACAGAACGAACAACAAAACAAGCATTGCAATAGTTAGAACCTTGGAGCCATGCAAACACTACAGTGGTTTATGCGACATTGATAAAACACAGGATGAACAGACAAGCAGGTTCAATGTGAGTTGACACAAGGAATGATGCAGTAATGATGCGTGACAGTGTGCAGGACAAGGGCTTTGTTACACATGAATGAAGTCAGTGATGAATCACGTACAGCCATGGCTCCGGTCAGCTGACAAACACGGACGAGCAACACTGACAATCAGAGCGGGGGTCTCACAAAGGACAGAGCGACTGAACCAATGACGCGACACAAAAATGGCTCTTACGAGTCATTTTGACTCTGGCAACGTCTCTCCGGGGTTTTCTTCCCCTGCTGGACTGGCTGCGGTTGGCGACTGGGGCTCAGGTGGTGGCATGGGCAATGGGAGGGGGATGGGCTGGCTCTGCTGGCCTTCTGGGCTTTCCGGACTCAGCTTAGATGTGGGCTGGCCTATGATTACTGTATTACCTGTTGGGTCGGAGCATGAAAGAACAAATCCTGAAGAATGAGTGTGTGTTAAAATCTGCATTTAAAGTAACAGAGGCCCTATCTTGGTTTTGGACTAGTATTTAAACACAAAGGCCACATGGAGGATCATCCACCAGGTTCACAGGTCTCCATGTAATGTAGCAGTCTGACGGGCGAGCATTGAATAACCCCATGAAACTGCAAAAATGACGATGATTTTATTCATTTAAAGGAGTTGTATATAGGATTATGGTCAAAACTGGTACTGCAGTCATGTTCAAAATACAGTAGAGCAGGGGTGTCAAACAGACCCATGTTTTAGATATTATCCTCTTCCATCACACCTGGAAACCATTACATCATCATCAGGCTTGTGCAGAGATGATGAGGATCTGATTATTAGCTCTTAATAATTGTCATCAGTGCTGATGCATTCTGAATGGATGGTTTAGTTTAAATATTCAGAAAGATTAACCGTTTCCCTTTTTTTTTTAACCGTTTTTACTGAGTTTTGTTCATGGAACAGGTGTCAAATGGCAACTAATTTAGAAAATGTATTCATACGGTTATAGATCATGATGTATCTAATGGACTAATATGAGATCTGAACACTTGTTCAAGGAAAATAAAAAAAATGTAGAAACAAAAATCAGTTCTTTGCAGCTGAACATAATCCATACATCTGTGTGAAGCCCTAAAACCCTTTACACATACTGTAACGGCGTTCTCTCACCTCCGTCCTGCTCTGCCTTAATTTGGGCCTCCAAATCTTCAGGGTCAACATACTGGTAGTTTTCGTCATCATCAGGTGGCTTACACTTCCCGCAGCAGAAACAACAGCAGCAGCAACAGCAGCAGCAACTGAAGAGCGTACAACACAGGACCAAACCCTGCAGGAAATAAACAGAAAGAGCAGTTCAAAACTATCTCAGTCATATGAGAACAGACAGAAGGATCTGATGTCCTGTGTATATGTAGCTTTAACACAATGGTATTTGTGTAAAAGGTCATAAAGATCAAAACAAAGCCACTAACCTTAAACCACCACTTGGACATGAGGAAGTAATATTTAACACTTTCCTCTCCGAACTGTTCGGACACGTAAAGGCCCATAGAGCCATACTCGTCATAAATCTTCCTCTTGGTCTCATCAGTTAAAATTGAGTTGGCGTTGTTAATCTCTTTAAACTTCTCAGCTGCCTCTGGGTTGTCTGGGTTTTTATCTGGGTGATACTTCAGTGCGAGTTTCCTGAAAGAGCAGAATAGGAAGTCAAACAATGAAAAGATGAATTGATCAAATCCTATATTGTTCCATTTGATATCAGAAAACCTGCATGGTACCGAAGGACAAACTGTGCATCTGGTTTATCATTAGTCAGGGAGGAACTTGATTAAAAAGACATTTCCAATTTAGCAAGAAAAAAAAAAAAAAGAAAGAAAGAAAAGAGCATTGCTACCACTTCTTTTTAGTCGCTTTAATGGGCTTAAATTAAATTTCAGAAGAATTTTAGAAGAGCAATTTTGATTTAAAAACATGTCCTAAATGATTATTAATAGTCATTAATACAACATCTTTTAATCAAATAGTCCAATTAGCCAGTTAATTACACAATATGTTGTAATTAATCATCTTTTGTTTTATATTGGTTGGTTTCATATTGGGGACAGGCTTTTTCCAAGTCGCTCTTTTTCTCTGTGTTGTTTTGTATGAATGGGAAATACGGCCAATGGAGGTGACACACCACTTACAAAGCATGTAAAAGTGGTTTTCAGCGGAATAACACCTTTAAGGCTAAAAATTTCCTTTCAGTCCATGGTATTTTTTTAAACAAACTGCCTCAATTTCCACCAAAAACACTTAAATCTGCAATTTATTATTGCCGGTGTATACTCTCTTGTCCTCAATATAGGCTGAATAAATGTACAAATGATGCCAAAAATGTTTCAAACCACAGATGTCCAGACTTGTGAGAATAATATCGCAGGACCATCGCTTTTGCTGAAATAGAGGGGTACAGTTGTGGTGGAATTTGTACTGTGCAAGTGACACATTTACACACAATTAAGATCACAAACAACACCTGCAATTATTATAAATGACCAGAGCTTCACAGGTAGAACTTAATGCACTAAAAAAGTGCAACTTCTACTACATTCATTCTGTGTCCACTCTACTCCAACCTGTTCGAAATTTACCCAACCCTGTTTTTACTTGTATACACCTTTAATCATTTGAATTTATTTTTAACAACAGAAAGCAGACATATCAAGATAATAGATCTTCAAGGTTCAAGGTTCAAGGTTACTTTATTAATACCCGTGGGTAGATTTGTCTTGCAGTCAAAGTGATAATTTAGTAGTAAAACATACAAGACACACATTGAACATTGAACAAGGTCGAGTGTGCAAGGAAAACAAAGTGCTCAGTGTTCCACCTCTACGACATAGCAACATGGTGTAATAAATAATAAAATAAAATGAAATAAAATACATAAGATCAAATGAATAAAATACAATAAAACAATAAAAACCCAGAAAGATAAAAACAGTCTGGAATAAAAACAAGGGTAAAAACAAAGTTTAAAAGTTTGGAGTCACAATAATATCATAAAACTAAATAAATAAATAAATAAATAGAGCCAGGGAATAAATACATGACTAAAATAAGTAAACAAAGTGCAATATCACTGCTTCTTGTTCAGCTCAGTGATGGCAACAGGAACAAAGCTCTTTTTGAATTGCTGTGTCCTGCACTTTGGGACTAAAAACCTCCGTCCAGAGGAAAGAAGATGAAATTCCCCATGTAACGGATGGGAGTCATTATTCAGAATTGATGCTGCCATCCTCTGGACCTGTTTAGTGAACAGGGAGGCGGGACAAGACTGAGACTCACCAGTCAGACGACTGGACCATCTGACGATTTGATTCAGTGAATTTCTTTCTTAAATTCCAAGCAGTGTAAAATTACGTGTGAATAATGGATCAATAACGTACACCCTATTTTATGAATCACTGATGAGCCTGGTTAAGCTTCACTGCATGTCTTTCAGTTCTTGTACAGACAGTTTAATAGGACTGTTTACTGTAAGAGGACACTTCTGTAACCTTAAAGTTAGGCAATAGTGCTGTTAGCATGTCTGCTATGAAGAAGCTAATCCAGTCTCATGTTGGATGAAGCAACAGTGGAAAAAAATCTAGTAATCCACAGCATTGAGTGCTCACCTGTAGGCTTTCTTAATGTCCTCAGCTGAGGCTCCTTTCTCCAGTCCTAGCACCTTGTAAACACTCTCCCCAGCTGTGGACATCTTCCTCTGTGGACGGGAGGCATTTGGCTCAGCCATGGCTCACGTCTGCTGACAGAAAAAAAAAATGTAATCAATGAAAACAGGCTCACATGTGTCATCAGATGCTTCCAAGGGTCTAGAGGACAGACGCTAGTGCTTATACTGTTTAGCAAAACTATAGAGTGTTCTGAAAGCTTGTTTTACTACCCGTGTTTACCAAAGGAGCAGCCAAAGCAGACAGAAAACCAAGAGAGTTTTAAAGTGTTTTGCACAAACACTGTAAAATGCTCACTCAACAAATGTACCGGTACAAACTGAGCGTGCATTTTTTTCATGGCATCTGAAGTTATTCAAAATGATGTATGGACAATATCACATGTGATTATGTAACAACTAGTCTTAGAGTTGGGGTCTGTAACGCATTGCTCCTGAGCCAGATGTGGCTCTTCATTCAGCCTCTATCCAGTAGCTCTGATTACCTATGAACATTTTGCTGTAACTGCTGACATAAAAACATTCTTACATTGACTTATCTGCAAAAAAAATGCATTGTTTGCTACATTGGAGACACCTTTTTTTTTGGCCTGGATGATATAATGATTACATTTTTCATTTTGTTGCAGACTACAGTATTTCAAAATTTCAACTTTATTCCCTCTCTTCCTATAAATGACAGAAAAATAAATGAAATATAAAACAGTGTACTATAACTTTAGTTTACTGGTCACTGGTTGCTAATTAATTTGTGGTAGGAATTAAAGACTTGATTGCCAAACAGCCTTGATAGCCCAGAAAACTGTATCTGTTAAAAATATCAAAACATCCATTCAACAGAGCAATACGACTAATATTAATGCCGACCAGAAACAAAGAACCTCAAGTATCGCTATAACATGTGGGATGAAACCAACTCCATCCATTCTCCTGTTAACCAAGACCAGGATTAGCGGGTTAATTCCCATTTAAATCTGATGCACAGTGGTCACAGAGAGGATCTGATTAAGCCTGATGGATACTGAATTATTGATGAATGCCACTGATACTTAAGAGCTTAAACTAAATTTTACATAGATAATAGAAATCCTCCAAACAGGGACTTTTCTGTGTGAAGTTTGTCTGTGTATGTTCGCCCCATGTCTGTGTGTGTTCTCTTTGGGTACTCCAGTTTCCAAAGACCTGCACAAATAGGTTAATCAGTTCATCTAAATTGCCCAGAGGTGTGAATGTGAAAGTGCCCGGTTCTTCATCTCTATATGTCAGGTCTGCAATGAACTGCCCAGAATGTAGCATGCCTTTGCCTATAGGTAGCTGGGATAGGCTCCAGTGACCCCGTGACCCTAGTGAGGATAAAGCAGGCTCAGAAGATGAAACAAGAAATGAATAGAAACCCTCCAATTGTTTTTCCATACAGTCTGCTTTAACTGACATTTCTGTTATTTCATAGATGTGCTCTGATCTGACCTCATGTGTCCGATCCTGTTTCATAGACAAAGACCATAATAATGGTAATAAGAAAATAATTCAACAATTAAGTGACTAGTATGGACTTTTTTGTTAGTGCTTTGTATAATTACACAGTATATAAATTATATTATATTAGAGTGTTATTGCGCCTGAAGGGGTCCAACTGGTTTAAGAAAGCGTCATGTTGGGTATCCGCAGATATCAGTGAGGGGGCGTCGGTGAAAATCGTGAAAGGGTGGGACAGAGATGTTTTAGGTGGGGGGGGGCTCCTGCGTATTCCAAGGTTGGTGCTTAAATCTGAAGGTGACCATGCTTTCTCCATCAGGGCCCCTCACATTTAGAATGGCCGTCCTGAGGAGATAAGACTTGCAGAATCAGCGAGATATTTTAAATCACATTTTTATACATTTGCCTTTATGTGAGGTCTCTTTTTAATATTTAATTTTAACCTGTTTTTGGATACTTACGTTGGCATACATGGTGTTGTCTTACCATCATGTTATGTCTATGTAACCTCTGCCCTCTCTACCTCAATACATTTAAATTAATTCAGTGTCATGTTTTTTTCTAGTCTGTCGTTCTTATCTCTTTTACTATGTTGTGTTTGTCCTGTTTTAGTGCCTTTTCTTACATATTGTTGTATTTCATCTTAATTCTGTCCTCTTTGGCCCTCTGTTATCTTGCTGTTGTGCCCTTCTGCTTTATCTGTCAAAACCTTTCATGAACTTAGATTTTAAAGGTTCTGTATAAATAAAGCCATCTTCATCATTATTTCTTTTCGTAGTGTGTTGCTATTTTCTATTTTTTATTTTACTCGCAGCACATGTAGGCATAGAAAACTTAACTTTGTTGAAGAGTCACTAAGTCCGTACTTTGCATCTCATTTCATCTCAATTGTCAAATTATGCAAAAGTGAAAACAATGCATTAAAAAGAAACAATTATGCCCATTTTCTACCTTTTGCAGGGTATGTTTTCTTCTTCTTTAGTTGCACCGACATCATAATGTATTGTAAAATAAACAAAGTTGTAAAAAAAATAGTTTACAAAGGCAATTTTTGACAAAAAGTGATAGGTTTTGTGCCCCGTGCTTAGATCTATAATGAATCAATTAGAATTTAAATCGGTTGAGAATTGTGGGAGGAGAAGCAATTTTAGTACGATACTGTAAAAAAAAACAGAACAAAAAAAACAAAGTTGTAAACAAATTGTTTACAAAGGCAAATTTTGACAAACAAAGCAATAGGTTCTGTGCTCAGTGCTTAGATCTATCAAATGAATCAATCAGAATTGAAATCGGTGAATAAATGTGGGAGGAGAAGTGATTTTTGTGACTTGTGGATGACGATGACGGACGGGAAAAGCTCAACGGACTTCATCTGGATGAGCTAAAAATTCCAAGAGATATTACAATAGCGGTGGGCAGTAGTTGATGCTAAAAAAAAAATTAACGATTAAATTTAACCACAGTGCAACACACACAAACAACTGTACAAAATAAAACACAACAGGATGACAGAAAACAAGCTACATCAAACTGGAATCTGTTCAGTTCACGTTTCAATGAGCAGAGAATTATTACATTTATAATATTACCAGTAAAATAATTCATATTTTAACAGTTTTGATTGTGTAGGGATTTCAAGATTTAAAAAAAAAAAAAAAAAAAAAAAGATTTCACACATCTCAGTTCAGTATCAAGACGTCAGATGCACACATTAATATTTTAATCAAACCATGTGCGTCTAGCTTTAGATCCTATAGGTTTGATATTACATAGCTTTCCTACTGTGGATGTTTTACTTTTTAACTATAAACAGTACATTGGCGAAATATTTTAATATAAAGTAAATGTAAGTCTCTGAATGTAACCATGGTGATCCTTATAGTTTCATACTTTTGATATTATAGTTTTGCTTCTGATTGAAATACCATAAGTCTTTACCCTATAATACACTGAACTGGCAAAGGTCTGACACAAGAGTTATCAGGAAAACCTCAGGGCAAAGGTCGGTGTTAAAAAAGTAACTACATCCATAATAGCCGCTGTTTTACAACGAGATAGGATGTGTTATAATAATGTTAAATTGCCTGGAATTAGAGCCGCACAGTTATAATATGCAAAGGGATTTCTATTAAACATGAGTACTGTTGCTGTGCACACACACTCAGCTCTTCAGTCCGGGTCGTTGACTAAAGAAGATTACATTTTGCTGATCTCACAGATTACATGTCCAAGTCCATGTCAGAGAAGGCCACCGTCCTGGTCAGCCTCTGGCTAGACAGCTGGAAACATACCAAAGCACCACACTAAAACGTTGAACGATAAGAAGAACCAGTACTGAACAGGCTGTCCACGCAGTGTAAAGCAGCGCTAGCTCAGCTAAAACATGCATTTAAATCCACCTCTGCAAGTGTCAAAGATATAACAAAAGCACAGACTATTAAAAGTAATCCTGTACTGAAATACACATGTGGATGCACATTGGGAGTCATTAAAAAAAAAAAAAAAAAAAAAAAAAGTCTAAATCTGTGGGCATATGGTTGCTAACTGGCTTTGGATTTTAAACTGAGAAATTACAGGCTAGGCTGATTTACACAGGATTAAAAACTCACATGGCTGTTGCAATAACTACTATTCATACATACTTAATAGATGCTAATTCTATCTAGAAATGTTGTAATGACTTAAGTTCATGTATGAACCACTGGTGCAGTATTTTGCACCTATAGTGTCAGAGTTGCAAAAACACATTCCCCCATCGAACAAGGGCCTATATTTGTAACAAATGACACATTATTTGATTAGAAAACAGTCTCCACATATTCAGTAACTGGGAAGGTTTTCTTTTAGCAACAAAAACCTCAATTCATGCTGAAATAACTCACTAATATGGCCACAAACATGAGAATGTGCAATCAATTCAGTAACCCAGAAAAGCACTTTCAATACAGCACATGCAACAATAAAAGTCTTGTTTTAGCAGGACTGGAATAAAACCAGCAAAGATAAGAAGAAAAGAAGCATTATTTTTCCTCAAATGTAGAAACGCTGGAAGCCAGATGGAAATGTTGCTGCAAACAGGCCGGACAAGCCATGAGCCAGCAGTTCAGGAGAAGATAAAGACATCTGCATTTAATATAAAGACCAATAAAAAAGCCTGTACTGGTCAAACTGCCTCCCTGCAGATTTGAATGGAGTGGTCGATAAAATCTATTAGGTTAATTGGCTGTCTGCGGTGCTTTAAGTGCACATTTTAAAATGGTCCCGTATGTATGCAATTAGCACACATCTGTCAGAGAAGCACCTCCTATAGCTGAGGTTATATGGACCATACTTCTTCAGCCCATCAGTAGTAATTCTAATTAAATACAGATACCAATTTAACTGTTTATACATGAGAGCTGAACAAAAACAAGTAAGATATGTTTTGGTCCCTGAGATGGATATTCTTTGTACTGGCGTGACCAGCTGTTCCTTTTTCCAACTCCAATAGAAAACAAATGCAAATGGTAAAGCCGGGCACATCAAAATGATAAAAGACACCGCACACTGAACTAAACACAACCTCCCTCTGCAGGTCTCTCCTCTCACATTAAAAGACTAAATATAAATGCATGTGACATGATGCCGTTTCATGTTGCTATGAAAAATGAAGTCACTCTTCCAAACTTTTGTGAACAGATACACAGTTGAGCAACCGAAGTGAACCTGATGAACAAGCAGAAATGTCATCCGTCGAACACATTCACCCCTCTACCTACCCGCCTGAACACACCTGTGAGAAAACCAACATCACTGGGTAGAGTCAGTATTTCCTGTCAAAACTGCCACATACTGAAAAGGATTTACAGAATTTTTGCCCAATTACACCAAGAAAATCATGCACACAACATAATATCATCACTAAAAGTGCTTAACAACCAGCAGTGCATGGCTATTCATGGTTTGTTTAGGACATCAAGTGTGAAATTATCCACAGAAGTTCAACTACACAACTATGTAATACTGAAAATGACTGCAGTCAAACAGGATAAGATCGAGGTGATCAGTGTCTGAATGTCCAAGTGTGGGTGTGAGACAGGAGTAGTTCAGGGACAGTCGATATTAATCTGGGCCATTCTTCAACTATTGATCTTTTCTTCCATACATCTAGATATTGCTTTCATATTGTATGCACTATATTCTTTCTATCCAGAGAAAGATCAGATTAAGTGTCTTAACATCTTGGGCAGCTGTGGCTCAGTTAGTAGAGAGAGTCGACCAATGATCGAAGGGTTGGCGGTTCGCATCCCGGCTGTCTACATGTCGAAGTGTCCTTGGGCAAGACACTGAACCCTAAGCTGATCCCAGTAGGGTCAGGCAGCGTCAGTGTATCAGCAGCAGCTGTCTACCTGTGTGTGAGTATGAGTGCGAATGGGTGAATACGAGGAATTGTAAAGCGCTTTGGGCACCCATTGGTGTATAAAATGCACTATACAAGTACAGTCCATTTACCATTTTCCTATTAAACACATCATCAGTGATTTATACCACTCATCTCAACCTGGATGGATTAGGCCACATAGGCTGTTTTGCATCTGCAATATTAACATTTATACTTGAATTTCAGGCCCATGCAAACACATACCCTATTACACAGTATAAAAGTGAGCGTTAGTCACTAAAAATGGACACAGAGAGAAAAAAAACAAGGGTTTTGTTTTTTGTCTTTGGTGCCTTGAAGTTTCAGATATTCATCTAACTTTAGCACCATTCATCATGTTTTTCTTTTGCTGTCAGGTGTGGGATCAAAGTAGCAGAGTGTCTCAATGCTCGGATTAATAAACCAATGTTAAAAATAGAGACACTGTACATTTGTTGTAATAACAGTGCTGGCATGTGTTGGAAGTATAATTCATTATCTTGCATGATAATAAAGTAGGTCACACTCAAATTAACAGCTTGGTCAATCACCCTCAACCCAAATGGGGCAAAGGGGGAGGTCTGGAAAACGGCAATGACATACCAAACAAACACAGGTAACCCCTCAATTTTACCTAAAATACACTTAATTTCTAACACTTGAAAAATCCCTGCTGACCATTCTTATAATGCGGTTTTAAACTGATAAACCACAGCTTTTCAACCTAAGATCCAAATTTATAGGCTAAAAGCAAACACTAACACACTGCCTGGAAGACTTACTGCTTGTCACCATTTTTAGTCGTACTCAAATTATCTTTTCCCTCCTCTGCTATTATTAACTTATTAGGACATTAAATAAAAGTGCAAATCTGTGTTGTGGCAGTTCAAGAAAGATGTTTTTTTTTATTGCTGGAGACAAGGGTGCTTGTCAAAATCCATAAATGAGGAAAATCATGTGAGGGTAAGACATCCCATGGTACTCCAAAGTTACAACACTATTTGTCTTAAAATAGATTTCTTTATTGTTAAAAATAATTTCAACCCGACACTGTGTAAAAGATTTATTTAAAAAACTATTTCAATAGTCATGCCACAGCTTTTACAGAAACAATCTGCTGCATATTTAAAATGGTCAATCATTAATCAAAAAGCCTTTGACAGATTTTTCAACAAATACATCTAAACATTTTATAGTTTTAGCATCTGAAATAGTAGGTTCTGCTCCTTGAAGACACCAGCATTAAGTATGGGAATAAAAAAGGATTGTTTTTTATTATTCCCTAATATTTATATAGACTAAACAGTCTACAATTGGTTAATAGAGAAAATTAATCTAGACAATGTTAACCTTCACAATTAAACACACAAGTCACTGCTGCATAAGAACAGAGCCAGAAATAGTTGTGTTCAGACATTTACCCATATGATAACGACTGAAACTGACAAATCATACAATGTCTCAGCAAGAAATCTGTACAAGTGTAGTGCATCAATGATTGAAGTAGAGGTTAATGTAAGATGCAGTGGTTTAAATCAGACAAGTACCTAAGACCTGCTTCTGAGTCATAAATGTGTACAAATTGACACATACAATGTCAAGTATTATGAAAACTCAACCACACCCAAAATGAACGAGGGTGAACTTGCATTATTTTCATCCAATTGTCTTTTATTTAGTTTCATCTTTTTAATCACTTTTATATTAATTTTCTTATATTGGTGATGTCTTGTTACATTTTAAGTTAGTACCATCTTCTTATGTCATATATTGCTCGTGTATCATTTTAATTTTGTCACACTACATCTGTTTTTTACCTTTGTGAATACTTGTCATCTGGTTTATCACACGGGTCTAAAATGAAGCATTTGATAAGGACAAATAACACACTGTCAAAAAGAAGGTTAATTCACATTCTGAGGTAGTTTCAGGGTTGTTTATCATGGACATACTGTTGACTGTGTAGTGGCAAAAGGCCAAAACAGTGTTGAGATGACAGACTGCGTGTGAGTCACCTGGGAGACTGAGTTCAGGGCACAACCAGGTTAGATTTGCATAATCAGGTAATTAACCCACAGTGGAAGCACACAGACTGATTAACATGGATTTGCAATTGCAGTCAGTCAGAGGCATCAAGAGACACTTGTGCATTAAAAACCTTGTAATTTGTCGTGGCATATGTGAAAATCGTGCAGGTGGAGAAGTATGCCATTAGTATTTAACATTCCGGTACAATGAAGGAAGAATACCGCGTGATTATGGTCTGTTTGTCCTTGTGCAGCTCTAATCCTTTGCTAATCCCAGTACATGGAGAATTACTTTCTATCTCTTTCTACACCCAGTCAATGAAAAATGCAAGTTGCTACACTTAAATAAAAAAAACTTAAGTGAAAGCAGTGGGAATTGTACCTTAACTTCCCTCTCTTACACTGTGATCGCCCATAAATCAGTCATGCTGACCGGCAGTCTGGATAGTTAGCCGCCTGTTAGCTACCCTTAACTTTCACACAAGAGTCGCCTGAGATGCATTACCAACAAAAGACTTTTTCAACACAGTAGATGAAGAGAAATATACTCAAATGTCTCACTATCCGTTGCATGAAGCTAACACTAGAAGCTAACTGAAAGCAGAGGTGTAGCTACCAAACTCCACTTAAATTCCTGACAATTTAAGAGGTTTTGGCCAGTTTGGGCTAATTATTTATTAGGTAAATATATTATGAGAATTGTATCGTATGACATCCCGCAGAATTATCAATTCGGCGGTAATTCAACACGAATACAAAATGATTTTAATTCAACACAAGCGCAAAATCCCTCAACTTTGCTACCACCGCCCTCTTTGTTCCACTACGTTACAGTTCAGAATTACGTTCAGTTTATATCTCTTCTGCATTTAACTTGCACACTTTAACTTAATGCTGTGTTTACACCGCGGCTGGACGCTAATTTGCATGGCTTTGTTGCCACAGAAATTACATAGTAAATGTAAATCTGACTGTTTTTTTAAATAGAGTTTGGTGAATGACTACGTGACAGCTCTTCACACTTAGCTAACATCTTGCTAGCTCATGAAGTTAAACGAAATATCTTACCTTGTGTAAATTGAACACTGTATATCTCGCCGTAAGGTTAGCTGGATCATAGAGGCATCCGGTTTGTTGTCTTTGTTCCCAGTTAAAGGCTCAGAAACTGGGTAATGTTAGCCCCGTGTTCATGCAGTGCTGGCCCTCTGTGTCCGTCGGAGGACATGCGCTTTGAACGCCTCATTTCTCCTTCCAGGAAATGAGGAGCGACACGGTGATGCTTTCAAGGTTTCTTCTAAACTCCGTCTTTTGACTACACCAGCGAAAGCCCGAAAGAGATTTGTTTTATGTCTATTTTAGATGCGTTTCACTTTAATTAGAATTAGCAGTGGATGGACACCAGATGGCCAATTGATGTTGTAAGAGGATTATTTAAAGAAAGGCGGAAATTAGCCCAGGCACATTCTAAAAATTCTTAAAAACCTGTAATAGACACAATAAGAGGTATTTTAGTCGAAGAAAAATATTAAATGTCAACCTACTTTGAAAACTTTCAGTAAAATGTCCTATCATTCTCATATCACTGGCTCTAGAACCAATAACAATATAACCAATAACCTAAATAGTGGTGTGTTAAATTAAAAAAAAAAAAATTATCAATGACAAGTGCATCACCTTAAACATGTACCATAGAAACGTGTGCTTGTCTGTGCTAAAGCCCAGCTGCACAAACCCAAATGGATACATAACAAAATATTAAACCTATCTATATATATATATATATATATATATATATATATATATATATATATATATATATATATATATATATATATTATTTTATTTTTTTTTTTAATTATTTTTATTTAATGCCAGTTGTTGCCAGTATGGTTTGACTGGCTTGTATGAGAAGATTCCATTAAGGGAATATCTAACAGGTAAGTAAATAAATTAATGTTGCTTCATGCACTGTATACAAATAAAAATAAGAGACAAAGTAATTGTTCATTATTTATTTATCAGTACAAAGTAGTCCATCAATGCTTTCATGACATATGCGTTAAAAAACTAATACATTTCCATTCTCTATTAATTCCACACATAAAGGATTATTTTGAAAGACAGATACACCACACATCCAGAAGAATTTGTGATCACAAGGAAAACACTTAATAAAGAAGCAGCATTCTTCTCCTTTCAAACATCCTTAAAGATCCCTTTAAAGAGTTTCTGACCAAACACCATCCGGAGGAACATTACATTATTCAATATCAATATACTATGGTCCCATCAGAATTTCAAAGGTTATCCATTCACAATAAAACAGATACTTACTGATCCCTTTATCACATAACCTATTTAATGGTAGGTTTTCAGTTTTAGGGCAACAACAATACTACAATTGACAAAAAAACCCCGTAGGGTGTGCGTTAACAGCTGTGTTTTATCATCTCTATGTAACTTGGTTTAAAGGACAACACATTTTTTTTGCAATTGGGGCCTTAATTATGATGTGGTGGTTAGCAGTTGTTAGCACTTGTGCCTCACAGTAAGTAGGACCCTGGTTCGATTCCAACACCAGACCTTTCCTTGTGGAGTTTGCATGTTCTCCCCATGTCTGCGTGGGTTTTCTCCAGGTACTCCGCTTTCCTCCCACCATCCAAACACATGCACTGATATGTTAATTGGTTAATCTAAATTGTCCATAGGTGTGAATGTGAGAGTGATTGTCTAGATATGTTTAGCCCTGCAATGAACTGGAGACTCATACAGGGTGTACCCCGCCTTCGCCCACTGTAGCTGGGACCCCCGTGACCCTAGTGAGGATAAAGCGGGTTCAGACAAGATGAGAGTCTTAATTATGATGTAATTTGAATTGTTCTAATGACCCATGTTGCTTTTTTTTTCTTTTAAATTTTCATTCCTCTGGAAGAAATTAGATTTGACCCATAAAGAAGTAGCTGTCACCAAATAAATTATACAAATTTGTAGGCGACTTACTCAACTGAAAGTTTTCCATGAGGTCCAAGAGGCTTTGGTTGCGACCTCCAATTCAACTTCAGGACACAGAAGAAAGTTTCAAACACGCCTCAATTTGTCATAGTGCGAATATCCTCCAGAGTGTACAAACCAACATTGGAATCACCCAGTTGTTCATCTCCTGACCTCAAATCCCACTCCAAACAGCAAAGACTTTCCCTTTCTGTTGTTACAGACCGAACAATGAGCATTTACTCTCTTTTGGTGAATAAACAGTAGCTTCTGCTCCGCCACCTGCCTCTGCCTCCTTCCTTCCAGTATCTCCTCATCTGTATATTCTGGCTCAAACCGATATGGACAGCCATCAAAGTCGTCTTTGAGTTCAAAGTCCCATTCAAATTCCTCTGCCATGTCGTGAAAAAGTGGTGTACTGCATCTGCCGGTGTGCCCAGTAGTAAATAGAGGCATGCAGAGATGATGTCACTTGTGTGTCTCTGGTTACATTATTTGTTTATTTTGGGCTCAGTCCGCCAGCCTGGGAGGTTCAAAGATGAAATGAGACTACAATGGAATTAGCACTACTGTATCACAATGGACATATGAACTGATTTAGAATCTACAAATCAATGCCCCACTGACTCTGCTTGTATGCTGTTTGGTGTACATTGGTGCAAATCTAATTCCTTTCAGAGGAATGAAAATTGATAAAAAGTAACATGGATGAGTACAACAATTCAAATGACATCTTAATTAAGGCCCCAATTGCAAAAAAAAAACCAGCATTGTCCTTTAAGATCTGACCTATTTTAAAATGTACTCTATATCAGACTGATCATCACAAATCTGCTCATTTATCTGCCGAGTACAGTGGCCAGCAGCGCCATGCGGATGTACATGCCATTCTCCGCCTGACGGAAGTAGGCTGCTCTCGGGTCTGTATCCACTTCCGCACTGAGACAAACAGAAAATACAGGTAAGAAACCAGACATCGTAACACTCATGTGATTACATCTGACTTTACTAGATCGACAAGTTTATTGGAGCAGCTTTATTTTATCAAAAATTCCTGTGAAATCTTGCTAAAATCACTCAGCTCCACTCTAAATGTTTGGAGAAAACTGCTTATTTTTCACTGGATTGGGTTGAAATAAGTCCATGAAACTAAAGATAATCAGCAAACATCTAGAACAATCTGCCTTTTTAATGTTACAATCTTTTACTGTTGTAGTATTTTATTTGTGTGAATTTATGCAAAATATCTTAAGTCCCCTTCAAATGTTTATATATAAACTTGACTTGCAACATGTTTTAGTGTAAAAAGATATTGTGAAAATAAAAGTATATACAATCAATTTGCTTTTTGTACAATCTGTACTTTCATAACAGTTAAGTTTATGTGTAATAAGCTTGTACAGCCTCAACTGAAAAAGTCACCATTCCAACTTTTTTTTTTTTTTACTGGTTGAGACAGCTGGCTGATGCCAAATCATCTGTTTCATCACTTCGAGATTTTAATCCATGCTATTATCATGACTTGCTTAGATTACTGCAGTGCTCTTTATATTGGGTTTGTCCAGACATCAATTGCCCGTTCAAGATTCTTGTATTTGTTTGCAAGTGTCTTCATGCTCCAGCCAGATTCTCCTTCAAACTCAGCTCCGACAGATCAGTTGTGTTTTCAGTCATCATCCCTAAACTACAGAATGACTGTCCTTTGCACATCTCATTTCATGTTTTTAAATCCTTTCTTTAAACACATTTCTCCTCTTTGACTTTTAACTCTGTCTGAGATGCTGGTTTTATTATTATTATTATTATTATTTAAATGGTTTTGCTTTAGTTCTATATTTGGTTTTCCGTATCCCTTTGATGCCTTTGTGCAAAGCACTTTGGCAAAATTTGTTGTTGGGTAAGTGCTTTATAAATCAAGTTCAATGTAGTTGAAAATACAAATCATTGCAGTTGCTTTTGATTAAAAAAAAAAAAAAAAAAAAAAATCTAAATTGGTAACTGTTTTCCATGTTCCACTGTGAAATGTGACTTCTGAATCATACCATTCTGTTTTTTCTAATTTATATTTTATACAACATCCCATACACAGACTATTTTAAATCACATGCCCTGATGTTTCTGCACTAAACAATCATTGGACACTTTCTTTCCACCAGTGAACTATTAATCATGGTTTTGCTGATTATAGACCATTGGATGATCACTCTTACTGCTGTTTGTTGTGTAAATGTACAAACAAAAAGCCTATTTTTAATTCTAGTTCAAAGATTTTAGTAGTTTTATTTGATTTTTATTCTAGCCCTTCTATTTTCCTTTTATTCATCATATTATTTCAGCTTTACATTTTCTCCATACACCAAGTCCTGGGGAATTGCGTTCTATTTAATCAAGTTACATGTCTTGACTGACAATAAAGCTGAGTCTGATCCCAAAAGCATAGAATTTAAGTTGTATTGACCCAAAAACAACAGCTCCTGAGCTTGTGTTTGAAAAATACAGGTTTAACCACATGTCTCTTTTCTTTTGATATGATGGCAGATCGGATCTCACCTAATTTCATTGACTCGGGGCAGTGGATGCATGACAACCATCTTCTGTTTGGCGGCAGTCATGATGTGGGGAGTGAGGATGAACTGCCCAAAACACTGGCAAAGAAAAAATGAGACAGAATATATTATAGTGTGAAATGACATAATCCTTCTCCTGCATCATAGAACACTGGATACATTTTTGACTTGATGTCTGAATGCACCTCAAACATATATTTAGACCAGTTTGGAAGAAAGTTTATGCTAAATAAAAGGAATACATTATAAATGGAATAATAACAACAACAATAATAATATAAAGGAATACTGTAATAATAATAATAGTACAAATGAATAATTTTAAGTCAATTTTAAGTTTAATTTAGGAGTGTGTTTTGCCTCTTTTTCCATAAGTAAAAACAGCTGATGGAGTCAAACTCACAGCCTTGTACTCCTCCTCAGATGCAAATCTCTCCTTCTGGATCCTCGTCATGTAGAGGACATCCGTGTCTGGCAGAGCCTCCTCAATGCTCTCAAACTCCTCCTGAAAAACAAACACAATATATCATATTCAACAATAAAATACAACTGATACATCTAAGACTTTGCACATGTTAAAATGAAATGTGAAAAGACAGAACATACTGTCACACAGCATTTAGTAAATTGATTTTTCCTTTTATACTGTTTGGTTAATATAAAACAGTTTTCATTTGAGTTCCACTACAAATTCTATTTTATTATGTCCATTTGAATTTGTGACAATTTCCAAAAAACCACAAATCACTTTTTTTTTCCAAATCCAACCCGTGCCACTTTTATATCTGGTTCTAAATTTCATACTTATCTGATATTTTGAAATAAAATTTTAGTCTGAATGTCAAGGTTGCATTTATCTGACCTTTACATGATGGAAATGTGACATAATTCTGCATTTTACATGTGTGTCTGCATAGTCCTGTATTATGTCAGGACCTTTTGCAAATGTGGGTCATGTCAAGGCCACATTCAGTTCATACTCAAAACTGATAGAAGATGCATTTAATGTATAATATGAACACACATGCACACAAAAATCAGATTTCACTCCAAAAAATCTGAATTGTGCATTAAGACCTGCCAGACACCAAATAAGCTCTGAAAACTGATTTAATAGGAAAAGGTTAGAATACATAAAATGTGAATAGGATTAAATTGAGGCACTAAAAAAAAACAAAAAAAAACTTTAAAATACAGGATCTAGCAAAATGCTGAGCAAATATACATTGGAAGATAAAAGTCTTTGCAACTAAAAACAACCCTGTAATACTTTCACACTACATTACTGTTGAGTCTTCACCTGCTTGATGCCCTTTGAAGCTACGTAGCTGATGATCTCTGCTGGCATGTGGAGGTTTTTAGGAGCCACGTAGCGCAGAGTGATACGGTACTGAGTCAGCAGTTTGGCCAGGGAATGGACCGTGCGGCCATGTTTGAGGTCACCAACCATGGTTATCTGAAAAAACGCATAAAACAAGACATAGAAGGGTCTTTCCACAGAACTTTGATTCACAAGAGGGAGCATTTGTATGGAAGTGGAAAAAGATTAATTCTTAATTTGCTACTATGAGGCAAGATCCTATAATTATAAGAATATAAATGGTAATTATGAGAAAGTTAAGTCATATGCCATATCTTCCTTTTTGAGCATGGATAAAATAACTTCATTTGTTGGTCTTGCATGTTTTCTATTGGGATTCTTTGTATTGTCAGATATTGTTGTGTGCAAGCTATTTGTTTTGCTTTATCACTTGCTCGAAATAAATGAAAATGAAATGCTTGTGACATGGAATACATTAAAATACTTAAATAAAATGAAAAATGATGCCATGTCTTCAAACTCTCCAAATTTCTGGACACATTTGGTATAATAATAATAATAATAATAAATACAGTTTAATTGAAGGCATTGTCCCAAAGCCAGCAGCAGCTGGCCCATAGGGGCATTAGGGCGCCGCCCTCCCAGATGTGAATGGGTAAAAATATACAAATAATATGCCTACATGCAATCTGAATTATTTTAACAATATTTCCACCTAATAGTGCTCAGTAAGCAGTGAATTTTCACCGACAGACTCTACGTTCCTTCTCCTCCAATCACATTAAGCTAATACATAGGCTATAGACTGTGATATAACTGGCCCGGGGCGGACAGAAAATGTGCCCCCAAAGCATTTTTAAATTTAAAACATTTAAAATGAACAGTCAACTGTTTTATTAACAGCTTTTAAAAATCAAGAACTAAATCTGTGTAATATTTCTGTGTTGACAGCACAATAAAAGTGCACGTTTTCTAAGTTATGTTGCCTTCAGATTTTTTCCCCAACCTTTACACCCACCATGCCCTCCCTAAATTTTTACTCACTAGCCGACACTACCCAAAGTCTCTACCCATGCACCTCACTTTTGCAAGTACAAGATCATTTGTCTAGTATCTTTTCTTTTAGAATCACACACTTCTGTGGTTCTGTATATATATATATATATATATATATATATATATATATATATATATATATATATATATATATATATATATATATATATATATATATATAAAATCCACAGATACTGTATGATGTTCAAATGAAGACACATTGGTAAATTACTGCCATATCCCAGTGGTGTTGGATCAATGATATTATAGCCTAACTGTTGTTGTCCCTCACCGTCATGCCGTTGACCGTCCCCAGCTCCTCTCTGATGGTGAAGACGTCCAACAGGGCCTGAGTCGGATGCTCCCCGACACCATCTCCAGCATTAATCACAGGTTTACGGCAATGACGTGAGGCACTCTGAAGTTGAAAACACAAGTACAACTCAATGTGGTCATGTTTTATATGTTACATCTATGAGAAAATACAGACACGACTGATGACACCTTAATTTGCTGGCCACTAAAGCTCTGGCGGTTGAACATGGTGGTATGGAAACATCTGGCGGTTAAGCCACGCGGGCGATTTACTGACGCAATTTCTGAATGAATATTGATTGTTGTGTTCTAACTTCTTATCATCATGCTGTTAAATTACAAAGCTTCCATGAGTCGCCACCGTGAAACGTCAAGTCATTCTCTTGAGTTCGATGTTTTAGGTTAGCATAATGATTAAGACGAGTGTTTACCAAACATGGATATAAATAGCCGCGCTAACCACCCACGACGACAAGCTAACTATGCTAACGGTTAGCCCATGTTAGCGGCACTGTTAGCTAAAATAAATAAACGAAGCGACTCACCGGTTAACAGAGTGTTAGAGTCAAATTATGGAAAGTAATTTTGATGAAATGTTTTAGAGTTTTAATAAGTTTGAAGTATGTTTGGTGATGTTTTGGTCTATTTATAATGTGGATGTGCAAATGAAGAACTGTGTTTGTTTCTGTTCTATACATTATCAATTATGTAATAAGCATTTAAAAATAAATTTTATGGCTAAATTAATATTCCACAAAATATTTCCTATACTTAGCTATTCTTCTTACTGCATGTTTAAAATCAAAACTGTCCTGTCATTGTTTGTTCTTTACTCTCTTCTTCATTTTCTAAATTCATTCATTTTTGCCTTTATTTTTCAGATGACATTCATTGATTCACAACCAGTTGTGCTGGTTAACAGCTACTCCTGTTCTGTGGCAGGCTGTAGGATGTGCAACCATTTGGTTGTGTTACTTTATGAGACAGCCCACTACTTGGAATGTTACACCTGTTCTTTCATGCACAGAACAAAGGTAGCATAAACCAACATCAATGTTTTGTACCATTGTATAATTAAACAAATTTCTCCCTTTCATGTGACAGTTGTATTGCAGTTCATCTATTTTTTCCCCCCACCAACTAGGCAGTGAAGCCAGGGCCTGTGGATTCCAGAAAGAGACGAGCAACATGAACACTGATACAAACAATACAGATGGGAGAGGATGACCAATGCGATTTTTAAAAATGGTCCTTGCTTTTGTTTCATTCAACTTAAAACTTAAAACAGGAGTCAGTGGACTGATCATACATAATGTTCGCAATCTGCATTTTATTTCACACATCAAAATTTCAGATTAAATGAACATAATGGTTTGATTTTCAGGGTTATCAGGATATATTTTGTGAATTCAACCATGTAAAAAAAAAAATTAAACCAAACTAAATACCAGACATTTGAACAACTTTTCAATAATTTATGCTAAAAATATATTGCCATTTTCCTCTGCTAGATATATTTGACAACAGTTTTTACAGCAAACATGTTGTAAATGTATGTTTTCATTTCCATCAATGTAATCAGGCTCAGACTGACCTCCACGGCTCCAGGTGTCGGGTGTCGGAGTACAAGTACATCGGCGTAACAGCTCATAGTCTGGACTGAGTCGGACAGAGACTCCCCTTTCTGTGTGGACGAGGTGGATTCGCTGAAATGGACCACCGAGCCGCCCAGACGCTGCATGGCCGCTGCAAAGGAGCTGCTGGTGCGAGTGCTGACCTCATAGAACATGGACGCCATCACCCTCCCCTGAACAGGTGAAAGAGGAAATTACACAACTGACATTAGAAAATACAACACTTTTATTAGAAATGAAAGACATTATAACACTGTACTTTAAAGATGCACTGTGTAACATTTCTCACAAAAACAGCTCCGATAAACCAATGTTTAGCATTTAATGTGACCTCTTTTTGCACTTAACATGCCTTTAAGCCTTTTGTTCAGACAATATGAGAGTTATGGCATTACATTTCTGATTTGGTTGAATAGCCAGTTGATGCTGTTTATTGTCATGGGGTCAGGGGTCACACAAAATAGTAACTTTTATCTTTAGAATACATTTAATTCAGTTTTTTGTTTTATAAGCCTGTGCACATCTTCACTGTATTTTATTTATATGCCTATTTCAATGCTGCAAAGACAACAGACTTAGATGTGACTGTAAATAAATAAACATTGTGATATTCATGGAAATTAAACTCTTGAATTTAGATGACAGTTAAACCACTTTTTGACACTCGTATACCTTCAGGATGTCCAGACTTCGTTCTTTCTGAACCATCAAACGCAGCGTGTGTGCAACATTGAAAAGGTGGGAAATCTAAACCAAAGAAAAATATTGATTATTTGTGACACATTTTTTTTTTATTACTTAACAGCAGTCGATCACTGGTCTGCAGGTTCTGATAAGGTGTAATGTGTACCTGCTCTTTACTGAACTGCCTGACACTAAGGATGTGTTGTCCCACTAGTGGGTGCAGCAGAGGAGAGGTCTGGAGATGTGAAACCTGCCCAGCAGGTATCAGTCCTGGTCCCGACTGAGGGGACAGCAGCCTGGAGAGAGGAGGAGGGTGGCTGTAACCATCAGCTGGAGGAGCACTGGCAGGAGGGAGGATCAACATCTCTGGAGAAAACCACACATGAACACATTTATTAAAAACTAGTGAAGACAAGAAAACTAAAATAAGAAATAAATGAATAGTATACAGTGGGAGGGGTCCCATATCACCTTTGTGTAACTTTACTTTACTCTGTTTTTTCTTCTTGTTGCCAATTTTGTATTGATCAGGTGAATGTACATTTATGTTTATTCATAATTATCAATCTGTAAACCCTTCCCAACAAATGTGTTTAGTTTGCAATAGAAAAATGTTCATAAAGAGAAAAGTAACAAAAATCTTTGTTCAATCCAAGAGAAACATGTTGAAACCTCAAGCTTAGTGTTTTGTTTATTCAGTGATATTATGGGAGCTTTGTAGGATTTTCTAACCCATTACATGACTAAGGTGCCTAAGCTGATTTTTTTTCCAATTTTGGTAATACCAATAAATATTGTAGAAGTCATTTATTATCACTAAAGTCATTACTACATGTTGACAATATTAATTTTGAGTGGATGAGGATCAGTGTCTATGTAATTTTAGCACTAGGTCAATTGTGGAATTAATGCTGATGGGTAAAAGCCTATTCAAGTCTGTTTTGTACAATGCAGTTGATTGAAGCAGAAGAATTTAAGTCATATCTTTACTACAAAACTGAATAAAGATCAAATCGTCAAATCCTCATAGCATAATTGCCCAATTTGTGTGGTCATTGCACGGGCATGAGGTTTTTTTTTTTCTTTCTAATCTTTTCCATGCATTCTTTTTAGGAATATTAAAGAACAATTGTAAACATTTCACAAGTTTCTAAGAAATTAATTGGAAAACAAATCTTATTCATGCAAAGAGTCATTTTGTTGTCAGTTATAGTTGTCCACAATTATGCAGTAGTTGAGTCTTAACACTAAATATTGTTCATAAAGTGGACATTAATACGGAAATAATCGAAAATGTCTGCTAAAACCTTTTATTTTCTATGAATTTGGAGAAGTACTTTATCTTATGTTTTGTATGTTGTTTTGTTGTGCAACATGATCTGATTATTATTTATATATTTTTTGGTGGTTATTGCATTTCTCTTTATATTTGTTAATAGAATCAGGCATAATAAGTGCAGTGTTAACTTCAGCCTAAACCCTTTTAGTCATTGTATATTTGGACAAATTAATGGTATGAACTGTATTGTTTATTGTTTACTTGAATGACTGAAGTAACTAACTAACTACCATTATGGAGCCTAAACATTTTAGAGTAACTGACGGCGCTGGCTTTAATACCTGGTGGCAGTCCTGGGTCGGAGGAGCGGTGGATGCGAGGCGGCAACAGGTATCTGGCGTCCGCTGCGCTGCGTCGGGGGCTGGCAGCTCGACTTCGGACTGTGGTGTCACGTGGAGGAGTGCGACGTGGGAGTTCAGGGGTCTGACACAAATAAAGGACAACAGCTGAATGAAAGCACTTGAACACATCACCATACATGCCCCATATCCTCTATAATGGAAAATATGCCTGTTGGCTACAGGTTTGTGTGGGCTGAATCAGCTGGGTGTTAAAAGCAGCTCTTATCACTGTCACGCTGTGTATATTTTTGACACCGTCTCACGCTCATCCTTCTGAATTTGACTGATAGATTACCCTTGGGCTGTCTTTGACTTGTTGGACGGGTGGAGCAGGCCACGTCTTCACATCTTCACCATAACCAGGAGGAACCAATACCTGAAAAAGAAACAACAAAACCTTTAATGCCAGTAATGATTTTGCTTCCAGTTTACTATTGTTCATTTTACCATTTTATTTAAATGACTTAAGCAGTTGATATGTTCTATTTTGTTCCTACTGACCGCCAGGCGGTGCTGAAAGCACCGCCTGGCGGTCAGTAGGAACTCATAGAACCGTGGTTACCTACGTAACCTATCGTTTTAATGATCAATGAAATTTCACATGTAATTTTTTTCTCACACCTCCTTTTTGTGCAGCACATAGTAATGCTGTATTAAAAGGTGGTTTATAATTCTGCATATTCATCTTTGAAAGTAGTATCTCTGTCACTTGGGCTTGAATAATATATATATATATATATATATATATATATATATATATATATATATACACACACATATAGATACACACATTTTAGATATACACACACACACACACACATACATTTTCAATAAGATCTATCTTATTGTTGAACTGCACTATACAAATACATTTGTTTGGCTTTTCTTTACATGCTAAACTACATTAATATAAAGTTAATGTCAATTTTATAATGGTCATAAATTATAACATAACAAAATGTATCCTAAAAACAGTGGAAAAAATATTTTTTTACCCAAAATTTAAAAATGACTAGTTTTCATGAATCTAAAAAGTAAAAACCAGAATGAACAATGTAGTGTAGGCTGAAAAAAAATAGAACTCCGGATTAAAAATCAGTGTTTATTTTAATGAAAGACAACAAAATTGGTGTGTACAATATGGAAATCGAACAATAGTTTTGTAAATTTGGTTTGTGTTGTGATGTTCTTTCATCCCATATTTTTCAATTACTATAAATCAAGACTTTCCTCGCAGTGAAACCTAATTAAAAACTAGATTAAAAATAGTCAACTACTGATTCTGCCACAAAACTAAACTCATATCAAAAGCCAATCTGAAAGAATATATAAACATAAAAAAAAACCACAACAGTTTAATAAAATCCATACAATATACAACACATTTCAGTGGAATATGCGGCCCTTCAGAAAACACACCAACATGCTGTGTGGGGTTTCTAACCTGTCCGTCGATGTAGGCCACTTCTCCTCGTAGAACCACACGGCGGACTTTCCCTTTCACCTTCATGCCTTGGAAGGGTGTCCATTTTGACTTTGTGAACTGCATAGCCTGTGGAATAACCCACTCCTGCTCCAAATCCACCTGGACATGACAAGTGGAAGTGTTATCCATCAGACTGTGTGTAAAATCAGAGGATCTGTGCAAAGCGGATGCCTTCGTTTGTACCTCCACATAGGTGTTGTCCTGAGCAGGAAGGTTGAAGATCTTCCGTGGGTTGTCGTGAAGACGCCTGATGATGTCATCCAGAGTAAGACGTCCATCACTGACCGCCGTCAGCAGCAGAGGCAGCATAGTTTCTAGACCGGGGTATCCAGGAGGAGGGCGCTCACTGTTCTTTTCCTCTATAGAGTGAGGAGCTGAAAACGAAAGAAGAACAAGGTCAGAATTTAAAGATTAAAGGAAATTAAACTGATCAGACATAGTAGAAAGGGAGTCGATAACGTTTATATAAATGTCACCTTCAGAAAAATGATGAAAGCTTCGATATCAGCTTGTGTTTGAGTATGATTCTTACTCGGAGTCAGTCCTTTATTGATATTAGCCAACAACATATTGAAGTTTATGACTGTCTTGTGTTCCTACTTCAATGACAAACACTTACCAAGTACTTTTCCCTCATTTCTTGTCAAAATATCTTGTTACACTTAAAATAAGACAATCACCAAAAGGGTAAGTTTTCAGTGAGATACATTAACTTTAGACAACAGATCTTGAAAATCTAATTTCAAGAAATCTTCCTAAAATAATTGTTTGAATCAAGCCCCACCCCCAAAATCTGCCAATGGCACAAGTGAAAATGATCTTGGTCAGATTTGTTGAATAAGATTTACAAGATCTGTCATCTAAAAAATAAGCCATTCTATCTCACTGAAAAGTTACTCTTTAGGTGATTATGACTTATTTTAAGCGTGATTAAATATTTCAACTAGAAATGAGAAAAATATACTTGGTGAGATTTGGACTTTTTCCAGTGAACAGCCTTAGCACAAATTTCAATGTCGAGTACATTCCATTTTCACCAAACTCTTTAAACCGGAACATGTATGTTTACATTGGCACACTTTTATATTCTTAAAATGTTACCCTTTTACACTCTAATATGCACATGTGTTTGATTATTCACTATTTTACCTACTTGTATCTTTATTTTGGCAGGACAATACACATTAATGAACATATTTATACCTAGTTTTATATTTTTTGTGATGTTTTATTTTTATTTTGTTTGTTTGTTACTTGACCAAATCTCAATTAGGTCAATTAACAAACTGTGGTAATTACAAAACCTCTGCCATTCCTTGGCAGAGTATTAAAAGATGCTTGCATATATGTCCTTTCTAGAGAAGCTCAACTGGATAAAATAGATGTCTGAATATTAATAAAATTGGAATGTGAAACCCTATTGGCTTATGCCTTACTTTATAATTGTGTGTTTTTAAAGATGATTATTTTCATTTTCAGACAAGTTGTAATTGCTCAATGGATCAAATAAAAACTTAGTCTGCAAAATGACAAAAAATCTTCAAATTAATTCAGTTTACTTTTATAATTACGACAAAGAAAAGCAAGTGCTCCTCATATGTGAGAAAAATCTAATTGGTAAATGTTTTTTACTCCTGCATTAAAACAACTGAAATAATCAAATGCATTTTCTAGGTTGATTTCTACCATTTGATCAGTTGTTGCAGCTCTACATAATAACATTTTTGCATTTACGTAAGTCCAACTGTACCTGACTGGATCCGTCAGGTGTTCTACTCACCATGATCGGTTGCAAAACAGTCGATGATGTCTAAGTTTTCCCAGAGCGCCTCCATGTCCTCCCGTGTCCCCAGCATGGGACGGACCTGTGCTCGACCGTCTCCAATATCGGGCACATTGTCTTCACACAGGAAGAGATGATGAGGAGCCACCTCACACGTCACCTGAATGCCTTTCTGTTTGGCCGCTTGGATGATCAAGATCTGGACAAAGAAGAATTGAAATATGCATCAGATATTCAATAAATATTTTCAATAATTTAACACAGTTTTAAAACAGCGTTCAAGACACATTTAATGTTTTTTAAGGGTCTTTTAAAGTAATTTTTCACAAATTTTAAGGATGATTTCTGGGCAAATTATATTGTTCTAATTTTAGGATAATTGTAAGGTAAATTGTATATAGGTAGTATAATGCATATGTAGTCATATGGCTTATATGGTGAGTTAGAATAATCCATAATTAACAGAGTGTTAAACTCATAAAGTAAAAAGATGTAAAGACATACCGTGTTCAGTTATAAGGTTACAGCTTTACAGTCAAAAATAAATTAAAACATGAAAAAATTAAGGTAAAATATTTGTATTGAATTCAAGTTGACATGACCTAAAGATACAATCCTTTTTTTTTTAGAGCTTATTAAAGCAGGGTTTTTGTTTAGTAAGACTTAACCTGCCATTAATATTAATATATAGGCTTCACATTTTATGATGTTAATAGAAAACACTGAAGTATATCAGTTAGATATAGAAACATTATTAAAATAAACCTCAATATTCTATTTAATTCATAGGTATTGGAGAAAAAAATACAATGCAAATTTGATAGTCATCAGTGTCTTGGCTGATTTTGGGTTCATAGATGGTTGAATATGATAGATTAAGTTCCTTTTCATTTTCCCTTTTAGTTTATTATCATTATAATTATCATCAGCTAAATGTGCTGTGTGTTTAGGACATGTACATGTAGGTTGTAAGGGTGGTGGGTGATCTGAGGCATCTGCTTTTCCTAACATTCACTTTTTGGACATTGAAATTGTTTTAATTGGAC
The DNA here is from genome assembly GCA_020466265.1 of Siphamia tubifer. Taxonomy (NCBI): domain Eukaryota; kingdom Metazoa; phylum Chordata; class Actinopteri; order Kurtiformes; family Apogonidae; genus Siphamia; species Siphamia tubifer. The sequence continues at coordinate 28,877,395 of CM035805.1, read as the reverse complement.
CAAACACCATCAACTTTTTCATTTCATAGAAAAATAGTTCATTTGGTGTCACATTCTGTTCTCATTTTTGGAAGGTAGGTATATGTAATATGTTTGTTTAATGTGTAATTTGATTAATGTGTGATCATCTTTTCTTATTGTGCATTAAATAAATTATCTTGTGTCCTCTCATGTCATTTACACATAAAAAACAAAAACAAAACATACACAAGTAAATTAAAAAAAAAATCTATTTCGTACCTCTTCTTTCTTGGCCACGTGACAGATGTGAACTGGTCGCTGGTAAAGCTGTGCCACCATCAATATAGCTGCCACAGTCTGCTTCTCAGCATGAGCCACGATAGGCATCTGTTTGGGCCACTTCTCGAAGTGCTTTATAAAGAAACACACAGCAGCATTAATTAGAATCCCTTAATATTAAAACCCTTTGTTGGTCAGCTCAACCGTTTGGTAGAGCTAACTTTGAACCCCGATATCTAATCTAAATTTAAGTCCTTTAACACCAAACTTCTTGGGCAGTCTCCTCCTTTTGTACAAACCATGTAATGCACAAAAACACCACTGGGTGGCACTGTTAATGATATATTCAGGTCATGCTAGTATACCACCAAGGACGAAGATCATAACCGTGACAACACCTCTGCTATGATCTTTTCTTTTGGACACAAAGTTGATATTTTCAGTATGGACTAAAACTGCTGCTGTTCGCAAATGTTTGCCTGAAGTTTTGACCTTATATGTGGAAATGATGTGACGTGACTAGTTATAGACCTAACAAATTAAGTAGGAATTAAAATCACAAAATGAATATAAAGGTAGCTTTTCAGCACCTGGATGGTTCAAATTCAAACTTTTGGAACTATTAGGGTCTAAATACACAAATAAATGAACCAAAAACTAGTGAGTTTACTACAATGTGAGCCCTTTTAATATTTTAAAGACTGGGTCTACCTCCATCCATAGAGAAACGTTGTCCATCTTCAGGGTGGAGTACGTATCATTCAGGTACATTTTCAATCCGACAGCCTGGTGGGCGATGGACGACAGAACAGCGGCATTGTCTGAAGCGGCGCCCACATATAGGGCGTAGTCGCAGCGGCAGCCGACTTTGGCCAACTGATAACACAGGAAAATACAACTTTCACTGCAACAGTTTTAACATAAACCATTGAACAGAATTTTTAAATAAAGAAAACAGGAGGGAAGTTTTGTTAGGTTTGAGGCAGACCTTCTGCACCAGGGCCAGGTTGTTGGCGTCCGTGATGGCCGGAGACGTGTTGGGCATCGCACACACCATGGTCACTCCACCGGCCAGAGCAGCTGCCGTACCAGAGGAAAAGTCCTCCTTATGTGTGGCTCCAGGTTCCCGTAGGTGGACATGGACATCAATCAGACCTGGAAGTAAAACACACACTGTAACTTACACCAAACAGGTAATTATACAAGTGATTAAGACAATGAGTGCGACTAAAGGGACGACAGAAACATTAGTCCCATACTGCACTGATCAGACACAGTCCTGAACGAACTGAAACATGTTGATAGCGTTTCTGTGTGGAGTTCGCATGTTCTCCCCGTGTCTGCATGGGTTTTCTTTGGGTACTCCGGTTTCCTCCCACCATCCAAACACATAATGCACTGATAGGTTAACTGGTTAATTTAAATTGTCCATAGGTGTGAATGTGAGAGTGTTTGTCTATATATGTTCAGCCCTGAGATGAACTGGAGACTCAAACAGGGTGTACCCCGCCTTCACCCATTGTAGCTGGGTTAGGCCCCCACAGACCCCCGTGACCCTAATGAGGATAAAGCGGGTTCAGATAACGAGACGAGACAACAATGGAATGATAAGTTTGACATTACAAACCTGGGTCATGTGGTCAAAAGTCCAACTGAACAGAAATGAGAATCCCTCAGCTGTTGCAGTTTTTATGGGGGTCACTGTTTATAATATATGCATATAACACCTAAAAACCCCTAAAAATATATGAGTAGTACATATAAATTTAATATCTTTAATTCTAGTAAAGTGCAGGACAGATTAAACGTGTGAGTATTCCACTACGTTTATCTACTTTTGTACAGTTCCCTGAACAGACAGTTGATAAAAACACAATAAGATCAGTTGTTGCTGCAGATAAATGTTCATATATTCTCCATCAGTGGCATTTAAGCTGCAGTGACTCACCGGGCAAACGGACCAGTGTCTGGGACGTCATGCTGTCGATGTGAGTTTTCACTGGCGGACTTCTGCCAATCTGACGAAGAGCCTGTAAACCGCTCAGTACATGTTAATCGTGCTGCCGTTCAGATACAGCAAACTGTTCACATGCACAAATATGTGAGATGCGCAGTGATCTTTACCTGGACAAAGAGCTTGGTGCATTTGATGTCGATAATGAGCGGGACAGAGTAGTCGATGGCCATGCGCCTTGTCCTGTAGCCTTTGGTTACAAAAGAAGAGAGACGGCGCCCTCCGCTGTTCCTCATGGACAGGTTGATGACCAGGTCGAAGTGGTTTTCCTCCAGGTAGTTCATGATGCTGCGCTGCTTCTCCTTGGTGGGGCATTCACTGTCCTCCTCCTCAAACGGCCAGTCCACTGCTGTCACCTGAACAAGACAATGCAACCATTTCAAACATTTTTCCCCCCCTGTGGGATGACATTATTTTATAGTTTGTCCAAATTAACACATTAAATATTAATAACACACAAAGACCCAGTGCTACTTAAGGGTTCCAAAATATTTGTTTCTCTATATTTAGCTTTCTTACCTCCATTTACTATATTTTCTTATATTTAAATTACTGATTAAATAGATGTTCATAAACCCTCACATTAAAGTTGACGGTTATTACATCAGAAACAGAGAAAACTACAAATAAAAAAGTTATTTTTTCAGCAAAAATATCAATAAATGGCATAAAACAAGTATCTCCATCCACTGCCACTGATCCAGCTCTATGGGGTTTACTAGTTAATCAATGCTATAGAAGATGACGGTTCACTACGGAGCATGAAAAGGTAACCTACAATTTACCTGAATTATCAATTATGTTGTTAGAGTTAATAATTCTGAAGTTATTAGCATTTTAGGTCAGTACATGCTTTTGGTTGTGATTGCTATTTGGGTCTTTATGGGTTAAATGTTTTATAAATAATGGAGTTTTATTCAGTGACCAGTGTTTGTTCTCCTTAATTTTGAATTATTTTCCATACTTGAATATATATTTTTGTCCAGTTTGAACTTTGAAATTTCACTATTACCCAAGTAAAATCTGTGCTCCAATACTCTGTGTGTGGCAGAAAGGAACAAATTAATGCATAATGAACTTTTATTTAGTAGAAGAAAACATTTCAAATATCAGTGACACCTGTAGGTTGCAGCAGGTTTCTAACAAATCTAACACACCATCTCACTTTGATCTGGACTAATTCACATACTTGATGGCAGAACATATGAAGACTCTTTTCACTTACCTTGACTCCATGTTCAGTGTAGAAGTCGGCAGTGCCCAGGCTGGCATATAGGTCGTATCCCAGTGTCTCCAGAGCCTGAACTGTGGGAAGCAGCTCACTCTTATTCTAGAGAGAGAAAAAAACCCCAACAACAACCGCAACCTGTCAGCTGCATGTCTAATAAAACAACATCCTTATCACAGATACTTAGAAAACACACAGGGAACATACACTAACTGACCCACGGAACAAAAACATGCATATTTTTTCTGCTTTCTAACAGTTTAACAACATTTATTTCTTTTATTGAAGGCTGTTTGGTTTCTATTAATATAAGGATGATGTTGAGACAGTCATTTAATTCATATTTTTGACTTTATTACTTCAGTCTGTATTTCTAAATGTGATTAAATTATTTTCCCTTGTCTAAATCCCAGGATGTCATCAACTTTCAACAAATGAAACATAAACACCATTATGAATATGACCCATTTCATACATTCATGACAGAAGAGTATAACAGAAAAGCTTAATTAAAGTAACATTAACTTAACGTAATAATTTTTCAGACCATGCTTAATTGTATTGAAGATGTGTTTAGATTAATGGATTTTAAAGATATTTAGAAACCTCTGTTCTTTCTTAAAGCTTCTACTTTATACCTTATAGCTGCCAATTGAGAGCAGGATGTTCTTTTTTGGGATCTTGAAGCCTGTTGACAGCATGGCTTTGAGATAAGCCTCATATCGATTCTCCCCAAAACAGGCCACCTCTCCAGTACTGGTCATCTCCACTCCCAGCACCACATCGGCTCCGGCGAGTCGAGAGAAGGAAAACTGAGGAACCTGTAGAACATGTGACAAACTGGTTATTAAAAGGAAACAAAAAGTCATATTATGTTGACTGTAATAGCAACAGTAAACAAAAATCACCTCACCTTGACTCCCACAATCCCCTTTCCTCTCATCAGGCCTACAGGTTCTACGTCCTCCCCCATTATGGCCTGTGTTGCCAAGGCAACCAGGTCCACACCCAGTGTCTTTGATATAAAGGGGAAGGAACGGGAGACTCTGACGTTGCACTCGATTACCTTCAACTGGTCGTCCTGAAAGAAAAAAAAATATATAAATCTAATATACGAGCAGGGTTATGTTACTGAAGTCATTGCTTCAGAGATTTCAAAATGTTTTAAAATCAAATTGCATTTACACAACTCTATGGAGTGCTATTCATTTGAAATATGGTAAATAAAAAAAAAAAATCACCTTTGGGATATACTAACTGAATGTTTTTCAGAATGTAAGTAGAAGGTCCTGGCACAACATTACTAACTTCCAGGGTCCATGGAAGAGAAAAACTTGAAACACATCAGGAAATCCTACAGTATTTGTTGTAGAGATCAACTACCGTGACTATCTTAAGTGCCACTGGAGTTCTTGACCAAACTAACTTGGGAAAGCCTCCTGCAAAGAAAAATGATGGTGATAAATTAAACAAATACCTTGGCAATCAGCTGCAGATTGAAGGGCCCGGTGACCTGCAGCTCCTGGCCAATCGCATGAACAATCATCTTGATCCTCTCTATAGTTTTCTGGTTGAGATCCTGCGGAGGAGTCACCAGTGTGGCGTCACCGGAATGAACACCGGCATTTTCCACATGTTCAGATACTGCAATGGCCATCACCACCCCGTCACATGCTACAGCATCCACGTCGATCTCCTGCAAAATGTACAAAAAACAGCTACAAACACAGGCTCCATTTCTACCGCCACAGAGGTGTGTTTCATTTACAACAAAGCATTTCTTCAAACCTTGGCCTCCTGTATAAATTTGGAAATGACAACAGGGTGCTCCTTGGACACCGCTACAGCATTGCTTAGGTACTTCTCAAGGTCGCTGTCGCCATAGGCCACGTTCATGGCTGCTCCGCTCAGGACATATGAGGGACGAACCAGGCAGGGATAACCCACTGTCTCACAGAACTTCACAGCAGACTGGAGCAATAGTAAAACAGAGAAAGAAATTAAGAAATGACAGTTTAACAGTTAGAAACATAAGGAAAAAACAATCAGGTTTTCTCAAGGAAATCACCACTTACGCCCTGATGCTGATTTTTACTATTTAACAGTCATTATTTTTATACGGTATATGGGTTTTTATATTGCAGATAGGTTCTTTATTCTTCTGTAACTTATTTCTTGTTGCACTGCTGGACTGGAACTGTACCACAATTTAATTGTAATAACATACAATAACAATAAAGGAAATAAAGAATAAATAAAATAAATTATATAAATAAATAAATAAAATAAAAAATAAATTTCTAATTCAAACTCGAATTCTAACCACAAATCCTTGAATTTTATATATATATATATATTTTTTTTTTATTCAGTGTGTTTTACCTCCATGTCTGAGAGCTCCTTCCACTGAGGCTGACTGATACTGATAGTGTCCAGCATTCGGGAGAATTTGAACCTGTTCTCAGCACAGTCGATGAACTCGGGTGAAGTTCCTAGAATGCGACACTGCTGACGGTGCAGTGACATGGCAATGTTGTTGGGCAGCTGACCTCCCATAGACAGGATGATACCTTCTGGGTTCTCCCTCTCATAAATATCCATCACCACCTAAAGACAAGGCATAAAAACACAAAACACCTGACACATGACACTGGGTAAATTCCTCAGCATGATCCCTTTGTTGTTTGAGGAACTTTATATTTTAGATGTTACAATGATCGTCATTTTATTTTAAACCATTTTTAATAGTCTGATTGGCAAATCAGACAACAACAATATTTTTTTTGGTGATTTATTGTGGGACACTTTGAGGAAATGTGCATGAACATGGATCAGAGAATGATATAAATCCTGACAGGAAAAAACTAAACGAGGAGTCTAATCGTGGGCTGTTTTTGTCACATGTAATTTACATATGAAAAATTCGGTCAAAGAACAGACAAAGGCTCAAAATAAATAAATTAGAATTAATTATACAATTAGTCGAACATTTGTACAAATATTGTAATAAAAGTTAATACCTTTCATTTGTTGGTAATTCTAAATGTAGTTAAAAAAAATCCTTTCCGTGTTGACATTTTATGTGACTAAGTGTCTTCAGATCAAATGCACATGGTCAGGATATGAGATTGTATTCATATTGCATTGCCATATGTAGGATATTTATACCACTACTTAAAAAAGACTTGAATCATTTCACGTACCATGACAGTGAAATCATGAATTTGATTAAGTAGAAAAATCTCACCTCAAAAGAGATCTCGTCAAAGTAGAGGCGGTTACACATGTCGTAGTCTGTGCTGACTGTCTCTGGGTTGTAGTTCACCATGATAGTCTTATAACCCATCTGAAACAAAACCAGGAGCCAGAACATGCTGTCAAATTAGTATCTCACTGTGCTTTCAGCAACTGCAACTCAGATGCAACAGGACTCAGCTTTATTTTTAAAAAGGCAGCGTACATTTGCACAAGCTGGTGCATTCCATACCCTATGGAATATTTGCTGAACTGTATAAAGAAATAAATCAATATTAATATTAAATCAACATACAAATTTACATACCAAAATCCTTCAAAACATGGAAACAAATTAACCTAAACACTACATTTAATTAGCACTACCTTATAGATTAACACTGAAGTTACAAAAATTAATGTCAAATTTATCAGTTTGTGTACTGACAGAAGGGGAAAAACTTCAGTGTATTAAAAGCAATTCAATCATATGATCCCAAATCCAGTAGTTTTTGGAGGAAAAAAACCTCCACTAAAAATATGTATTTCCCAGATAAACACTTCTGTAAATTTGGGCTATAATTAGTGAAAAAACACTAATAAACCGTACTTGCTCTCCCCAAACACAGCTATAATTTCCATAATTTTTTTAAAAGAAACTGCTGCTTTAATCACAATAAAACCACGTATGCAGTTTCTGACTGTATAACACAGTCACATAATTCAACAGACCTGTAGAAAAATAAATGAGTCCTGCATGGTGACCTGTTTTCAGTCTGACCTTCCTGAGTTCTGTGATGCAGCCGACTGCGCACCAGTCAAACTCCACGCTGCTGCCGATGCGATACACGCCCGAGCCGATCACCATGACGTGCTGATCGCTGAAGTCGAGGTCGTCCTCTGTGCCGTGGTAGGTCAGGTACAGGTAGTTGGTGAAGGCGGGCCATTCAGCCGCCACTGTATCAATCTGCTTCACCACAGGTAGGATCGACCAATCATGACGGAGCTTTCTCACAGCCAACTCAGTACTGTAGGAGTTGGAATTATGAACCACAATAGGACAACATCAGGGACAGGACGACACTACAGTAAGACCACACATATTGATATTAACAGAACAAATGACAAGACAAAAGAGATCATGAAAATAGAGAGTTTTTTTTTCCATTCACGGCTTCATTTCGCATCGAGTAAAAGGAAGTTACACAGAAAAAAAGGGACCAGATGACTTGTTTTACAGAAAACGCAGACAATACATAGTAAGTCATCACAATTAACAGAATAAATATTGAAAGTTCATACAACTGTACAGAACAATAGTAAAATATCATTTAATATGGATCCACAAATAGGTGTCTGTATGCAAAACTCACATCCAGGTACTTTTTTAATCTTATTATTGTTTTATTTCATTGGTAAAATATAATTTAATGACAAACCAAAAACTAATGTCGGTGCCTTTATGCAGAACTCACTATCAAATACGTACTTTTTAAATCTTATTACTGTGTTGAGCTACAGTACAAACTAAGAGTTAAAGAAGGACATTACTTTTTTAGGTGCTATTTATTCATCATATCTCTCCACTTTTTTTTTTTTTTTTTAAACATTCCCCTGGACCTCCCATTTGTTTGTTTCCTATTATATTGAGTATGAGTATGGTTATGGCTATCCAATCCAATATCCACATTTGTACACTTAAGGTGCTTGTTATTCTGGTCAGAGTCCTGCACGGTTCTGATTTTGACAAACCGCAACCGCCCGTACCCGTCATGTTCAAACCCGTATCCGACCCGTTTTCCGACGAAAAAAAAATTACAAATCCGCACCCGAACCGACCCGCTATAAATGAACCCGATATCCGACCTGAACCCGGAAGAAAATGTCAAACTTAAATACAAAATGTATTGCCACGAATATACTGAACAGTGACATAGCCGAGGCAGAGCCAAATAAAAATGTTGTTAAACAGGAGCAGACAAATAATAAATTCAAAAACTATTTGTATCCGTGAGCTCGCACACACACACACACACACACACACACACACACACACACACACACACACACACACACACACACACACACAAGCTTGAAAAACGCATCAAGCAGGAAGCCGACAGGAGGCAGCTATACAAGTCCAAACTAAAGAACAGTTTTTAACCTATGAACCGCAAATTAGACCCGCGATCACCCACGTCCGACCCGAACCGAACCCGCATCCGACACAGCCCAACATTTTTCACCCGTTTCGTGAAAATCTGCGGTTACCCGAACCTGTGCAGGACTCTGATTCTGGTCCAATTTTTACTTTATTCAAGTCAACAGAAGCCAAAATGAAGATGTTCTCTTGATGTTTTGTCACAATTGTGGATCTGTGTGACTTGATTTGGAAGCAATTCAGCTCTTCCTTAATTCAGAACATCCTAAATTTTTTTTATTTGTAGTGTATTTTATACACTGACTTTATGAGTTGGCACCATCACACTCTGAGCAGTGGGTTTCTAGATCTCTGGTTGGACTGTGTCCCCTAACCCTGAGGATCTTCCACCTGCATTAACACCCACCTCTGCACCGCCAACGCTATTTGTTTGTCTGAGAAGCCGAGCTGCTTGGCTTTCCGCATCACTTTTGGAGGCATGGCACTCTCGTCCTGCAGGAAGGACAACGACCATGAGAAACGACGGGAACATCAATGATCAGTTGTGTTTTAACCTTTGTTACCTGGTTGTACGTCTCTAGCAGGTGCTCGTGGTCAGTGATGTTCTTCATCTTGTGCAGGAACCAGCGGTCGATCTTGGTCAGGTCGTACAGCTGGTCCACTGTGTATCCGGCTCTGAGCGCCGACGCCAAAACAAAGATTCGTTTATCTGTCGGAGTCTGCAGCTCCTGTTAGCCAGAAGGGAAGGTTATATCATTACAAACTGAGAGCAGAAAGATCATATTTTATTTAGTTCAGGCAATAAAATGTAGGAAATGTATATAAAATTAAACAAAAGACCACAACATTTTTTGTTTAAAAAAGTGTCCTGTTGACTTTTTTCACTGTAATAAATGATTAAATAGAATTATGGCAATTAACAAGATCATTAGTTGCAGTTCTACAAAATACATATGGTATATATTATACTTATTTTCATTGTTAACTACATCCTACTGAAAGTAAGACGTGGTGTCTCAGCAGCTCCATCTGTTGGTCTAATTAAAGCAACGCATTTCCATTTTTTTTTTTTTTAAAGTAAATGAACATTGACTTTCTTTCCTTTTTGGCAATTTTCCCAAATGCCATGCACTATATATAAAAAAAAAAATAGTGCTTTAGCTGTGTTAAGATTGTATTAAAAAAAGGTTATTCTGTCACTAGTTGAGCTTGTAAAATGTGCAAATGTATGCTTTAAAACTTGTCTGAGGAAGTTTTCAGTACTACAGGTGTATGGCTTTAACAAAATAATAATAATAATAATAAAAAAAAAAAAACACTAACCTGCTTAAACATGATCATTACTTACAGAGTTTCTGCAGGTTTTGAAAAATTTAATGTGGCATTTCCTTAATCTCCACTATTTCACCTCCAACTGAGAACATGAATACAAGTTTTACCACTGGGCGATGGCAGGTTTTCAAATGTGGCTTTTATTTTTATTTTTTTTCCCACAAAGAGCTAAATCCAAACAATTTCTAAAACCTGCCAATCTCATACCCTACTCACAGACATTTTACGGACATGAATTCAGATGATATTTTATACTTTTTAAATACCAGTGGAAGAACTTGCATAAGTTACCTGGACTATTATTAGACTTGATTGTGATAATTTTGCATAATGTCTTTTACATAAATACGTTTATAGACCAGTTGCTTTTCTCAAGGTGCTTGAGTTTTAGCCAATTTAATGAGCATCTACACATATATCCATTTTGTAAATTACTTATTTTTATATTTAAGTTATTACATTACACCTGTTGTGTGATTTCTTGTTTAGAGAGCAAGAATTTCAAACCGACTACAGACGGATTTTGAATTATTTTTAAGACAAGCATGTGTTTTATACCACTATTTGGCTAATACTATAAGTTGTGATTATATGTGTGATAATTAACAGTCAAAATAAACTGCAGGGTTCACCAGCAGCATTAAACCTAATGATTTTTCACCTGTTCTGAGACGGGTTTAATGGTGTGGTCGAAGCCGACGCAGTTCTCATCCACCATCCTCAGAGCTTTCTGGAAGGCCTCCTCAAAGCTTCGTCCAATAGCCATGACTTCACCTGTTTAGAAAAAAAGCATTCAAATACATCCAGGGAGAAACAGGGACGGTTCTAGATCTCAATGACAAACACTCTTGATCTTACCGACGCTCTTCATGGAGCTGCCGATCTTAGTGGAGACCCTGAGGAACTTGCTGAGATCCCAGCGAGGTACCTTTACGACGCAGTAGTCCAAACTGGGCTCAAAGTTCGCCGTTGTCGAGTTGGTGACGGAGTTCCTATAAAGAGGCACATTCACAGTATCTCATATCATGATCCAAAAATGTTTCCTGCTAAATCGCAGGTGTCAAACTCCAGTCCTCGAGGGCCGGTGTCCTGCATGTTTTAGATATTTCCCTCTTTCATGTGATTCAGTTTAACCCTGTAACTCCTGAGAACTAACAAAATAATTGGTAACATGAGCAAAGTAAGACACAAATGGCAGAAAATCTAAGAAAAATACTACAATAAAAAAAAAAACCAAAATGTAGAAAAATAAACAAAATGAGCAATAAAAACTAATAAATATTCACAAAATGACAAATAATGTGGAAAATTTTGAAAAAAAAAAATACTAAAGAAGAAAACTACTATTGAAATTTCGTCCCAGCAATTTTAATTTTGCCTTTAAAAATGTTTAAATAAAATAAAAAAAAAAAATCTTGCTTTTTGGCACCTTGTCCATGCACAAAACTACAAGGAAAATGCTTGAATTTTTCTGAATATTTAAACTAAATCATTCATTCAGAATGCATCAGCACTGACACTTAAAGAGTTAATGATCAGCTCCTTATCAGACTGATAATGATGCAATGGCCTCCAGGTGTAATGGAAACACATGCAGGACACCGGCCCTCGAGGACCGCAGTTTGACACCTTCGTGCTAAATGAAACATGTACGCAGAAATCTGAACAAAAAGGTTGATGAGGTTAAGGCATCTATTAGTTTAGTTTAATGTTTATTTTGACAGGGACAAAGCACAACACACATTTGAGCCAGAGTTGCAATAAATGCAACTCTGTGTTTTTCCAATACCACCAATACTTTATTTGTCACAGTAATTAAGTAGATCCTTCACCTTTTCCTTTGGTTGCATACATTTTTATCAGCAACATTTGTTTTTTCTGTGCCTCATCTTTTCAAAATAGGTTCATAACACAGGTTTTAATGCACTCATCTACATTTTGCGAAGATCATCGAGCATCTTCAATATAAATGAATTGGGCAGTAATGAATAGAAAAATGCATACAGTTAATATTATTGACCTAAAAAAAAGAACAATTATGGACTTGATGTTTCAGATTCTGATTTGTATGTTTTAATGAAGTTAGTTTTGACTATTTTTAGTGGCTTTTTAAAAAAAATATCTAAATTAATACGATTTAATATTTCTCACATCGCACCAAGAGATGCAGTTCAGTTTATTTTCTACACAAACTGCCGGTAGAAATCTCCTTCAAAACTGTAAGATTACTTTTATATGAAGTACAGTTCAGATTTGGTCAATTTAAGCTGATCAGCTGAGATATGTTTACAGCAACAAAACTAGTGCAGATGAACTTTTAAGAACTACTGAGGTTGAATGAAAACCAGAGCAAATGAAAACTTAGACATTTGAATTTTTATATTTTTTTTGTATTTTTATATAATGACCTCTTCTTCTACAGACTACAGTCTCTGCCTTCCACATCAGCCTTAAAATGACCCAATATTAACCTACTTGAGCTGTGGCAGTGGGATCCCCAGGCCCAGTTTAGCTGCAACGTAGGCCAAAGGATAACCTGTGGCTTTACTGGCCAGAGCTGAACTCCGCGACAGACGAGCATTCACCTCGATGATGTAGTACTGCAAAACATAGACAAAGACAACTGGTTACTTCTGCATTTGTACGAGATGAGAATCTACTCGAACAGGGGTCTCAAACTCATTTTCTTCACGGGCCATATTCGGTCTGATTTGATCTCCCATGGGCCGGAACAGTAAAATGAAAACATAATAACCTATAAATAATGACAAGTCCAAATTTTTGTCATTGTTTTAGTGCAAAAAAAAAAACAACCCTCAATTAAATTATGAAAATACTTGTATAAATTATCCAAATGCAAAAAAAAAGTAAGGAAAATAAGGTCAATTTCAACTATGTTCTTCTTCAATTTATCATTTGTCCATGTGTTTTACTATGGATCACTACTACAAAAACACAAAATTCTTAGTCACAGAAGTAGAAAAAGGTTCAAATTGTGTCTAATTTTCTTTAGACATTTCAGGTCGTTCACATTTGTTCAGGTTTTTCACATTTTATTGTTACATGATAGTATGTAAATGTAAATATTTTCATTATTTAATAGTATTTTTGCAGTAAAACAATGACAAAAATTTGAAGATGTCATCGTTTATAGGCAAAAAATGAGAAGAAACTATGGCGTCATTTAATAGGTTATTATGCTCTTCATCCCATGGGCCAAATTGGAACCATTGGTGGGCTGCATTTGGCCCCCGGGTCGCATGTTTGAGACCCCTGTACTAGAATAAATAACTACATAATATGTTGCATTGCTACACATTTACCTGTTCAGACTCAGGGTTCAGAGCATACTGGATGTTACATTCTCCCACAATGCCGAGGTGTCTGATGACTTTGATGGCTGTGTTTCTCAACATGTTGTACTCGTAGTCATTGAGCGTCTGACTGGGGGCCACCACAATGGATTCTCCCGTATGGATGCCCAGAGGGTCTATATTCTCCATATTACAAACCTGGAAAGAAATAAGACATATGTAGACATAAAGTGGTTTATGTGTAATTGTGGCTGTGTGTGTATGTATTCAGGTTTGAAGGGGGGGGGGGGGGGGGTATGAATAATCATAAGCTAATGTTGTATATTATGGAAAAGCAGTGTCCTTTTCATATTGTTATTTATTATTTCTTTTTCTTGTGTTGCTTTATTTTTATTCCTTATGTTTTGGACTATATTAAATTGATTTGAATGCTTTTATTGTCATTGCATGTCGTCTGTATTGTGTTAATGTGGGCTTCAATGTTCATGCACTGCTCCTTTTCCTTTCACGTCTCCTTTTCACGGAAATTGTACTTGGCGCTTGACTGTTGGGCAGCCTGTTACGGCACTATTCTTTGATGTTGTAACAACGAAGTTCCTGCAAGGGACTAATACAATTCAATTAATCTAAAATCCAACGAAATTGAATGCTGCTCCAGTAAAGTGCTTAGGTCACACATGCATCACATACACACCTAGTAATATAATAAATATAATAAATACAATCATGTTAAAAAGATACAACTAAAAATACTAAAATACAAAATGCAGTGGCTTGATTAAAATTAATTCATTATCCAGTTATTTGTGTATGTTGATGGCAGCTACAGCTTGATACTGATTAATTGATATTTGAATCTGAAAAACTAAAGAAATAACAAAAACATGCTTTATAGAACAAGTGTATAACACACAGACAGGGCTTTGATCCTTGTTGATATTTTCATTACTTGATTGAACAGTTTTTTGTTTTTTTTTTTTAAATGACTGAAAGTGAAAAAGGCAAGATAATGTTAGATTTTTTCCAAAAATAACAGTCATGTAAAATATTGGAAAGAAAGACAAACTCCGATCAGTCTGCTCATTTTATCACCAAGAAAAGCAGAGACATTCTAGAAACTTTAACCAGCAATATTTTAACCTTTGAACAACAAAAGTTAATCAATTTGTAGTTGAAGATGAAAGTTTCTTATTTTTTCATCAAGTCGACATTAAACAAGTTCTGCATCACCCAAAAAGAGTGCTAAAAATTTGTCTCCACGTGCCATTTATTGTTGTTAATGTTGGTTGTTAGTTGATTAGCATCTTATTATTATTATTATTTATATTATTATTATTATTATTATTATTAAGCATCTTTGAGTGCTTAGAAAAGCGTTATACAAATAAAATGTATTATTATTATTATTATTATTATTATTATTATTATTAGTAGTAGTAGTAGTAGTAGTAGTATTATTATTATTATTATTATTATTATTATTATTAAGCGTCTTTGAGTGTTCAGAAAAGCGCTATACAAATAAAATGTATTATTATTAGTATTCATCCTCCTGGTTAGAGAATGAGAATTTTAAACACACTTTCTGACCCAAGTTAAACTTCCTTTGATCACTCCAATTTCTTTAGTTATATGAAGTGTTTCGACTCTTACTAGTGTAATATGAGGCTCCATTAAAATACAGGTACATGGAGATGTATGTACCTGTATTTTCATGAAGCTAAAACAGCTATTGTGCTTTAAAATCTAACACAAAGACGTTATTCTTTCTTCCCCCACACACACTTCCACTTGATTGGTTGTCTTTACTCACAGTGACACAGTTGTCGTAGGCGTCTCGGACCACCTCGTACTCAATCTCCTTCCAGCCTTTCAGGGATTTGTCCACCAGAACCTGAGAGGTGTGGGCGAAGGCTGACGTCACCAGAGAGGTCAGTTCCTCCCGATTGTTGGCGAAGCCAGAGCCGAGACCACCAAGAGCAAATGCTGACCGAACCATGACAGGGTAACCCAGACGCTCCGCCGCCGCCACCGCCTGTAGCGACAAGATGGTTAGACTCAAACTGAGGAGGACAGTATTCTATAGATTCACCTATAACAAGCATCCTAGGTGTCGTCATGTTTTCTTTACATTCAAAGTGTCAGAAAATGACACCTTTATACCTTTTGTTTTCAGGAAGAACTTGACTTTGAATATCTGGCTATTAACTATCAATATTCAAAATAATAAATGCTCAAAATAATGTGTTTTATTAAAAAGAAATCATATTTATCATCAGAAAGAACTGTAAATATTTATAATGAAACTTTTTGAGATGCAAAAATAAATTTTTAAACTTTCAACTATTTTATATCCGCTCAAACAGGCTTGTTGGTCTTAAATATTCTGTATCTATATTGTAGCTTCATAGATTTTTAATTATTTCCTGATGGGGCTTTTTTTTTTAGCCTGTGAAGAAGTCTCTGAAATAGTTGCTTTGTACATCTAATAGTCCCACACTGAATTCATCCATAGTGTTGGAAAGCTCAATATCTCAACTTTCTGACGCTATTTGAATTAAATGTGAATAGAACAAACAGTTCAGGAGTTACAGTAATTTGAATAATATAAAGTGCCAAATACAGTGCTGTTAAAAGTACTGGAGTGGATGAGGAGGAGGAATTACTGATCATCTTTCTCACCTGTTCCACAGAAAGTGCCGCTTCACTTGGAGCAACGTGTTCATTGATTTCCTCCATTTTCTCCACAAAGATCTTCCGGTCCTCCGTCATTTCGATGGAGGCTACTGGTGTTCCCAAAACATGAACTTGATATTTCTCCAAAACGCCCAGTTTGGTCAGTTCCACGCCACAGTTCAGAGCCGTCTGCCCACCAAATGTCAGCAGAACGCCGTCTGGACGTTCATTTTTTATCACCTGTAGTGAGGATGGGTGTCACATGTTCACATTCTCTAACTTAAAACGTCATCACTAACGAACTGTAGATCTTTAAATAAAAAATCCAGATTGCACAAGCAGAGTTTGTAAATATTTTCAAGGTCATATTCTTTTTTTTTTTTCTGTGAAGGAAAGTTTATTTATAGAGTACAGAGCAAAAGTCACAGTAGTTAATTTATTAAGGTGGCAATATAAATGGCGTCCATTTGTCAGTCTTCTATGTAAATATATAAATATGTAAAAAAATATGTGTAAATGTATAAAGATACAAAAAGAATATACACTCATCAGCAATAACATTCTGACCAGTAATAAGAGACGTGGTATTAATACAAAACTTTTTTTTTGATGAACTGTATAACTTTAAAATACAAACCTAGGTTCATGCATATACTTCAAGGTCAAATTCAAGTACTTTTAAGATCACTTCAAAAATATTCCAGGAGTCAAATACATAGCTACAGGAATATATACATTGAGTATTATTTCTATCACTTTTTTACCACAATGATATACATTATTCTATATTATAAATATCTAATATTCCATAGCAGCAAAAAGTTTAGAAAATAAAGAACACAAAAAAGGGCAGTCTTTTGGTGTTGTTTAGGTACACTCACACAGAGCCAAAGAGTACGATGAAAATACACCTGGAGTCAACCTGAGAACACCTGCTAATTTTCTCTTTTAAATATTTTTTTTTATCTTTCTAAATCTAAAGTCTCTCTGGAAGTGTATATATATATATATATATATATATATATATATATATATATATATATATATGTGTGTGTGTGTGTGTGTGTTTTTAGGTAAATAATGTCACATAGTTAGCATTCCAAGCACTTTCAAGGACTTCAATCAAATGTCAATCACTTTTCAGACCTTGAAAAAACAACAAAATCAAGTATTTTGAAGGATTTCAAGCACCTACATGAACCCTGCACATGAGGCCCAATGTTTAGAACTTTCCACTTCAGCTCAGAGACTCAGTTGAGATTTGATGAGCAGTGACTTTCATCCCCTTCTGGATAATAGTAGGGTTTTTTTGGGATCTGAGATGCATGACTTTAAAAACTTTACAAACCAAATACTTCTGTCAGATGAGCACAAAGGTCACTGACACATTTTTGCAATTATAAAAGTGTTTCCTCCAGGATATTCAAAAGCAACAGGTCATTACTGTGTCCAGTCTGTTATCAGTCAAAATTTAGCAAAGAGTCCATTCATACCTGAGTAACATATTCTGGAGTAATGGGTAGGAAGTAGACTTTGTCAGCCAGGCCCTTAGAGGTCTGGACAGTGGCGATGTTAGGGTTGATCAGCACAGTTTGGATGTTTTCTTCCTTCAGAGCTTTAATGGCCTGGGATTAAAAAAAAGAGCATTTAATTTAAATAAATAACAGTAAAATAACAAAAACTGAATATTTTAGAAAATGGGTGAGTAATGTGTTTCAGACCTGAGAGCCAGAGTAGTCAAACTCCCCTGCCTGACCAATGGAGAGTCCTCCAGAGCCCAGGATCAGAACCTTCTTGGGTCTAAAAACCTCTTCAGGCTTTGGGGAACCAGCATAGGTGAGGTGCTCCATCAACCGCTGTTTGACTAGAAAAGAGTCCGGTTCAATTTGACATTCAGAGGTGCAGGAATAATGAATTCTAATGCTTTTTAGGAGCTTTGATATATTTCTCTTATTTGAGGGTCTCAAAAAGTGTGTTCAAAAAAAAAAAAAAAAAAAAAAGTCTAAGTGGGTTATTCACATTAAGGTTTAACTGAGGAATATGATGTAATATGGATTTTCATGCAGAACATATGAAGAAAATTAAATAAAATAATGAGGATCCATCAACTTTAAATTGAAGACTACATGTAGAAACTTTAACTTAGTCTCATTATGTCGCCCACTGCACTCATACCTGATCTAGTACCGTTACCCTCCTTGTGCTCTCTGACGACATCGAGGAAAATATCGAACAGGCTGACGAGGTCTGTGGGACCAGCCATGTGCTCCGGGTGGAACTGAACACTGGACAAACACAAGAAAATCAGTTTGATGTGATCATTAATCGACCATTTGACCCCACTTCCTATTTTATTATTGGCTCAGCAGGAGTATTTACTACAGTAAATAGGGATATATTTGTTTTCTCCTTTGAGTAGACTTTGTTTCTTATCCAATATTTTTTACAGAGCGGTAAATTCAAGGTTTTCTTGTTTAGAACACTCAATAAGCAACTTAAAACACATAAAAGGCATAAAGCAAGGACATCTGGCATACAAAAAAACATGCAAGTGGACATCATAAAAGTAAAAATCTGCCATTTAATATACTATATGGATACTGACCTGATGACTTCATACAAATATTTAATCTAAACTGCGTTGGTAAAGAATGACCCTGATATTTTAGCTACGACAGTTTACTGTCATAGCTAAAGTTACAGTGCTTCTCAAATCTGGTCCTCGTGGCCCAGTGGCCTGCATGTTTTGGTTATTTCCCTCTTTTTTT
The DNA here is from genome assembly GCA_020466265.1 of Siphamia tubifer. Lineage (NCBI taxonomy): Eukaryota > Metazoa > Chordata > Actinopteri > Kurtiformes > Apogonidae > Siphamia > Siphamia tubifer. The sequence continues at coordinate 28,858,428 of CM035805.1, read as the reverse complement.
TAAATAAAATAATAATTTAGAAAATAAATAAAATAAAAACTAAATGTAAAAAAAGTTGTAATTTTTTAAAAAACAAATTCAAAATCAAGATTTTTTGAAATTTAAATTTAAAAAATTTAAAATAATGAAATATTTAAAAACAGTTACAGTTGGTAAAGCGGGTTGTCCACTGATCGAAGGGTTGGCGGTTCGTGTCCAGGCTCTGGCTGTCCACATGTTGAAGTGTCCTTGGGCAAGACACTGAACCGTAAGTTACCATTTACATCCCTCTTCTTTTTTAAATAAAAAAATAATGTAAAAAAAAATAAATAAATAAACAAAAGAATTGAAAAAATACAAATAATAAATGCATTCACAATAAATACAAATAAATGCAAATTAAATTCAAATTTATTTTTTAAATTCAAAATGAAGTAAATGTTATTTAATAAAACAGTAAAAAAAAAAAGTTTACATTTAAAAAGTAAAAAACACCTTAGAATTAAAAATAAAATTAACCCCCCCCCCCCCCTTCTTCCATCACATCTGGAAGCCATTACAACATTATCAGGCTTCTGAAGAGCTGATCAATAATTGAACTCGGTAGGATAGAAGAGGGAAATAGATAAAACATGCAGGACACTGGGCCACGAGGACCGGATTTGAGAAACATTGCTGTAAAACCACTGCAGGCAGGACTGGTTAGTGTGCTCCGTTACCTGAACAGGGGCTTCGTGTTGTGTACGATGCCCTCGTTGGTGTGGTCATTGGCGTTGGTGAACAGGACGTCCCAGTCGGCAGGAAGGGTGTCAGGGTCAACAGCAAAGCCGTGGTTTTGACTGGTAATGAAACAGCGGTCTGTCCCTTTATGGATGCACGGCTGGTTGTGGCCTCGGTTGCCGTACCTGAGACACCAGTCACAAAGGTTGATAAATTAACATTACTATATTATAATAACATTTTCAACCAGTTGATGACATAATCACGCACATTTGTAAAAGTACATAATTTGAAAATCATGAAAATGACAGAAAAAAAAATTGCTTATGAATGTAAAAATGTGCTTTTCTTGTTTTCTTCCCATCAGTTACAGAGAAAACACCAATTCCTAAAAAAAAAAAAAAAAAAAAAAAAGTTTAAAGGAGGGGTGGGAGATCCTTTTTTTTTTGGAATATTTCTTTTTACCACATTGCTTGAAAACCTCTTCACGATCCCATAACATGCACTGAAATAGAATCTTTGCAAAAAAACCCAAAATGTTTTAGTCCAGTCCAGAGGTTGGAACCAGAGGAAAACTCCGGCCAATCATTATACTGATCATCTTTACACTTACTGATTTACTGATATGTCCATCAAATATCAGCAGCAAAATATGACTCATTTAAGGGTCTTTCCTTCGTGAGTGTTACACAGCGGCAGCTCTGTGACATTTTATGGCAAAAATCCAATATGCATATTTTCTTAACATTTCAACCACGTCTAGATTCCTGTCATTTGTGAATGCGTGTGAAGCCAAATGAAGGAGAAATGCGATTTAAAAGTAAAACATATCACAAAGGAAAAGCCTAGTAGTGTCTGTAACTATATGGTTCGTCTTGTGTGAGCAGATGCCGTCTGCATTCCAACAGAGTAATGGGAACATCTGCCACCCATGCTGACCTTCATTCAGTCTGATAAAACTGTGGATCATCAGTGACCAACACATTGCTTTCTCCTGTGTGTCAGTGTGTTTGTTCAGTGTTATTAATAACAAGGTCCGACGGTATGACACTGCAGAACTCAGAAAGGAGAAGCCAGACTGCTGAGAACAGCAAAAAGCTGGATTGCACATCACAACTCTCCCAGAGAAACTGTGTGAGCCTCAGTTTGTGTCTGTGAAGAAAAGGATTTGGGTCACTGAGGGCAAAGGCTTTGTCCTGTTGGGGGGGGGGGTCTGCTAAAACCTGCCAGGGAATTCTTTAGTATCAGACCTGGACAATGCAGGGAAATGTTAAGTGTGCTACTTGGACATTTTTCGATTCAAATCTGTGAAAACCTGCGAAAGTAAATGAAAATTATCTGGATTTCAAACCATATGTTATGAGAATATTAAAGTGCTTGTTCCTCATCATCATTAAGATAAGATAAGATAAGATAAGACTTTATTGATCTCACACAGGAGAAATTCAGTGTTACAGGAGCTCACAGAAAAAGTACAAAAAGGTGCAAAAAGGAAGTAAAGCAGTGCAAATAATAGTGCAAATAATCATAGAAGTAAATAATAAAATTAAACTAGAAATATATACATATATATATATATATATATATATATATATATATATATATATATATATATATATATATATATATATATATATATATATAGCTTTAGAGAAAAATAAATAAACAGATACTATATACAAATGTACAAATACTGGTGCAAGATGGAGAAGGTGCTCACAGAAATGAAATATCCAAAAACCCAAAATCAATTTCATCTTTGCACCTGAACTGAAATGCTAATCTGGACTGTACAGATTTTCCACAGATTCCATGAATTAGATCAACATTCAACAATTAGATCGACAGTAAATCAGTACGAGTAGTAAAATAATAGGATCTGCACAAGTAAACTTACAAGAACTTTACAACAAACAGCTTCTTAGGAAAGATAATTCTATTTTGTCTGACTGCCATTGTATGAACAGTTTCAATATCTACCATTTGGTTCATTGCTAAGATTCCCTTCTGTTAAAACACAGATTTAAACACTCCTTTGTTCCTGCTGCTATGTCTCTTCTAAATTCCAAGAGGAAAAGGTGGGTTTTTTTTTAACCCTTTCAACCCTAACCCCTTCACTATTTATAACTTTATGCTATGCCTATTTATTAAACAGTCTGTTTATTGTGTAATTTGTTTTGTGTTGGTGCTCCCACTATTGTGAAACTAATTGCCCCATTGGGGGACAAATAAAGGTTGATTGATTGATTGTTCCATGACAAACAGTACACAGATAATTTTTCAATAAATCACTTTCCATTGCAGTTACTTGCAGTCACTTTTTAAACAACGTGACACAGTTTTTACACAGATTCAAACTATAAAATACTTCTCGATAATATTTCAAGGTTAAAAACAAGTTAATTTCTGTCATGGTAACAGTGCTTTTGTATAAATCACACTGTAAAATGACCAGACTCTCCTGACTCTCACCTTAAAACATACCGCCTTATCTCTAGGGCTGAAGAGAATATCTGTAAAGTAAAACCATGCTATGTTAATGTAGTATGTTAACGAAGTGGCAGGTACTGACTTCATCTTGTAGGTCTTTGCTCCGATGACTAAGGACAACAGCTGGTGTCCAAGGCAGATCCCAAAAAGGGGCTTGGGGTGGTCCACACATGCCACCCTCCTGATGTTGTCGATGGTGGCCTGGCAGAGCTGTGGATCCCCGGGTCCGTTACTGATGAATAAACCATCAAAATCTGAAACACATCAACAGTATCTGGAGTCAAAGCCAGTGTCGACACTGAAAATACAAAGAATCCTGTTGTCTGTAAAGAAGCTCTGTGACACAACTTTAATCCTGCAGCTTTAGAAATGTGTGCACTAATCTATCTGACTAGTAAAGTGTTATTTTGACTGTGGAAAAAAGGACTGAAATTAAAAAATTTAAATTGTTTATGCAAGAGTATCCAGAGGCCAAGACACTAGAAGTTTCATCCATACATCTACACTAAAAACAGACACGGTAAAACTATTTTCTAAAACTACATAAAAGACTTAACTAATAATATATGTATAAAACATCAATGAATAAAAAGGTGTTAAAAGTATACCACAAAGTTCTTTAAAAGCATCTCAGAGCACGTCATTCAATCATTAAAAAAAAACAAAACAAAAAAAAGATACAAACAAAAGATACACCTAGGTTTGTCCTTTTCTCATTAGTTTAGAATGACGTTGAATGCATTTAGAGATCAATTCCTTTAGTTTTAAAAGTGTTACATGTGGTCCAACATCAGTTACTGTAGAAAATTACCCTCAATAATAAGCACCTCAAGTACGATCTAACCTAATCCAGAAAATACCATTAAGATTATGGAAAAATGTTTAAAGGTTGATTAAACAGGAAATCCCACCCTACATGAACACGCGTATACTATTAAATCTACTTTTAGTTGGTGTAGGATTCCAAAAGACAAAAAAGTAAAGTGTAATATTGGCATTAGCAGAGAAGTTGCATACCTGCAGAATCCAGAGGGTGGTCCCAGGGCACTACAGTGACATGGGCCCCCCTCTGAGTCAGGCAACGGATCTGGTTGTATTTGATGCCACAGTCCACCACAGTGATTCGCAGAGTACCGCTGGGGTTGAAAACCTTTGCCTCCTGGAGGAAAATAGAGCATGAATTTTCATGAAATCACTTTGGATGAGATGTAAATACGTAGACAGTCTCAAAAAGTGGAGAGAGGCAACCTAGACCCCGTGTTTCCTCATACAATAGAAGTACGTAAGTAAGTAAATATGAGCTTTTAGAAATAATACATTTAATTTTAATGATCAACCTACAAGACATAAGAAATATTAATAGTATATAGGACAAAGACCAATCAGGATGCTGAACACAATATGCTGTAAAAAAAAATTTAATTAATTAAAAAACATGTAAAATTGCACTAAAAAAATCTGCAAAACAGCGAGGCCACAATGAGGACTATGTTTTATTATAACCGTAGCCTCACTGAACAGTTGGACCTGTTGCCTGTCTGTACAGAAAAGCTTTCTTAAAATCATAAAAAAATAACATTAATAAAATAATGAAATATTCCCCCTCATTTCTTTATCTGTTAATTTCATGGTATAGATTTAAGGGAGGCAGACTTTTACTTTTTACCCCAAACAGCATAAACCCTGGTAGGATGAATGTGGTTTACCTTCATGGACACCTCCTGGACGAGGTTCCTCTTGTCTGGGTTTTCGAAGGGAATAACATCCTCATCGGTTCCATCTATAACCAGCTTCCCCAACATGGTTCCCTTTTCCCTGATCTTTTTGGTCAGACGGCGGGTGTCGATCCCTAGTGAAATGAAAAATATTATTTGTTTTTATCATGTTATGATCTACTTGGTGCATTAGAACTTCTGACAGCATACAGTAAAAGACGACATATATTTAATGTCAAACAGAGCAGATTTTCTAACCTTGTATTCCAGGAATGCCTTGCTCTTTGAGCCACTGGTCCAGTGACCTGGTTGAACTCCAGTGACTGGGATTCTCCGACAGCTCCCCAATAATCAGAGCGGCAGCATGAATCTTGGATGATTCAAACCACTGAGTAAAACAAACACACACAAAAAAAAATTAAACTTATGACATCTGAGTATTTAAGCTGCTTTTAAAAACAAATGTAAGAGCCAAAAGATGATGGCTAATAAAAATTTATTCAATTACGAATAATTTTTTTGTGAAGTTGCAAACTACTGATTTTCTTCATTGCTCTTTAAAGGAATAGTTCACTATTTTTCACATGAATTTGTATGTGATCAGCGTCTTTCCTCTGGTGCACCCACAGTGACTTACCCCCGACAGTGTCCTGTGAGTTGAGTTCTGGTCCGGTTTTGGTCAAAGTGAAAGTAGTCCCAGCAGGTTTCATGGGGTCAACAAAATAAAATGTGTCTCTTCTCAAAAGAGACATGTTCGATGTGTTGGAATGAGTGATTTATTTGTATAACAAAACCATCACGGAACAAAAACTCACACCTTGTAATTGCTTGGAGCTACTTTCTCTCAATAGTGATCAATGCGCGTTGTCACTGCTAACAGCTGTGCGCCTTAGCAAACTACTTTCATCAATTGTTCAGCAGTGTTTGCGGCTGCTACGTGCAGGCGCACAGCTGTTAGCAGTGACAACACTCATTGATCGCTATTGAAAGAAAGTAGCTCCTAGCAATTACGAGGTGTGAGTTTTTGTTCCGTGTGTTCCGTTTGTTATACAAATAAATGACTAATTCCAACACATACCGTTTTGAGAAGGAACATGTTTTATTTTCTTGACGCCAGGAAACCTGCCGAGACTACTTTCGTTTTGACCAAAACTGGAACAGAACTCAAGTCACAGGACACTGTCGAGGCTAAGTCACTGTGGGTGCACCAGAGTAAAGACGCTGATCACATATTCACACAAATTCATGTGAAAAATAGTGAACTATCCCTTTAACGCGCATTCACTGTGTATGTGTGTTGTGTGAGTTCTGTGCAAAGAGGAAAACAGATTACAGAGCTGATGAGCATGTAGTTTTTTTTCTACATTGTGACATGATGTAAATGACGATTATTTGTTTTAATACATTTTTGGAATGGATTAGTCTTATCATTTGCATCAGAATACAGCTTATACATGCTTTTTTGGAAACGAATGAAAGTACAAATACAGAACCCCCATACACCTAGCTTCATTATTACATTATTTTTTTCTCCATTGACATTTCTAAAAAGCATCCTCACACATATATCATATTAATCTTCAGTCGGTTCTAACCTTGCTTAGTCCAAACTCTCCTTCTTCATCCTGTGGTACACCGTAGTTACCAACCAGGGGGTAAGTGAGGGTCAGCAGCTGGCAGCGGTAGGACGGGTCGGTAAGAGCCTCGGGGTAGCCCACCATGCCCGTCTGAAACACTGAAAATAAAAGCAGTAAGCTCTGGATCTTCTATAAAACACCAAGTGAACTTATGTACTTGAGGAACATAAGATGTACATAAAGAAAATAGAAACGACTTTATTGGCTTCCTAAAAATCCAGTTCAAAGTGTAAAAACATGTCTGGTAAAAAAAAAGAAAAAAAAAAGTGTTTCATCTAAAAGAGGGTTAGATCAAGGGACAGTGAACATGTGCTAATGCTAATGGTTGTAAGCCTGCCAAACACACTTGGACCAATAATAATTCAGTATGTGTTCTAATTATCGACCAACCAGCCATTACCTCAGACAAATATTTAAATTGTTTTCTTGTATTGGTGTCGGCCTGTTGCGTTGGGTGATATGCTGTTTTTCCCTGTCCTGATTTACCGACAGGTCAAGTTTACACCATCTCTGTGTTCTTGGAGACACCGTTACCTGTGCTACTTCACATTGATGCTTATTAATTATTAAAGATTACTGTAATCAGTGTGTGTGTGTGTGTCCGCAGAGACATATCATGCTATAACTCAATGAATACTTGAGATATCAGCATGAAATTACAATGGCATATACATATAGATATTAAGCATCAGATGTAATGATCCATTTAAGTAAAGGTCAAAGGTCAAGGTCACAATTACCTAAAAGTTCAAAACCACATTATTGTTTATACCTCAAGAATGGAGGGTCACATAGATTTCAAATTGGTATGTGTGTGGATGTGGAATGAAGATTCCTACAATTCTCAAAATTGGTGTTATCACCTACGACCAATAGTTTTTGAGATCTCTGGAGGTCAAAGGTGACATGTCACAAAATTAACTTCTGCAACACTGTGTGTGTCAAACATAGACATATCACGCTAGAACCCAATCAATACTTGATATATTATAATATTTCACGCACTGACACATATATACATATAACGAAATTATCGATATTGCAAAAGGGCAAAGGTCAAGGTTGCATTTAGCAGAAAGGTCAAAATCACATTATTGGCTCGGGTTGTCATAGAAACTTGCGATTGGCACAAAAGAGGGGCAAGATTAGGCATTTTCTGAATACTTGTTTTAGAAAGAACTGACTTGGAAATATTAAGTGACTGAAAGATCACTACAGATAATTTTTTTTATCTGAATGTAAGTTTTATGGTGTGAAATGTTCTGTTCGGGTTCCTGTTACTTTTCTTTCTCTCTCTCTCTCTGTCTCTCTTTTTAAACCAGGTGTTTAATCTTATTTTTAGTTCAATATATGTTTCCTTAAAAATATATATATATAAAATGTTCTAAAATTCGTTAACATTTTACAGAGAAAAAGAAAAATCAGCATTGGCTTCAAATGCAGATGGCCTGTGTCAATCATTGGCTAAGGCTGATGTACAGAAACAAACAAAACCCCCCTGAAAATCTGTGTCAGCCCCCCCAAAAAATCCATCCTGGTCAATCATTAATGTATTCACTGAAGCTGAGACACCAGCAGCATCATCCTCCACCAGACCCAGTCTACTGAAGTTAACAAGGCCTGATTTTAATCATGTGTGGCAGAACTTCAGGTTTTTATAACGTTAAAATCATGAACAATTAAAAAACTGTTTGTGCCAATCACATGCTGTAGGATAACACCTGAAAAATGATGCAAAGTTGAAGCTTAGTTACTTTCTATTGCTTGTTATTTCATCAAAATTATGAAAAAGTCTATTTGTTGTTATAATTGCTTTACAGACATACATACATTCAACATTTATTTTAATATAAAGTAGATCCTTGTTTGTTATAGTCCAACTAAAGCAACTAACTATTAATATGGCTCATTCATTAACACTAATCAGTAAAATTTGACTCTAAAATGTCCCATCATTTTAAATAATGTGTTTTGACGCGTACAATAAATAAAAGTGATCAGGAATTTGTGAATGTTTATTCAGTATTAAGTCCTCAATTAAATTTGGCTATTAGGTCTGTGACTACATGACACAGGGGCTTTGCAACTACGTAACCTTTTTCACTCTAATTCAAAAGGCAATCAATACTTCTATACATCATGTTATCTAAAATACCAATACCCATTTAAAACAACAGTTGAACAAGAAGAGCATGTTATCCACTTTTACGTAAACCTTAAAAAGCAGGGCGACTATGTGACTAAGCATTATTTTGGTAATTTTCTCATTAATAAAGCTAATTCATGCAAGTTATCATGCATACAATTTTAAAGTTCTTGTTAATACCTCCACAGAAATATAAAATAAACATATTTGTGTCATTTAGTTAAAAAGTTACAGGTCATTGAAAAGCAACTTTGTGCCTATGTAATCACTTAATCTGACTCAACAAGGAGCTGTGTTTTCATATCGTACCGCTCAAACATTTAGTATAAAATAATAATAACCCGTTTTAATTCTCTGTTGACATTGAATCTTATTTATGTGAGTTATGCTGTTTTATATAGGAAGTAAGGAGCCCTAGTTTCTTCACTCTAAACTAGCTGAAGAGAAGAAAAGTAATTTAGCATTTTGTTTTACATCTTTTCAAAACTTCACTTGACATTACACACACACACACACACACACATACACACACACACACACACACACACACACACGTTTTCATGTCTCATGAGGAAAAAGTTTGCAATCAAGTAGCCATTGGGTAGTGAGTGTAAGCACTTTAAAGATAATAAAATCAAATTAAAAAAATTCTAAAAAATTTGAAAATTTAATTACATTAAAAAATAAACAGATAAAAAAATAATACTAATTTAAAAAAATTAAATAAATAATAAAATAATCTATTTTTTAATTATAAATAAATAACTAATGAAAAATAAATAAATAATGTTTTTAAGAGCATATATATATATATATATATATATATATATATATATATTTTTTTTTTTTATTTTTTTTTTAAAAGTAAACATATCTTCAAACCTCTGAAAAATACATGTTTCACTTTTCAATTGTCTCCCTCATGCTTTATGGGGACTTCTAAAACCCAAAAATTAATTCATGTATTTATAGGACCACATCATTTCTATTTAACTAGTGGGGACCTTCATTCATATTTAACCCTTGTGGGGACCTGAATTTTGGTCCCCATAGTGCGACTGTGTAAACATATCAATGTCCCCATAAAGATAGGAATACAAGCTCACTCACCCTTTTCAAATAAATGTTAGCACGTCATGAATATTCTAGTTTTATAGTTATTATTTTTATGGTGATATTTGAGCTCATACCTGCCGTACTGGACAGTAGTTTGGTTTATTATGCTATGCTGGTTTTTACCAGAAGGTGGCAGTGGTGCAGATGAGAACAGACTGACTGCAGTTGTGGAATATGGATAATAAACATGTACTGCTGTTTACTTTTTGCACGTAAAATGTAGTAGTACTGACTGTGTCACATGTAAATGTACTGGAATGTTAGTCTGTACATTTATAATGGGAAACAGTTACATTAGCAGACATAAAAAAAGTGTCATTAGTGGGTTAGCATGTTTTTTAAGAGTGTGGAATATGGGAACAGAGGAGGTAAGAGAAGAGCAGATTGCTTGTTGTTATATTAAGGGCTTGATAAGGTTTTGAGCCCCGAACCAAGCCTCCAAGGCAGCTGTGTCTGGAAGGCACTCCCCGCCCCCCAGCGGCTCTAGCCAATCACAGCACTCCAGGAACATTGTTGTATAGTTCAGCCAAGGTGAGTCGTATGTACCTTGATAAAGTTATTTAGCTGTGACCTTTGTAATGGTGTGAAATGTTGTGAATACTGCAATACCCATCAAGCGTGTTAAGGGGGAGGGGGGACAGGGAGTAAGAATGGAGTGGACAACTGTAGTGTGGGGGGATATGTGAAGGGACTGGCTGAGGTGAGGAGGACAACACTCCATGTAAGAGTGTAAAGAAGTGTGAAGAGATCATTCAGAGCTGTTGAGGATGGGGGGGTCAGAGGGGTGGCTCCTGTGCTTTGAGGGATCATTTACACGAGGACAATTGCAGCTAAATACCACAGCATATTTTATCATCATTTTATCATTTACACATTTACAGTGATTGCTACCAATGAGATGTGTTGTGCTATGAATATGAAGAAAATCTGCATGAATATGAAAGACTGCACTTGGAGTTATATGACCTCTAACAAACTGTTCTGGTGTCATTTATACTTTATTTATTATTTATGTATATTAGCCTACAAAACAACTATACTGTGATATATACCGTTTACCACCAGTGGCTCAAATTATACCTGGATATACATTTTTGGCCATACCGCCCATTCCTAATGTACATTGACATCAGAACCGTGAAGGACAAATTTAAAGACTCTAGGTCAAAGGTTAAGATCACAATAAAGGTAAAAAAAAAATGCATTTTTAATATAACTTTTCAACTATTCATCTTAAAGGATGCCAATGAACATCAAAATGCTCATCTTTCAATTCTGCATCTTCTGGGGGTATTGATTGTAACTCATCTACATTTTAGAAAAAGGTGAGAAAATTACTCCACCTTTTAGTAAAAAGACATGAGACATAATTGCACTGTGCATAATTAGGCTAAACCCAATTGTGATGGAGAACTAGTTTCAAACTATTATCCACTTTCATTACATCTCTGATCTTCACTGGTTCCTTTTATATCACAGCCAAGATGTCTCCAACAGTTGAAACATCAGATCATAAATGTTTTCTTTCATTTTAAATTTTAAAAGGCAGTGATAAATATTTTAAAGTATATTGTAGTGTGCATTTGCTTTTGATAGGAAGTGTGCTCAGTGGTAGGTAACAGCACAAGGAGCACTTTTATTTTGAAAAACAAGTGAGGTACTTCTGTCACTCCAACAGTCACCATAGCAGGAGAAGCATTGTTACGCCTACTGTCCTCACTTCGCTTGGACCCCTAATAATTACAGTGGTGCTTCTACATGTCATTGACATCAATGTATTCCTACTCTTTGCTCAGTGATAACAGAGGAGATGTATTGTCAACAAAAACCTGTAAATCCATATAGAACCACACTGATAAGTAGAATAAATAATGGCACTGGTAAACCTTTCAAGTATGGAAATGAAACAATTTAAAAAACATACTTTTTTTTTTTTTTTTTACATGGAAATAAACTCAATTATTGCAATCCAAGTGATTCGTGGGTTTATTTTGTTCATATAATCAGTTTAAAAAAAACTTCACAAGTTCTATGTCTTGCAATTTAATTAAACTTTGAATATTTCACCTATAAAGTTGTGAAACGTTCTGATATTTTGTGGGGATGTTTTTTTTTAATGACTTCACCATAGATGAGAAAAGTTTAAAAACTTTACATAACCATTTGGTTCCTTCAACTTTCAATCAACACTGAAACTCACCTTTTGATACTGCAGGTAAAAGTTAAAACATATTTGGAGATATTGCACACAGAATAGAATAGAATAGAATAGAATAGAATAGAATAGAATACTTTATCCATCCCACCCTGGGGAAATTTCGCAGTTAAAGTAACAAAAAAATTAAGTAATTAGCAGGGAATAGCATATTTACATATATACAGTATATGGTAATAAGTATACGTTTGTATTCAGTAGTGTTACAAATGTTTAAGTTTGTTATAACTTTAAATAATTTCATTGACATTTAATCAAAATGTGAATTGTGGCATCGAGACGGGAACTGCTGTGTAGTTTTAACCCGCCAAATCCTACTGAAAACTCCACCACATTAGTGCAGCCTTGTTCATCGACACAAAAGAAGAGCTTTGTGGACTAAAAATGAACCTTGTACAGATAACATAGGAACTCATCTTCAATACGGCAGCCTTCAGCCCTCTACCACTGTGCAGGAAAGGCTTACTATACATTACATGTTATCTACTTCGTGTATTCAAACTCACTAGATGGGTATATAATAGGTGTCTGGTGGATTATTTAATTGGTGTAATTAAATTTAAAAGGCATACATGGCTAAAGGATGCTGTATAGAAAACAAAACGTGATTTATTTTTCAAAATGATATGATGGTTTATTTTTCCAATTTTTCGCGAGAAGTCCTTGAAGGCAGCACAGAAGATGTAGCCCGGATGATAATATGACAAATCACACTATGAAAACCATAGAAAGTTTACAGTAAACTCTGATTCCTCTGAAGTCGGTTCTTAAGAGATGGAAGAAATAAAGTTGTAATATTTTTCTGGACTTACCAACTTCTCCTGATACCGACACATTGGCTCCAAAAAGGCGGCCTTTAAATATTGTCCCGTCCTCTAAGATTAAGGTTGCCATTTTTTCTTGCTTTTTTTTTTGGTGTGTGCTAATGCTCGGGATGATATCCGAAAAGTGATAATGAATGAGCTCCGGATTCCACGTGAAGCGCACGCCGCGTGAGGAAACAGGATGTGTAAATGAGTCCAAAAAACACCTCTGAAAGCGACCAAATGTCTGCCCTACAGTGTCCTGGTGAAAGTGGGACCGGGAAGAAGCCTGGGAATTCAAAAGTGACTCTTTTAGATTATTTAAGGAGATGATCGGACGGGACTGAAGGAGCGAAGTGTTCCACACGCGCCGCCAGCAGCGTGGAAGTCGGCCCTCAGCCTGATCCCGCAAAGTTGATGGAACGCCCGGAAGTAGCAGTGATGTGGATTTTCAAAATAAAAGCGACACGGTGAATGACAATCATTCACAGTATGTTTACATCTGGACATGGTGAAAATACGCATTTAGGTTTTGTCTTTTATTATAATGGGGAAAAATTTGAAAAAGATTAGATTTTTATGATGATTACAACTAAGATTATCATGCTGATTACAAAATTGCATTCCGTTTTTTCTAACACACCCTTTTCCCCTCCACAGTTGACTCTGCAGATAAGGATAATTCCACAGATTAGCTGTAGTAAGACTTGCCATTTGATTATGATTGGACTCATCTACAGCTATGTGGAAACTTGTTTGTGCAGTCACAATTGAGACAGTGCAGTGAGAGGTGTGTGCAGCCACCAATAGGTCAACATAATTACAGTAGCCATGTAATTTGTAAAAATAAATAAATAAATAAATAATACATAATAGTGATAAATAAACATTGTAGTCATGCCTGTTTCTTTCATAATTCATTGTATGTCAATATTTGAAAATTCTTATAAAACAAGCACATACCTGTAAAGTACTATACTTTTGATATGTTTTAAGAAAACTGGCATCTATAGTCCAAAAATTTAACTGTCTGTCTGTCTGCCTTACAGGCACGTAATCATTTTGGGTGTGCTGGGATTGACTGGCTTTTGAAAGCAGTCAACAGTAAACTTTCTAGATAGGTGCAGTATTTAACACTTCGACACTGGTGCCACACTGACTTCCACCAAATGAATTCCTCTCTGAAAACACTAAATAAGTACATTGTCCATAAAATAATCTCAGATTTATTTGTATTCTGGTTGTTCATCTGAAAGTTATTAGTTTTTTTTTATTAAGATTAAGTCTATTATTATTATTATTATTATTATTATTATTATTATTATTATTATTATTATTATTATTATTATGGAGCTCTATACAAGCACAACCCTTTTATCCTGATATTAGACTAATTTGTTTCCGGTAAACACTGTAAACTTCACACGTGTTTGGTCGTTACTATGACGTCACCACGTTGAGGGAGGCGTACCTGTTCTGCAATTTACAGCTGGAATATTTCTTTTCCCGGTAAATTTACTCGTAAAACGGTAACAGATGGTAGCATAGCCCGATTAAGAAGGATTTTATAAACCAACAAATAAACAACACATTATTGATTATTTATTCATACGGGTGTACTGGCAAATTAATAAATCTATGAATAAATAATGAATGAATGCAGTGCAACATAAGTCTGATTCTTTCTTCAGTTAATGTTTTAATTTTGCACCTTACTGACACTGAAGGAAAAAAAACTAACAAAAACTAAATAGAATTGTACAAATGTGTACATTCGGCATGAAGGGGTGTCCTTGAACACAACTGCATGGATTTCTGTTTTTTTTGCCTTTTTTCCTAATTCGGACAGATGTAACTTGGCGGTGTCACCAGAAAATGTATCTACAGAACAGAAAATATTAATAAAGCTTAAAGAAACCAGGACGAGATAAGATGAATAGATTACAAATGGGAAATAGTGGTGGGGATGTAGCTCAGTGGTAGAGCGCATGCTTTGCATGTATGAGGCCCCGGGTTCAATCCCCGGCATCTCCAAATCCTTTTTCCTCACTGCCTGCGTACCTTTTCAAGTGATGCAACCTCTGTGGAAAAAAAATCTTACTTATGAACAATGACATCACAATGTATTATTGTGTTTCCTAACCTGATCACAAAACGCATAGCTGACGAAAATCTTTATAAAGACTAGACCATCTCAAATATTGATCATACAGTTCTAGTCTTTGTCTCGAATCTACGTAGACGTAACAATTTTGACATCCACAGCCTGAAAATAATCTACTTTTGATTTTTGTTGGATGTCGTCTTAGTGTTTCCTCATTTCCCACACCATGTGAAGGCATCATAAGTCCCCGCCCCGGCGGTAACTAAGGAGATCACAGTTATGTTTACTACAAAGATGTCCTCTTTGCTAGCTGCTAGCTTAGGAATGGACAACAAAATTACCATAATCTGAAGGTTGCACTAAACTTTTTAGCACTAATAACACAGTGCGTTCTTTTTTATATATTCATCTGAGCTTCTAGAAGACTTCCAGAAATGCAACTGAAGCATCTAAAGACACTTTTAACCCCCCAGGTGCGTTAAGAGAAATGTTAGCTAACGTTAGCAGATGCTGATGACAGACTAGTTAGCTATGAAACTGAGACGTACAAGGGTTTTAAGCTCCACGTTAAATTTATTTTGGCATCGAAATAATTTAAACTGCTGGTTTTTATGTGAATTATATACAGAGGGTTACAAATCAAATCTTATCTTGCGTCTTGTATGTTCTTGTGTATTATTGCTGCTAATATGTACCACATTAGCATCTGATTTGAGCAGAGTAAACTTATAATTACTTATACAAGCTGTAACGATAAAAGAGTGTTGGGTCAACTAGTGACTTTTACAAAATAATGAAACGTCTTAATGGGAGGTAGTTGTTTTGTCAGTTGCCGGTTAGTTACTGTATAATATATATACTGTATAATAGTTGAAATGTGTGTAATACACTTCATTTTGACATAATACAAAGATTCTGTCAGATGGATTTACTGTAATATTAACATATAACATATGTATATGGAACTTCTAACTTTGTAAAACCTTAGACAAAGAATAAAGACAGGAAAGTCCCGCATAACTGTCTTTTATCTAATAATTTACCTCATATTTGCTCACATTTCACTTTAATTTAATGTTAATTAATGATAATATTAAAGATGAAGAAACAATCTAAATACTGAAATCAGAGACTATTTTGAAACATATAACATTCTTCCCCAACTCATTAAGGCTTTTACGAATAGCTATAGACTTGGATTTTAGACTGATCATTTTATAAGTTACATAAGTGCATAATTTACAAGGTGCCACAGACACATTACCTCAAGCACCTTAAACATTTCACAACAATATTAATATACATATCTTGAATATTCCTCAAGGTGAGGGGTGTAAAAGGGAAACAATATTCCATAATTCAATAAAACAAATACCTAATGAATGATGGTTTTCTGAAAAGAATTGAGAAATGTGACATTTTCCACCTTTGACAGTTTTTTTTTCTGCCTTTATAGGAGGGTGCAGCAAAAGTGACATGCATGGCCTGGGCACCAAATAACATCAAGTTTGCAGTTTGCACTGTGGACAGGGTAGTGCTACTCTACGATGAGCAAGGAGAGAGAAGGGACAAGTTCTCCACAAAACCCCTAGACTCAAAGGTAAGACAGAAAGAAATGGATAGGAATAATATTTAATACAAATGCCATCAAATATTAGGGAATAATGAACCTGGTGAGATGTTAAAGATTTCCTCTATCATTTTGGCTAAGTTTAAAAACAAAATGTATTCAGTTATGAAGTTTTCTGTAAAATAAATCTGGAAAGTTCACAGAGTCAATGTCAGTGCCAATTATATGCTGACTGAAATCTCCATGAGTGAATTTCAGTCCATGTTTCAGGAAATTCCAGAACAAAGTCTGTTAAACCTATGAAAAGCACAGTGCAATACAGAATACAGAATAATGTTCTGCATCCTAATGTGTTCTAAGTGGCTCCAAATGTTAAGGAACTAGAAAACAGAGTTATAATTCACATAGCAAATACAATCATGATACCTTCCAACAAATAAAATTTGGACTATTAGCCTAGTGCTGTGGTGTTCTGAAATCATTTGTTTTGTAGTGTCAGCGCATTTATTACTAAAGGTGCAAAAAATAATGGCTGTACGGTCGTGTTAGTAATGGTCAACACATAAGTAAAGGATACATGACTTGAATGACTCTCAACTACTACTCTATATTTTTGATGGTCATATTTTTGTATTTAGTAGTATATTCTAACTAGGTAAAGTTTCTTTAGTGTCGTACCATTCACAAGTCATTAAAAGGTTGAATTGAAAACCTCTGAAAAAATAAACAACAGCCCAATAAAACATAAATATAACATTCATTGTGTTACATAAGTAAGTAATGGTTATCATAAAATAAGTAAATGATTGTGAACACTTTTTATTGGTAAACTACATTTCAATGCCATTCTTTATATTTTAGTGCCTGTTTTGTATCAGAGAAAATTAATACGTTTTTGGAGGAACATGCAGATTGTATTATCACAATAATGTGTTTCTAATCTTCTCTCAGTACGGAAAACAGAGCTATGTTGTCAACGACATGGTGTTTTCACCAGACTCGACCAAAATCGCCATCGGTCAGTCTGACAACATCATCTTTGTCTACAGAATTGGAGAGGATTGGTAATGCCTTTTGGCTGATTACGTTTTTTTGTGGGGTTAATGATCTGCATATACAAACAGATGTAATCCATTTTATCTTCTCTTCTAGGGGTGACAAAAAAGCCATTTGCAACAAATTTGTTCAGACTGTAAGTAAATATGAGCCAACACATTGTTTAGGAGCTAATCATTGATGTTAGGGTAGATATGAAGCTTTGTAAAGATGATGCAAATATTGGTCTGTAATTTCTTCTTTTTTGCTTTTCCATTGTTAACTTCCATGTTTTGGAAATAATTTGATCAGGATCATCTTTTTCCTTTAGATAAAAACCTATAAATCTGATGTAATTTCTTATTTTTGTCTGCATCATCCATTATCTATTCCCTGACAATGTTATTTTATGTATGTTCCAGAGTGCTGTCACTTGTTTGCTTTGGCCTGCAGAACATGCAATTGTGTATGGATTAATTGACGGCAAGGTAATGTCATCCTACTTTCTAAACCTCAATGCTATGTGAATTTGTAACTTTATGTATGTTTTATAAAGTATATATTTTGTACAGTTATTGAAGACATATATCACAGCAGTAGTACACTCAGACCTCTCATAGTTTAAGAATTTAAGGCCCTATATTTTGTCTTTTTTAACCCTATAAAGCCAAATATATCACAGTTGATTCTTGGGTTTTGAAGCCTTCTACATGATCAGTGTGATATTTTTTTGTTTAAAAACCTGATTATAGAGAATTAACTATATGCAATACACAGGTAATCCACCAGGGGGGATGAATTCATTCACCAGAGGCCTTTCCAGTGACACTACAAAATTGTCATTTAATGAGGAAGGAGGAAGAACTTTGACTTAATTTGAATGTTTTCTGACTATTTTTACAGGTTCGTCTTGCCAACACACAGACGAACAAATCATCAACCATCTATGGCACAGAGTCCTGTGTGGTTTCACTGGCATCTAAGTAATCAAATAACATATATTCCCATCATATACAGATATAAATAATATTTTTAGACAGTTCATTCATATGTATGTTGTATTTTACTGCTGCATATGTCTAAGGTTTAGCTCATTTGAACTACTTCATACTATTTTGGTAGTTTAATGCATCATATTCAATTACATTGTTATATAGTTATTTACAACCCCCCTGCCAATACCTTGGTGTTTTTTATTTTTATTGAAATAATCAGAGTGGTATTTGCTTTGTGTCAGTGTTTCTGGTAAAGGCATCCTGTCTGGCCACGCTGATGGGACAGTTGTACGTTACTTCTTTGATGATGAAGGCTCAGGGGAGTCCCAGGTACTTGTTCTATCTTCATTTGTTACCGTATTTAATCTAATGCATCGAAAAAATTCGTTTTTTAATGCCCTTTCTCACCCTGACAGGGAAAGCTACTGATGCATCCCAGCCCACCCTATGCCATGGCCTGGGGAGCAAACAGCATCATGGTGGGTGGCTGCGACAAGAAGGTGTTAGCCTATGGCAGAGAGGGTCACATCCTGCAGACCTTCGATTACACCCGGGACCCAACGGAAAGGGAGTTCACAGTGGCCGCCACCAGCCCCAGTGGGCAGTCTGTGGTGTTTGGCAGCTATGACCGGTCAGTGTGTCAGGTTTTTGGATACATGTTGTCACGTATCAGCTGAAACGGAACTGATCAGTGGAATTTTGACATGTCATCTGGTGTTTTATCCAGGTTGCGGGTGTTTAACTGGGCGCCAAGGAGAGGTGTGTGGGATGAAGCTAAACCCAAAGAGATTCTGAACCTTTACACCATCACAAGCCTGGCGTGGAAGAAAGACGGATCACGCCTCTGTGCTGTAAATACTTTTACCTTATCTGAGCCATGAGTCACTGCTAAGACCTGTTCAGACCTGTATTTCTCATGCATTTTGACAAGCTGAGATATTGTAAAACCTGTTACAAACTTTCATCTCCTGTAGCCATTTGCCAATGCATCATAAATAAAGAAATCAAAATAGAAAAAAAAAAAATAAATCAATCCACTGCACCATGAGGATACTGCTGGCAACATTCAGAGTCTGTTTGGGGGGAGGTTGTCTGTTGTTTCAGTGCTTTGGTGTTGTGAAGCAATAGATGCACCTTAAATATCAATGTGACAACTTTAACCATTCTGCTTTTATTTTTTCACTTACCCAGTGGACAAAATCATTTGAAAGTTAGATTTAGTGGAAAATATTGTACAAAATATACAATATCAAATGGTGAAAGTGAGGAAAATATTTGCATTTGCATTGCTGTGTTGTATCATATCCTGATATAACCATTCTGTGGACTGGGGAATTTTTTGCTGTAGATATAATAATAGAATAGAATAGAAAACTCTCTTGTGGCGCATAGTGCAACACAGTTTAAAAGAAAAAAAAAAAATAAAAAAAAAAAAAAAAAATATATATATATATATATATATATATATATATATATATAGTATAAGTACAAGCATGTCAACCAACCAAGAAAGAAAAAATAGTAGAAATAGATATAAATATATTGTATTTGACCCGGACTGATCACTGAAGATATATGTTAAATACTGTAGGTGTTCTTGTTTGAGATATTGTATATTAAAGGGGGAAAAATGCAATATTTCCCATGAAGACTGATTAATCATACACTAACAGCACATAATAAATGCTGTATGAACTAATGTGGATTAATGTGCTTGTATATGTGTTTATAGGGAACTCTGTGTGGTGGAGTGGAACTGTTCGATTGCTGCTTGAGGAGGGCAATCTATAAGAACAAGTTTGAGATGACCTACGTTGGACTGAGCCAGGTACAAAATTTTTTTTAAATAAATCATTCATTGAGAAAAGTTGTCTAAATATGGTCAGTTTTGGGTGGTCCCAGAAAAAAAGACGCCCAATGTCATACAAATGTGACAGTATTTTTGGTTGTGACTTTGATCATGGCAGTCTTACAACAAAAAAACAGCCCCAGAATAGACACTGACTATATCATAATAAATGTAGTGTCAGGAGGCTAAGTCACGCCCTTCTACTTCCGATCCATGGGTGCTTAAAAAATTTGAATGGGAGTGAATGGAACGAGTCAAGCTAAATTCTGATTGTGTTTGACAAGTGCTCTTGTTGTAGCTGCTAAGGAACCTGATGGCAGTGGAAAAGAAAGAGTTTCTGAGTAAACAGATGCACTTGTTATTGTATGATAGATCTAAAAAGCTCCATTTTTTTGTGTCCCTCTTCACCCTGTCTCATCTCTCAGGTGATAGTGAGGAACCTCTCCTCAGGAACACGTGTGGTTCTTAAGTCCTACTATGGTTACGAGATTGAGGAAGTCAAAATCATGGGCAAAGATCGATACCTGGTGGCTCATACCTCTGATACTCTGCTTCTGGGAGACCTGTTGACCAACAAACTGAGTGAGGTAGGAATGAACAAACCTATGTGTGATATATCTATAATTAAGTCTCTATTAAACCCAAACTGCATTTATGGGATTGTTACTTTATTTTGATTTAACGTCTTGAATCGTCTGCATCTCTTTTAGGTGCCGTGGCCTGGTTCAGGTGGAAATGAAAAGTTCTTCTTTGAAAACGACACAGTATGTTTCCACATATTATTTTATTCATGGTGAAGGCTTTTTCTTAAAGCAGAAGACACATTTTGCCAGATTGTTGTTGCAGTCATAATTATTAAAGGTTAAATAGAATATAATAACCTGTTCCCCGGAGACTATTTAAGTTGTATCTTAAACTGTGTGCATGTGGTTACCCTAGAGCAATTCATTCACAATTAATGAATCATCATGGATCTAAATGAAAATTTCACAGAACTGTGCAAATTCCTGAGGCTATATTCCATGTATTTATTTATTTTTAGCTCATGTTATCATGTGTTATGTTGTTATCTCATGCTACCAGTTGATACCAGAAATGACTTAAGATAAGCTTAATATGTTGAAATAACAGTCTGTGTTTTTGTTGGTGAAAATGAAGGTATACAGAACAAAATGACAATATCAAATGTACAAGAAAGCAACTATTAAACACACAATTTCATCACAACCTGTAGGAAATTTCCCAACCCGAATGAATAAACAGGCTCAACAGGTGTCACATAAAAAAACCTTAAAGTCTAACTAAAACAAATACATTAACAAGGCAGTTGGAGACTGCAGACCTCCGTCAAGGCTTGATATGGCAACATATGATGTCAAAACTTGACGTGATCAAGCCATAGGTGTTGTTGACCCATCTGATGTGCGAAGGTGAGATAAAGTGAATGCAAAAAACAGCGAGATTCTATCTTATCTGAATCCTCAGATATGAACACTCATGTGTTTTAGTTGTTGACCTTTAGTGTGACTTTGACCTTTGACCTTGATTGCTCAAAATTTAATCGGTTCTTCCTTGACCCATTATCTATCATTCCTGAATGTTTCATCAAAATCCGTTCAGAACTTTTTGCGTAATCCTGCTGACAGTCAGACAAACAAACAGACAGACAGACAAACAGACCCAACATTACAGTAAGCAGGAAAAAAAAAACGAAAAAAGAATGCCATAATATAGATATTTCTTCGGTTTTCTTGTGACTTAACAACAAGATTTTTTTTACTTGAACAAAGAAACCTGCAGATATGAAATCTGTGAATGAAAAGTTGAATTCAACAAAGTAAAAAACTAGTGGAGATGCTGCTATCATTCTATGAAATGACCGGTTCAACTGGATTTATTTATTGTTGACCACTTCATTTTATTTACTATGTTTTCAGGTGTGTATGATATTTAATGCTGGGGAGCTGAGCCTGGTTGAATACAGCAACAATGAAATATTGGGATCAGTCAGAACGGAATTTATGAACCCTCACTTAATCAGGTAGGTCCACGTCCACAAAACATGACATGTTTCTAAGGTGGTTCTGTGTTATTTGAATAAAATACATCAGGATATTTATCTGGTTCCAAAGAAAAGCCATTAATCTTAATCTGTTGACTGAATGTTACACTTGAAAATAACTCAAAATTAATGCTTAATCAGCAACACATAAAATTTTAGGAGACAAAACAAAATGATCGGTGAGTAAAATTATTTACTTATTTTCAGCTGTTGAATTCGTTTTTGCTTTGATAAACATTTCAAGATTAATTCTTGCAGGATTAAAGAAAATTATGGCACAAGTAGAAAAGGTTTTGGCACCATAATAGGTTTTGAGACAAACTTTTTTTATTTTTTTTTTTTCTAGCATTTTTAGACATTTTAGCGATCAAATAAATTGAAATAATCAAGCGATTAACCAGCAATGACAATGAACATTAGTATTATTATTTGGATATGTGAGGATATGAGATTTTGGTTAGTTCATAGAATAGACTAGACTAGACTAGACTAGAATAGACTAGAATAGAATAGAATAGAATAGAATAGAATAGGATAGGATAGAATAGGATAGAATAGAATAGAATAGAATAGGATAGAATAGGATAGAATAGAATAGAATAGAATAGACTAGACTAGACTAGAATAGACTAGAATAGAATAGAATAGGATAGAATAGGATAGAATAGAATAGAATAGAATAGAATAGAATAGAATAGAATAGAATAGGATAGAATAGAATAGAATAGAATAGGATAGAATAGGATAGAATAGAATAGAATAGAATAGAATAGAATAGAATAGAATAGAATAGGATAGAATAGGATAGAATAGAATAGAATAGAATAGAATAGAATAGGATAGGATAGGATAGAATAGAATAGAATAGAATAGAATAGAATAGAATAGAATAGAATAGAATAGAATAGAATAGGATAGAATAGAATAGAATAGAATAGAATAGAATAGAATAGAATAACCTTTATTGTCATTGTATGTACATCCTGTAGGTGGAAGTATTGAGCTATATTTTCTGTAGCAGGCCAGTGTCTTTACATCTCAGATAAAACCTGCAGTATTCAGCCTGCCAGTCAGCTCACATCTGTGTTAATATATTCAGACCTGTCAAAAGTGTCAAAACTGACAGTCCCTCAGTGACTGGATAAGCGTCGACTGCTGTGGAGGCGAGTTGCAGGTCTCAGGGTTCTTTCGCCTGTGGCTGGACACTGTAACATGACAGCATTATGATCAGGGTTATCCT
Source organism: Siphamia tubifer (assembly GCA_020466265.1). Classification (NCBI taxonomy): domain Eukaryota; kingdom Metazoa; phylum Chordata; class Actinopteri; order Kurtiformes; family Apogonidae; genus Siphamia; species Siphamia tubifer. The sequence goes on along the minus strand of CM035805.1, from coordinate 28,834,752 downwards.
GGGATTTCATTTATGTCCATCATCAGCTGAAGCCAATTATACTCAGCTGATGATGGATTCAGGATGCGTGTGTTTAATCACTGATGTTACATGCCCCAGTATGTTTTCGTAAAATATGTGTTTGTGTGTCTAGTGCCCGTCTGAATGAGAGGAGACAGAGAGGAGTTGACGACAACAAGAAACTTGCATATCTAATTGATTTAAAGACCATCGCTGTTGGTAAGGGTTTGTGTATTTGTATATAGGTGGGGTACAGCTGTGTTGGTATAATCATATACACTGTTGGGAAGGTTACTTTTAATATGTTGTCAGGTTTAACATTACTTTTACCTTGTTTAAAATATAACTACTTTCATTACATCATAAAAAATAATGAAAATAATGTAAATTATTATATTACATTTGATTACTTTTCAATTTTAAATCAGATAATAAAGACATTATTTCTCATAGAACTAACCCTGGCATATGACATGACCTATCCACTTCTGCTATGTTATGGTCCTGTATTACTTACATAGCTGAATAGTTAAGTCATATTTGGTAATTGTGCCAAACACAGAGGTAAAGGAAACTAAACAGTGGTGTAGTGAGAAGAACACGACTAAATATTGTTACCTGTGACATCTGGAACAGGTGATTGTTTGCTGTGTGTTTGTTCTGGAGTCTTGAAAGCATCTTTATTTCACTCAAGGCCAATCAGTAATTCAACACAAAAACAGTTCTGATTGGCTACGAGGGTACAACCCTATTTCATCTGCTCAGCAAAAGTCTTAGAGACCACATACACGCTCTTTGTCTGATATCCTGCAAACTGGAAGTCAACACATTCACACAGAAATGAACTAAATGCAGGTAAAAACAACTTCAGTAAATGTTGACATGAACAACAGTATATAGGATGATTATTATATCTTAATAATGTAAATATTTTCCTTTTTTTATTTAAGAGGGATCTTTACTAAAAAATGTGATTTTTTAAAAGCTCTTCATCTGCAAGTAATTTTTGACGTTAGCGTCGATATGCCTCCTTTGGATTAAATCGTCAACGTTAATGTCAAGTGCAATATGGCGCCATTCATATGAAGTGTAAACAATTAATATGATGGTGAACAACATTCTCCTAGTGAAAGTGAAAAAGTCAGAAATATAGCACTATTAAAGAGTTATAATCACCATTAACACTGTCTAAAGAATAATTTTTATCGTAAGACCATAATGATATGAATATAGTGTTAATTTATAACTGGTTCCTATAGAAACACTAGGTGAGTATTAATGTTAACTCTAAGAGTGTTATACTGTATATGCAATATTTGATTACCTAATACTTTTCTGATTTGAGAAGGAAAATTAAATAAATATTATAAATAAATAATGCAACTCTTTTGCAATTTTAAATACTTTGATTAAAAAATAACCCTTATTTAATGACTTTATTCAAATGTAAATAGTTATTGTTTCTTTTGTAATGTAATGACACTTATACTCCATTGTAATCAATTACTTGCACACACTGAACAAACTAAGGTATAAACTATTATTAGATTCACTTTATGCCGGTGCTTTGAGTCACCAGTGCCTGCTCTTCCATGTTTAAAATGAATTTTGCATTCAAGGGCTGTTGAGATGCTTGTGATTTGAGAGCACTTCAATCTGAAGCTTTTGTAATTCAACGAGGCACATCTGAGCACAACAGAATGATGACGATGTTGCCTTTATAATGTTTTTCCTTCCGATAAATAATTTAGTATGCTTAGACAGCTAGTTTATACAGAGAAGACCAATTATATTAACCTGATTCCAGCACAGGTAAAGGTTCAGTGGACAGAAATGGCTGACGCTGTCCTCTACAGCCTGGATAATAATAAATAAAAAAAAAAAAGAGACAGGTTTAAATCTAAGCTTGTATGAAATAAACTGGATATTTTGGTCCTCTGGCAGTGTGACCACTACTCAGTCATCTCGTCTGTTCACTCCCCCCAGTGGACTTGGCCGGAGGCTACAATCTGGGAACCATCAGCCACGACTCCAAGATTGACTGGCTGGAGCTCAATGAAACCGGACGCAAACTGCTTTTCAGGGACAAGAAGCTGCGGGTAAGAGTGAAGCCTCAACACCCTGAGGGACAGAAAGAGTGGAAACAGTGACAGAGAGGCCTCGAGGCGGCAAGGCAGACAGGGCCGATGATAGACAAGGTGGTGATTAGGACACTAGTAAGTAAGTCCAAAACTTAGATTCATGTCACCAACTAAAAACACATTTTGGCTGCACTTGTTGCACCTTTTTTTTTTGACATCCACAGCTTAATTGGATGCATTTCACCACAGGTGTTCCATAAGCGGTACAAATCTGTAAATAATGATTATTCATGAAAAGGTTTTTAATTACATTTATGTGATTGCAATCTGTAGATCACTCACTGTTTTATTTCCACCAGTGGGGTGCAGATTGATAGAGAATTATTAATACTGTACTGTATTTTTTAAATATTTATTTATTTATTTTTCAAATAAAAACCAGGACACAATAACAAGTCAAGTATCTAATGATGGATAAAAAAAATTAATGTTGATAATGATAAACTTCTGGTACATGTCACATAATGTGCTACCAGTTAAGTACAACAGTCACTTACAGAATTAATTTAATATATAATCCAGTTGTCTGTTGTTGTAGTTCACTAATCTGAAGTGCGTTTTGAGTTACTGCAGGTGTATGTCTTTTTAGCATTTTCAAATGTCACAAAAAAGGCAGCGTTTACACAATAATGGATGGTTTCTATCCACCTAAACATTGCAGTGCTTTTATTTTGAAAGGAATGTTTGAAGAAAAAGACTGTGCCATACTTCTAATACTAAAAACGGGTATTAAATGTGGCCATTTCTGGATATTAAATTGAAGAAATTGTGAATTAAAGGGTTTGAATAATAACAATCACCTTGTACGGTACCTTTTGAACCTGAGACGACAATGTTTGAGGAAATGCAGTAACTCCAATTTAGACCTGCGCTGATGAATAATTTAGTTTTTGTCTATTAATTTAGCTGACAACAATTTTGTTCTTTGATTCTTAATTGGTTGAGTTAATTTAAAAAAGAACATTGCATTTCTCTAACAAAGACTTAAATGTGAATATTTTTTGCATTTTGTTTCTCCTCTGTGGCAGTAAACAGAATATTTGATAAAGGAGACATCATATTTTGGTTTTAGAGACACTTTCTTCCTATTTTCTGACATTTTACAAACAACGACTCAATTAATCAAGAGAATCAACACTAAGGGATTCATTTGCAAATTAAATTAAATAATCAGCAGTTGCGATCCTTAACTGACAGCCAGAGAAGGAAAAGGCTGCTGTTTAATTCTCTGCTGATAATTAACCGTTCCACTTTTATTCGTGTATTTAAAGGTTGTGGTCAGTCATTGAAATTATATTAACGTTGAAACATCGCGAACAACAATAATCAAGTGGAAGAAATTAATCAACAGTGAAAATAATCATCACAGCTTGGTGCTAATCTAATATTTCCTGTTTTAGTATGAATTTTCATCTTAAATGAGAGATAGCTAAACTTAAATGTATATTATGTTACCTGTAGGGCAGTGTTTCCCAGGTCCAGTCCACATGAGTCAATATCCTGCATGTTTTAGACACGTCCCTCTTTCATCACACCTGGAAGACATTACATCATGATCAGGCTTCTACAGAGCCTGATTATGTAATGACACATTCCCTACAGAGCTTCTGACCATCCAAATGGGTCATATTTGACGACCATGAAAAGATGACAAACTGCATTTTACACCAATCATTTGCATTTATTGATATAATTATCGGATGGACACGTATTAAACATTTTAGATCAGTAGATGCTTTTGGTCGACGCTGCATGTTTGGGTCTTTATATGCAAAACTGCCACAATCATTATCTATTTATCCAAGAAAAAAAAACCATTGTGTTAAGTACTTTAAATCTTCTTACTGCTTCTATAGATTGTTTTTGTGTCAAACACATTTGGGAGCTGCTACACAAAACATTCCTGTAGCCGATACGCGTCTGGCAGAAAAAGGAGAAAAAAAACCCAAGTATTTCTGTAGTTAAAAACACTATTTGCACATAAAAGCCAAAAATGTTAATTTTCTTGTAGATATTCCATCTTTTCCCCGGTTTTAATAGAGTTTCCCATTAATTTTTCAGCTGTGTTTCTTAGGTTGTAACAGAAAGCAATACATTTAACTTCATTCTTTCTCATTAGAACAGGTAGTACAAATGTCACATTACCATAGCTATAAATAATGTTGCAGTTCTCCATATGGGGGTGCTTTAAGAGGCTGTGTGCAGGATGAAAATGGCAGCAAACTGTTGTCAGTTGTTGCCGCGGGGTAATGAAACAGTTTGATGTTGAAGCCCTTTGGCAAAGATGAGGAGGATTCTGGTAATTGGGAATCCCCAAGTGGTTTGGAAGTTTTTGCTGTGGTTTCTGATGTTATGAAACATAAATTGCAGTTGAAGATGTTTCTTTTCAGTTCTAGTTTTGTTGTGTGTGCGCGTGCAGAATGAGTTAAATTGTTTGTGAAATATTGTATAATGGTTTTAGTAAGAGTGGTTAAATAAAATAACGGTTCCTCTTTTTACATTTGATGTATAATGTAAGTTGCGTAGGTGTGAATTTCCATAGAAAAAAATATGTATCGAGGTTTTGATTGTGTTCATCGGGTTATAGAGGTTGACCACAGTGGGCTTTTTAAAGGTTGATATAATAATGATGGTTTTGAATAAGGCAGGAAAAGCTCATATCTGATTTCCAAACCCATATCATCCCTGTAAATGTTTTGATTTTTTAAATGAATATGCTACATGAGTGTAGTGTCGTAACTGAATGAAAACACATTTGAATATTGACTTCATCACTCGGGCGTCAGATCCTTTTAAAGGTGTTTCTGTGATTGAGCTGAGCAACAGAAAAGTTTTAATTGAAACTTGCTTTCAAGTGAACTCATCAACAGGCAGCTCTGTCTCATCACTTTAAAACCTGGCCAGTACAGCTCCAGGGTGAAGCTATAGAAGGAACATTATTAAAAAATGGTGTGGGGAGGATATTAAGGTGGCTGATTACACCAGCAGGCAGTCTCTGTCTCACATATACACAGACATATTAAGCGGCATGGGAGCCACTGTTACCTATAGAATTACGTCCCACAACTTCAATTCATCAACAGCCATGTGGAATAGATTGCAGTCAGAAGTATTCACAGGAGTGGGTGAGGGTAATTAATTTTGTTTAAGATAAATAAGTGTTCAACCTTTAACTTGTGATGAGATAGACTCGGAAAATAAGTGCAATTGCGGCATTAAAAAGGCTCTGATTTTTATGCCTGTGTGTTACTGAGAACCAGGGCTGGAGGCAAGTTTTCCATCAGTGCATCTGATTTTTGTAGACACTACATCATGTTTGAGCCAGTGAGCTGCAGATATACTGACTTTGTTTTGTAAAGGTCACATTTATTGAGTTTACAGAATTCATTTTTGGCTGTAACTCAACGCAAAGGTCCTTTGTAACAAAGGTATAAAACATTAAGAATGATTTATGTATGGATGAAATCAAATTAATTGATTGACTTATGTATTTATTTCGAATGTGAATGTAAAGAAATAAACAAAAAATATATACATATGACATTTACATATTCAAAAAAAGAATACGACGAAGTATAACTTATAAATTATCACCTCTTCTCCTTAAATAATTAATAACAATAATAACCTTCCTTGTCTAAACATATCTATACTCTAATACCTAATACTTATTATAAAATGATATTTTATTGCAAACAATGTTATATAATTTACAAAAACACATAATACAATGACACATACATATATAAATACATGCATATACGTACACCACATACTTGAACATCTTCATAACACCCAGTGATTAATAAAGGTTAAACAGTATAATAATAATAATAATAATGATATAATAGTATCATGTCATATATGGGGACTTGTTATCTCATTAGAATAACCATTTATCCTGTATTCCTGCTCATATTTGAGAAGAGTTTCATGTTAGCAGATCTTTTTGGTAATGTGTGACTTGTTAAGACAAAGCCAGGCCTCAAACACTTCATTCAGTTTTCTCTCAGTCTCTGTGTGTGAAAAATGACATTTGAAAAGTCAATATTGAATATAGGGCGAAAGAAGTGGTCATAGTCTGCGGCCACGTTCTCTTCTCCCATCATAATGAATGCACCGGAACCTGGTGGGACAGAAATTAAACTCCTGTGTGCTGTTGCATTAATGAGCTGTCACTGCTCAAGGATTTGAGGAGAAAAAAAAAAAAAAAAAAGTATACAAATGTGTAATTAAGAAATGATGACATATTCTGGACAAAAAGTTAAGGAACATAAAGGTTTCGTGCAAACATTCGCTTCGACTCAAGGATCAACTGCTTAAAATGTTGACTAATAATACAATTTAACACACTTGTGTCACAGGATAAAATAAAGGAATGATATTTTACACTGAATACATTATGTAAGAACACAATTAACACAACAACAAAAGTATTTAGTAACTGAAGAGACGACAAAAAGTGAGATCTTTTCGTGTTCTATTACTGATGAATGACCCTGAGACGTGATCTCTATCAATCTGTCTTTCCTCTTCTTCCTCAGCTCCATCTATACGACATAGAGACTTCTGTAAAAACCACACTGCTGAGTTTTTGCTCCTATGTCCAGTGGGTTCCTGGCAGTGATGTAGTAGTTGCCCAAAACAGGGGAAACCTCTGTATATGGTACAGTATTGACAGTCCAGAGAGCATCACCATGTTCCCAGTCAAGGTAAGACTTACTTTTGTATTTATGTGTGGATTTGATACAGTCTGTACAAGGGGTGTGTATTGGCTAGAATCTGGCAATATGATACAAATCACAATACTAGGATCATGATACGATATATCACAATGTATCATGATACTGTTAAAAAGGCACATTTTTGTCTGCTTCTTTTAAAAAAATATATTATTTCCTGGAAGAAATACTAAACACATTTTAATTTTATCACAACAGTATCTAATGCTATATCACAAAATGTTCCTGTGTTAAAACTTAAATGATGTTTTTACAGACAAAGATGCTACTTAAATGTTCATATTCTATTAATTCATTAACTAACATCAAACCATTATTTTTGTGCAATCTCAGCAAATGAATTTACCCCCCCATACAATAAAAAGTGATGTTTCGATTAACAATTATTTAATTTAACAGTGTTCTATAATATAATAATAATAATAATAATAATAATAATAATAATAATAATAATAATAATAATAATAATAATAATAATAATAATAATATATAAGATTTAAACAATAAATCCCACATATCTATATTTCAATGAATACCTAAAAATCTCGATACAGTACTTTTCAATATCGATACAGTATCATGAAATAAAATATTGTGATATATTGCAGAATCAATATTTTCTAACACTCCTAATCTGTATGTTACTGACAGGCTTTTAAGTACATTTAGTGGTTTCTGTTCAAATAATTTTATTTGCTTTTTTTCCCCGTTAAAAAGTTGTTTGGCGAATCATCATTGCAGTTAACAATGAAAGCCAATTAAGAGTAGTTTCTTTAAGTATAGTGGTGGGGAAAAAATTAGCTAATGAACAAATATGCTCAGTTTATGTGTAAAATGTGTGTATTTACAATGATTTTTTTAGTCACCTTTTCGCACGTGGTTGGAGATTTGTCATATAAACTGACAGATATACTATCTAATAATAATAACAACAGCTTAAATATGTTTCACATCTGTTTTTTTCATATCAGGGCGACATTGTAGACCTTGAAAGAGCCGACGGAAAGACAGACGTGATCGTGACAGAAGGTGTCAACACGGTGACCTACACTCTGGATGAAGGCCTCATTGAGTTTGGCACCGCTATTGATGATGGTGACTATGAAAGGTACGTTTAGATGGAAATATATTCTCCTCTCCTCTCCTCTCCTCTCCTCTCCTCTCCTCTCCTCTCCTCTCCTCTCCTCTCCTCTCCTCTCCTCTCCTCTCCTCTCCTCTCCTCTCCTCTCCTCTCCTCTCCTCTCCTCTCCTCTCCTCTCCTCTCCTCTCCTCTCCTCTCCTCTCCTCTCCTCCTCCTCCTCTCCCTCCCCTCCCCTCCCCTCCCCTCCTCCCTCCCCTCCCCTCCCCTCCCCTCCCCTCCCCTCCCCTCCTCTCCTCTCCTCTCCTCTCCTCTCCTCTCCTCTCCTCTCCTCTCCTCTCCTCTCCTCTCCTCTCCTCTCCTCTCCTCTCCTCTCCTCTCCTCTCCCTCCCCTCCCCTCCCCTCCCCCCCTCCCCTCCCCTCCCCTCCCCCCTCCCCTCCCCTCCTCTCCTCTCCTCTCCTCTCCTCTCCTCTCCTCTCCTCTCCTCTCCTCTCCTCTCCTCTCCTCTCCTCTCCTCCTCCCCTCCCCTCCCCTCCCCTCCCCCTCCCCTCCTCTCCTCTCCTCTCCTCTCCCCTCCCCTCCTCTCCTCTCCTCTCCCCTCCTCTCCTCTCCTCTCCTCCTATTTGCTAGTGTATCTTAAAAAATAGTGTAAAACATCCAAATGCAGAGTATTTAATTTCTTCTCCCAGATATCTGTCTATTAAAACTGACACCAAAAGTAGTTGCATCTCGCAGATCTATCACTTCTCTTATTCCCTTTCACGTTAAAAGTCATAAATATTCAAAACTGTGGTTACCTAAGAGGTAACTCAACACAACAGCTCACAGTTACATACATATTGTGATTAATAACATCCATTTGTTTTATGTCATTTCATTCTTGTAAAATAGCTGCAAGTGATGAACGACAAAAAATGTTTTATGTGTAAACTCAATATGACAATATTTACATGTGACTGAATCCAATGTGTTGGAGAAAGGATTCCATGAGGATTTTATTTGTCTTAGTCTTTGTAAACATCTAAGATTTGCAGACGTTAATGCTGCTTAAATCTGTGTTTTGGTTGTGGTACGGTGTCCTATACATTAGTCTGTTAGCGTCTGATAATGTGACAGATTCTATTGAGTTACTGTAGAGTTGAACACTTTGACATCCTTCAGTGAACATGCTGCTTCTGTGGGTCAGACTGGCAGCAACAGCAGGGTGAGCTAAACAGGCCAGATGTCCTTTTATCCAACAGCTTCCTTCAACTCTCCTCGAGAGTTTCCTCAGTGTTCCCAGGCCAGCTGGGAGATATAATCTGTTTAGTGGTTTCAAGACCTCCACACTGATGCTCTCCTGAAGCATGAAATGATGCAGGATCTGATACATTTAATCACATTTAACCAGAAATATCTTGACTTGTACCTGCGATTCTCAAACTCACCTCTGCAAACATAAGACATAAAAAATAAGATAAGATAAGACTTTATTGATTTCACATAGGAGAAATTCACTGTTACAGGAGCTCACAGAAAAAGTACAAAAAGGTGCAAAAAGGAAGTAAAGCAGTGCAAATAATCAGAGGTAAATAATCAAATTAAACTAGAAATTAAAAAAAAAAAAATATATATATATATATATATGTACTACAAATAAAAAATAGATAGAAATACTGTCTTATGTACAAAAAAGAAACAGATTTAGAGAAAAATAAATAAATATACAGATAAACAGATACTATATACATTAGTTTTATCTCATTATTTCCCTTTTATTAGACAAACAAAAACACGATTGGGGCAAATGTATTCTAAAAAGTCTAATTATATTTGTTTTATTTCATAAGACCTGTTGTTTTTAGGGATTATCTCTTCTGCAATAATATATTTAACAGGACAACTTTGTCTGTTTTAAAAGCAAAAACAGTTAGATAGTTAATTGTTTTTGCACGGATAATCCTATTTCATTTCCCCGCTAATCAAGAGATGACAGCCTGCTCTGTTCACTGCTATAAGCTAATTCATCTCTCAGCATGCTGAGCTGAATTGTCTTAATTTATTCGTTTAGTCAAACATAATTAAAAAAAATAAATAAATCTGTGAGAGAACAACACTTTTTTTCTGTGTGCCTTGTATGTGATTATGTACAATGGAACTAATGTAGTAAATAGTTACGAATTGACACATTAATGAGGGTAATTGTTGATAAAATGCATTAATGATTGAACATTTTGTTTTATATGTGTGACACGTGTAAAACATGTTTTTACTGATTTGGAAAAGCATAAGAAGCAACATCAAAAACGGAATGTTATGAACTGGATTTTCACATTTCTGATTACTTTATGCACTATAGAATGTTTACAATATTAATTATTAATCAGAATACCCCCTGATGTCTGTTATGTTTTTTTCCCCATTCCCCCCTATAATATATTTCCCCATGGTGATCAATAAATTAAATCTAAATCTATATCTTATTCCACAGCTTTTCTCGTAGTCTGACACAGCTTTATATGTGTGTGCATGTGTGTTTACAGAGCTACAGCATTCCTGGAGACTTTGGAGATGTCACCAGAGACTGAAGCGATGTGGAAGACGCTCAGCAAGCTGGCTCTGGAGGCTCACCAGCTGCACATCGCAGAAAGGTCAGCAGCACGACACACATATATATACACACACATACAGAGGAACAGTGAACAAATTGTATTGCTTTTACCGTACTGACTAATTTACTTCAAACAGAAACATGCCCAATGTTGTCTGGTTTCATTTAAAACCAAATGACAGTATTTAATCAGGGAATCTAATCAGTGTTTATGTCTGGGCAATAAATTGATCCTGTTATTCATCATCATATACTTGTTTATCATAATGTTTTTCATCTTATACGGTTGTCTTCAATCCATACATTAATGCAAAACCCAACAAAGAAATAAACAAGTGGTGCCAGGCACAACAAACCCCACCCCTCCGCAAACATTTTAGCTCTTAATGGACACCTCCCTCTCAAAACACGAAACTATGGTTTTGACCTTTCAGGGTCGTTCAAGGTCAAAGGTCATGATGCTATTTTGGAGCCTTTCTTATCTGTCAACAGTAGGAACTGAATACTTATTACCACTGTTTTTGGAGTTATGACCATTGAAAATCATGTGACCTTCATTTTTACCTTTAATGCTTTGCTGCAAGAATTATGAGAACCTTAATGACTGTTGTCGCTTCTGTAAAAAGAATTTAAAGATTGCTGACGTTTTTTCACATTCTTCAGTCATCTTTGATGAAAGGAAATCTCCACCTGTTGTTCTTCTTCTATGGTTGTTTCCAGTTGTTTGGCTTTTTTTTTTTTTTTTTTCCAGTTGTTTGGTTCCAAGTCCGAATCGTTGCAGCGTCACTTTGTTACACCTGCCGTCTGACTATATACTTGACTTCACCATGATTTGTCGGGCAGTTTCAGGGAAATTTAGCCAAAAATTGAATCAAGTATAACTAGACTATTACTGTAGCACATTACATATGTGCTGCCGCTAGGAGTCTAGCGCGGCTAGGCTAACTTTCCTGAAAATTTCATGGAAATTAGTCCAGTAGTTTTTGTGTAAAGCTGCTTACAAACAGACAAACACACTGACTCAAACACAATATGTATCTCCCCTTTTGGGGCTGGGGTAATTGACTGTGCAGCTTCTTCAATTTTTACTCAGAAGTTAACATTTACTCCTCTTGTATGAATAACTATTGCAATATAAAATGACATATTGACATTTGCAGCTTGAAATTTTATCACAAAACTACAAATGACATGAAGGTTTGTCTAATAATATTTATTGTGTCATTTTATTTGGGTAAAATAGGAAACTGTTATCAAAAATGTAGATCGATATTGAAGAATGAAAACCTTTCACATAATATCATCATCTGTTTGTCATTGTGTTTTTTAGTTATCTTCCTTGTGACTCAGAGATATATTAGCGTGAGTGGAACTGTGGGACATGTCAACTTCACTCAGTCTTAATAAACAGACACACACTTGGACATACGTGCTATAGATTACACTCTCAGCCGATGGTTGAGTCCCTGCCTGATCTCATCTTCTGGTTTTAATTATCATCCAAACACAGTTTTCTACATCATCAATATCTTCCCCTTTTTCCTCCATCTTTATTTTTCTGTGTTGAGAGAAACTTTGTAAATCTGAATTCTCTGTCATTAATAATGCATATGCTGTTCATTAGGCATTGGTCTGATTTGCATAAATCACAAAATCAGGGGCAGAAATGGTTTTGTCTGGAGTGGATAATGTTAATGAGTGAGGGAAGTGATGTTAATGAGGGTGGGAAGCAGGAAAGAGTCAGACAGAAGAAGTTTTTCAACGCTTTTTCTTTCATGACTTGTTCATTAATCTGATGCAACTGTTCAGAGAAAGTTGGTAATAAATTGGCCAAATGCTGGCTGTGCCTTTTCATTTCTGCGCTCTCAGACTGCAGCATATCCAAAGGCTAATTAGACAAAAACTCTAATTTATCTCACTTCATTAAGTGAGCTGTTTCATCCAGAGATGTGAATAGATCCTGCTAAATTCTACCTTGACCACGCTGAATTTTTTTTTTTTACTCATAGCTTTATGATGCTATTATTCTCTCACTTGTTTTTGCTTATTGCGTTTTTCATCTTTGTCTTTTTTTTTTTCATAGGTGTTGTGCTGCATTGGGTGATGTCTCAACCCTTCGCTTTCTCCACCAAACAAACCAGGTTGCTGACAAAGTGTCGAAGGAAATGGTGCGTTTCCGATTAACATGCCTTTACCTTTCCATTTATGAACAGACATACTCTGAAATGTTAAGTACATTAGAGCTGGGCTGTGGAACATATGGTCCATGAGCCAAAACTGATCCACTGAAGGGGCCAGTTTGGCTTGTGGGATAAATTTATGAAATGCAAACAATACATAAAAGATATTAAAAATCAGTGGTGTCTAAATCATTTTAGTTCAGATTCTACATACAGAATAATTTGATCTCAAGTGGGTCAGATTAGCAAAACATTATTATAATAAACTAGATATAATAACAACTCCATTTTCTTTAATTTAGTGTAAAAAAAAAAAAAAAAGTCAAGTTCCATGAAAATATTTATTCTTACAAACTTTCGTTTCACAAATAATGTGAATAACCTGAAAAAATATGAACATGAACGGTCTTTGGAAAAACAAGTGCAATGTCTCTAAATTTTTTTGTGTACTTGTAGATCCACTGTGATCTGTAAATTGCAATATACATGTAATATAAATGATAAACTGAGGCATAATAGTGTTAAAACTGCATCTATTTTCCTTAAGAAATGTCAAGTTGTTTGTGGTTGTTCATGTTAGTCAATTTTGTTTTAATGCTTTAATGCTTGTTTGTACATGTAAATATTTTCATAATGTAATTTTACTTTTTTCACTGCTATTATTTTACTAGTTTGGCTCAGTTGTTGGTGTGTATGTGCCCTGTGAACTAACAGGCCTGCTTCAGAGAGTAATAGTTTTCAGCATTATCTACAATTATTATTATTATCATTAGATTGGGGCACTTTAAATCAACCTTATTGAAATGAATTGAATATAATTTTATTTAAACCCTATTACTTACTATAGTAAAAAATGGAAAGCACCCATACTGTAAAATAGCAAAACTACTTCATGAAAATAATTGTCGTTAAAATTGTTCATTTCATAGGCAATAGACAAACATTATAATCTAACAGTAACTTTACATCATCATTGCATGCGTGTGAAACGTACCTGATTCAATACCATGCTTCTTTTCTAAACAGGGAGGTAATGGAACTGAATTTTACCAGGTCCAAGCCCATGTGGCCATGCTGGATAAAAACTTCAAACTGGCTGAGATGCACTACATGGAACAGGTCTGAGAGAATCCCTGTATTTTCAACATAAACATACCTTTGATTTTTTTTTTTTTGCACAAGCTGAAAACTTGATCACTACTCCTCCAAAACATGTATCGCTAAGTTATCTGATTTGGTTCATTTCAGTTACTTTGTGTTTTTTTGCAGAATGCTATTGATGAGGCAATTGAAATGTACCAGGAGCTCCACATGTGGGATGACTGCATTGCTGTGGCTGAAGCTAAGGTACAAAAGTTTTGTTTGTTTGTTTTGTTTTTGTTTTTTTAACTAAGTATAATCAGTTTTTTTATTGTCTATCATCGCACAAATACTTTTCTCTGTCTTCAAGTTTGTGATCTACTCTTTATTTTATATGGAATCCGATTAAGAAAGTTCTTTCAGTGACTGTTTAGAATAATTGAAGTACCTCAGGAACACGTTAAGGGAATTTCTTCTAATTTGACACAGTTTTTCTCTTGTTCTTGAAGATGAAATGCTTATATTTTACTGGCCAAAAATCAAAGGCAAACTAAAGGTCAGTAATTGTAATTGTAGGTTACTTGTATTTTAGAGAATTGTATGAAAAATTGAAAGAAAGATAAACGCAACTAACTGAACTTGATCTTGAGCAGAGGTGGTCAAAGTACTCACATTCTGTACTTAAGTAGAAGTACAGCTACTGGTGTGAAAAAATACTAAAAGTAGAAGTACTGATTCAACTCCTTTACTGAAGGAAAAGTAAAAAAGTACAATTTCACAATTGTAATAAAGTAAAAAAAAAATAAAACTGCATTTTTTTTTTTTTTTTACATAAACACAATAATACTTATTTAACCAGGAAAACTCTGAAGTTCCAAAAGTATCTAAAATAAAGGCTTTAAAAGTGAGTTACTGTGTAGATAATGTGTTTGATCAGGTCACAGTTACTTGGTTTTGTGGGTATGGGCAGAACATTTGGGAAAAACAGGAAAAAAAAAAAAAGTCGCAATCGAGATAAAGTCATCATGAGATTTTTTTTTTTTAAAAGCTCTAAATATGAGATTTTAAAAAATGCATAATTTTAAGATAAAATGTGAAATTAAAATTCAAAAATGTGAAATTAAAAGTTATATAATGAGTCTATTCTGACAATGTAAAGAGTATAAAGTACAGATATTTATACAAAAATGTAGGGACTAAAAGTAAAAAGTTGCCAGAAAAATGTATACTTAAGTAAAGTACAGATACCTAAAAAAAATCTACTTAAGTAAAGTAACAAAGTACTTTTACTTAGTTACTTTCCACCTCTGATCTGTATGTATGGTTTCTTGTATTAACAGATTAATAGTTTTGTTATATCTTGTTGTATTTTCTATAACACAGTAATGAGTTAATCATGCAGTACTATAAAGATTGTTTAATTATCTGAGAGATAATAAAATTCATCTTAAAATAACAGGTTAATTTATCCAGTTTTATGAGGAAAACCGCCATTGTCATCGGCTATCTTTATCAGCTTCTGCTCTTTAGTGAAGGTTTATAGTAAAAGCACGAAAGCAGAATTTCATTTGTTTTTCTCTGTCCCCTGCTCTCAATACAACCTCAGGGTCATCCAGACCTGGAAAACCTTCGTGGAAACTACTACCAGTGGTTGACGGAGACGGGTCAGGATGAGAAAGCAGGAGAGGTAAAGGAGAATGAGGGAGACTTTCAGGGGGCCATTAACCTGTACCTGAGGGCGGGGCTTCCGACTAAAGCAGCCCGTCTGGCCATCAGCCGGACAGAGATCACCAACAACAACGACACTGTTAATCGCATTGCCTCCAGTCTCATCAAGGGAGAGTTTTATGAAAGGGTGAGTGGATGTATATATTTGACTGTATTTATGTATGTGGTGTAACCTGTAGATATAGACATGTGAAAATACATCATGTTGTTTTGGGGTCTGCCCTTTCTGTCTGTTGTTCCTTAATTAATTGTAGATTGTTCAATTACAATAGTGGAAAAAAAAAAAAAATTTGGACACCCCATACATTTGTGATATATCACGTTAAGAATCACTCTGAAGTCACTGAACTCTAACAAGTATTGTCATGTTCCCTTCTGCACATGCTCAGTTCTGTCAATGTCATAATGATGTTTCAACACGATAATGAAACACAACCAGGACATGACATGTTGAAACTGTGAAGAATACAGTTTTACTATTTTTTTTCTTGTTATAAACCCAAAAAAAAAAATTTAAATAAATAAAAAATCACATTTTTTGAGTCTGTCTGATGGAGCCACACTTTTTGAAACACAAAAAAAGATTTTTCCACAAATATTGCATGCTAATATTTGACATTATGTCAAATGAAAAAAAAATTAAGTGTGTCTGAAAGCTTTTTTTTGTTCCATTGCAGTTTGTCCAAATATAAATCTATCCAGGTGGTGCCTCCTTTCTGTCTATTTCCACATCTCCATCTCTTCACTTCTCCATGAAACGTGGCCAATTTAATAACATTTTAGCCAAACAATAAGCAGTAACAAACAAACAAAAAAAGGCAGGTAATAAAAGGTAACAACAAGCAACCGAGTGAGATGCCAAATTGGCATTGTCTATAACATTTCTCCATCTTTTTACCTCTGTCTTCATTTAAGCCTTTCCCAGCTTGCTTTATCTCCTAACAGATGCAAGGAGAGCAGACATATCAACAGTGGAACAACAGTTCCCTTTGTTTAGTTTTTTTTTTTTTTTTTTTTTTTTACACTCTGTCAACCTCCATCTGTCTCTTATTTCTCCGTAGCTGTTTGTCGGAGATCTCAATTCCTCCCTTTCAGCCATCTGTGTTTATGTAACAGGTGGGAAAAGGCTTGAGAGTGAATACTGATAGCGGAGCGTTTCATCAGTTTTAGTGTTTGACGGTTTAAAGGTCTACATGGATGAGTCTCTCCACTGAACTGGAACATTTGGTTTTCCTTTCAACATCCAGAATATTTTCAAGGTCTTGCCAAAATTTGGTGGTTTTCTTCTGAATTCAGTCATTTAAATCACATTCAGACTACAGGAAGTACAGGAAGCTAAGTTGTTTTAGCGGCCTGTTATTCTGCTCATAGGTTTAGTGGGACTGAAGATTAAAAACAGCCAAAAGGAAGGAATAAAGTGATGCATTAGCTTTGTCCTCTTCGCACAAACACATATTTGTCTAAACATATATTTTGTTATTCCAGAAGAAAAATAAAAATATGTCTAAACGACGAGTATTTTGCAAAAATAAAAATGACTTTGAACATGTACGAACACACAGAGACTTTAATCTGTCTGCGACTGCAAACAGCAGCAAATTCTAAAATGGAGTTACGTTAACTATGCGTTGGCTAGGGCTGTTGAAGCACATTCTTTACACGATGTGGATTTGTCCTTAACGCTGGTCCTGTCCATCTTCCAAAGGTCTGTGCTCACCTCAATCTACTGCAGGTCACACACTGATTTATACATGTGGAGTTTGTGTTTCAGGTGCAGGTTCATTATACAAAGCAATACGAGACATTGGTAAATGGGGTATGGCTATTGTTTTCCACAGGGATACACAATCTCTGTTTTTGTAGAGTATAATGGTGTTTACAACTGGGTAAGAGGCCCAAATGTAGAGACAAAATAAAAGTGTGGATGGGACATAAAATGGAAAATAATCTGGAAAAAAATGTCAAACATTAAATAACTCAATACACTGGAAAAAAAATCTAAATTTTACTGAGTGTATTTTTGTCATTTCTAGTCCAAATATTCTAGTCATCACACTTAAAATAAGACATAACAAGTGGTGCTAGGCTCATCAAACCCTGCCCCTCGCAAATTTTATTTATTTTTTAATTATTTATAATTACCTGATTTTCCCCATCGCTTATCATTGCGAAAACACATTTTTTTTAGTTACCCTTGACCTTTGACCAACACACACCAAAACTGAACAGGATCTATTCTGGATCAGCTTGCACCTTTCCTGAAAATTTGATGGAAATTGGTCCTGTAGTTTTTGCCAAACACAGAAACAAACAAACAGACAAAACTAAATAAAAACAATACCCCCGCCTCTCCTTTCAGGGCGGGGTAAGCACCTAAAGACTACATTATCAGCGAGAAATAAGAAATATTTTTAGACAATAAATCTTTAACATCTTATTTCAAGAAGTCTTATCAAGATATTTTTCACTTATTCCATTTTTTTTGTTTAATTCAAGCCAAAATATATTGTTTTAATTTGTTATTTACTTGTTTTTAAATGCTTGTTTTATTCCAAATCCAAATGTGAAACATGTGAAAGGGCTTCTTTGTAATTGTACAGCCATTCTCTGACCACTTGTAGGTAAAACCTCATTTTGGTCTATCTCCCTGACAACAAACCACAGAAAGGTTGAATTTACTTGCTTGCTTCTTGTGAATCAAATAGAACATCAGCACCTAAAAATACAGATATGTTCCATGACTGTGTTTTTTTTAAGAAGACTGAAAACAAAAACAAAAGTGTGTGTGTATGAAAACAGTGGAGATCTTGAGACAGCAATGAGAAACTAGATGCAATATCATTTTATTTAAATGGCAAAAACTAGGTGTAATCGATCTGTCCATGAAACTGTAGATAGTATGTAACACATATTACATAATATAACATTACAGAATCAGAATCAGAATTCTTTATTTGTCACATGTGGATGAGCATCTACAGTGAAATGGAAGCGACACTCCCTTAAGACTATGTAAAAATGCAAAAACCAAATTATAACTATCCAAATATACAACTATACAAATATAACAATATACAAGATAAGAAAGACTAGAATAAGAATAAGTAAAGTATAAAGTAAGTAAAATATAAATAAGAATATAGAGAAAAATATGAATAAAAACATAGCGTGGAGGTAATATAAATATGTACATGGATATGCATATTATAATATATACTGATATTATATATATACATATATATATATATATATATATATATATATATATATATATATACTGAGTGGTGATGGTTGGGGTAGATGACGGGGGGGGGG
The DNA here is from genome assembly GCA_020466265.1 of Siphamia tubifer. Taxonomy (NCBI): domain Eukaryota; kingdom Metazoa; phylum Chordata; class Actinopteri; order Kurtiformes; family Apogonidae; genus Siphamia; species Siphamia tubifer. The sequence goes on along the minus strand of CM035805.1, from coordinate 28,815,897 downwards.
GGCTTATGTGGTAGGTGAGGAGGAGTTCAATGTCCTGATGGCCTGTGGGAAGAAGCTCTTCCTCAGTCCTGCAGGAACGGAGGCGTTTTTTTCATAGCATTAAATCCAATTGCTCATTTAGTAGAGGTGTATTTTAGATTACACCTCTTTTGTACTGTTGATATAGACTACCTTCATCTTCAAACGGCAGTAGGAAAACAGAACTGATGCTCTCCCTATGAAAATGTTATCATTTGGACATAATCTGTCACCTTTATAAAATAGAACAAATGCTCCCCCTTCTAAACAACTTTAAAAACTCAATTACCAAAGTGTGATACAGAGTGTCATTGTGTTTATAGATAATTTTGGCCACCCAAGTGTTGGCACAAACCTGAATAAATGTATTTCTGTTTGATCTGAACAGGCAGGAGATCTGTATGAGCAGATTCGGAACAACCAGAGGGCTTTGGAGTGCTACTGCAAAGGTGGTGCGTTCAGGAAAGGTAAATCAAAAGCATGGTTGACAATTTTGATTTGATTTGAATGCTTTATTTCGAACATGTGCAGAATGCAACAATAATAAATACAACAATAATAATAATAATAATAATACACAATGACATGCCCGAAAAGGAGTAAGATGACCAACTTCATCTTATAGCAATAGAGTGCATAGTACAAAAATGATAATAATAATAATAATGAAAACAATAATAATAATAATAATAAGAAGAAGAAGAAGAAGAAGAAGAAGATGAAGAAGAAGAAGAAAAAATAATTGAAGTACTAAACATATACATATATACAAAAAAAACAACACAGGACAAAAAAACAACAACAACAAATGATCAGATAGGAAAGTAGGTAACAAATAGAATTTTTATTTTTTTTTCTAATTTGTCTGCATTTTGTTCTCATTTTTTCAGGGTACACATGTGATTTTGGGAATTAAATCACTAGCTATTTGATGTAATGTTTGATAACTAGCTGATGTAGTCACATGTTGGTATTAAAAAAAAAAAAAAACAGAAGTTAATGTGACTAGTGTTAAAAGTTTCGTCTCTCGTTTTCCTGTAGCAGTGGAACTGGCTCGCATCGCATTCCCTGCTGAGGTGGTGAAACTGGAAGAGGCCTGGGGAGACTACCTCATCCAGCAGAAACAGATGGACGCCGCCATCAACCACTTCATTGAAGCAGGGTACGTGGTGAAGGGAAAAGAGAGGAATGGAGGGACAAAGGAAATTTGGACAGATGGAGAGGAGCAGCGATTGCACACAAAAAACAATCCAACAGAGACGGCCAGTGCTGCTTTAAATCAACACTGAGCACAGAACAGGGAGATTAGATCATTTTAAAAGTGATTAGAATAATGCCCATAAATAACACATAATCAGCATCTAAATCCTGTTTTGGTACCATTTACAACAAGACGATACTCATAATGACTTATAATTAAGTTATTAATGAAGCATTAAACATTTTATGAGTCACTTTGTACATCAACCTGAGCACAGTACTCATTCATTTGGGAGCACAACTTAATTTTTTATGTCACATATGTCATAAATTTATTTTAAATTTTTTTTAAATAACTGTTTAACTGTGTCTGCACTTTCGTATATTCTGCAAAAAGAAACAAAAAGGGCAAAAACAAGTGCAACACCTAAACCCCGGTCTCCACTGTGTGACAATCATATAAACATATCAAGTAGCCAGGTGGAGTTTTGCCTCATACTAAACTACTCTCTAAGCCCTACCCCTACCCCCTTCAAATGGAGCTTACTAGGGCTTGAAAAGGGACCCCTATGAATTGGGACACCCCTTCAACACTCACCTACGTCATCAGTTCGCTCTGACAGTTGTTACGTAACCATAAATGAAAGCTGTAACCAGAAGTAAACAAACATGTCTGCTGCTGTAGGTGTTGCGTTCTCCTGGGATATTTTTTTTATTAATATCTGCATCAAATCAGAGGAGTGTTATGCATAGACCGATTTTTCCAAGTTTACGTAAATAGCGATTTTTTTTTTTCTTGTGTGTTTTATGGAGAAAATTACCATTACACATTATGACAATTTAAAAATTAATACAACAGTTATCGCAACTTAAAAACTGTTAATTACGGCAAAAATACTACATTTGTGTACTTCTTTTGTAGATGCTGCCATTTAAAAAAAAATTAAAAAGATTTGCATTGCCTTCTGGGAAATTTCTCGTACCCCTCCATTTGGAGTCTGCCTCTGGAAATTCTCCATTTGAAGGGGTATAACGCCCTACCCCTTCCCCCTACCCCTTTGCCTTAACATGAATTGAGACACCCCTACCTCTACACGTGGATGTGCAAAACGGAGGGGAAGGGGTAAGGGGTGAAATGAGATTCAGCCTAAGTCTAAAACACACAGGTAATGGAGATTGAATTGGTTCTGAACAAGAAGGAAACTACTGTATATCTGTGAAATTTAAACTGTAGAACAATTCTGAGTATTTCCAAAGTGTCAAATACTTTTTTGGTTAGTAAATCAAATTTCTGCTAAATGACTCAGTGCCAAAAATGTTTGGCCAGTACTGTTTAGTTGTGTGTATTTTATTTTGATATTCAAATCCACATTTAATTACTGCTTACTGGTATTTTTTACTTGGGTTTAGATCAGTTCAACAATAGTGATTGACTGATTTAAAATTTGTATTATTATTTTTTTTTTACACCAGCCCCAGCTGATAACCAATTGAGGCCGCCAATATTTCTAAACCAATATTTGGAACTGACACTGATTTTGTTCTCTGTCAAATTATAACAAATGTTGGGACATTTTTTTACTTCCAATTAGAAAATAAAAATTGTGACAGTTAACCTAATAAATACTATTACTATTACTATTTTTTTTTCTGTTTTTTTCCAAGAACATGGAGGTGCCATGAACTTTGCCTGTCAGTAAATCATGGCAGGGCAAAAGAAGATATCAGCCAAAGCAACAGGCCGATACTGATAGAGGAAAAAAAAACTAAATATCAGCCCAATATATCGGTCGGTCAAGATATAACGGTCTATCATTGTCTATCTAGTTTCTAATAACATTAAAAATATATACATTTCTATTGTGGTTGTTCTTTTTTTAGTGGGATGTTAAAATTATATGATTAATCAACTATTATGTTTTTCCTGTTGAACACTATTGTTATTATAACCTTTTATAAATCTCCTGGTGGGTATATAATAATAATAATAATAATAATAATAATAATAATAATAATAATAATAATAATAATAATAATAATAATAATAATAATAATAATAATAATAATAATAATAATAATAATAATAATCTTTATTTGTATAGCACCTTTCATACAAACACTGTAGCCCAAAGTGCTTCACATTGATTAACAAAATAAAGTGATTATAAGTAAGAAATAAATCAATAAATAAGAAATAAAATTACAAGAGTACAAAATAAACTGATCATAACATTTCAATAAAGTGCTTCACATTGATTAACAAAATAAACTGATTATAAATAAGAAATAAATCAATAAATAAGAAATAAAATTACAGTTAAACTTTCATTTGATTACGCAAAGAGTATACAGAATGTAAAGAAACGGGTCACCGAATTATGACTCCATTCTTTATCTCCCTTCAAAAGTCCCTTCTACTATTGACCAGTAGAAGTGACTGATCATCTGGTGTCATCTGCTATTGTTTTGATGGAGAGAAAATACATAGTGTCTGTTTAACTTAAATCAAAAACTCAACTAATGCTTTTACTTGCAGTTCCTTTTGTGTTATATGAGTTAGTCTCTGCATCTCATCCTGTTTTGTTTAATTGTCTTATTTCATGAAACGCTCTGTAAAAAAAAACAAAAAAAACACCACTCATTCCTTCATTCCTTCACTGTCCCTTTCCAGCTGCTCCGTTAAAGCCATTGAAGCAGCCATCGCAGCTCGGCAGTGGAAGAAAGCCGTCCACATCCTGGAGTTACAGGATGATTCATCAGCAGGAAAATATTATGTGAAGATCGCTCAGTACTACGCCTCCATGCAGGACTATGAGGTGAGTGGAAGTGAACTGGGAATGTCCATGTTGTGTATTAGGAGTTTAACTCTTTTCTAAATGGGAACGTTCAAGCAAATTTTACACGCAAGTCAACAAAAAAATAAAGATTACCACAAAACAGGAGGAATGAAATTACAGCAGACACTCATCACCTGAAGAATGAATAAGGTGAGAAAAGAGTCAATGAAGTAGTTATTATTTGGGGCTTCCACAGTTAATCAATATTAAAATCTGTTTCCAGATTCTTCACTTTTCAGGGTCGGTTTTTGAGATCATAATAGATCGGTTTATGACTTAAATTTAAAGTAAAATTAAAAAAAAAAAAATGTAAATGAGAGAAAAACATGAGATAAACTACAAATAATTTCCAATGATTAACAATAAAAATAATAACTCAAATCAACTGTAAATGGCTCAGAAATGTTGCAGTGCAGTATTACAGAACTTTTATTTACCATTATTCTTAGTACTTGTAGCACAGTATGGTTGTAGTGACCTTTAAAGTAAGAACAGTATATTGTTTTTTTTAGCTGCAAAAATCTTTATTTTGTATAATCGAAAGGTTTAAAAAAAAAAAAAACCTCTTTTGAAATAAATAAGAACAACCTGTTGTCTGCTCTCTTTCGATTACAGTAGTTAAGGAAATGTACATAATGTGAAAACTCTCAATTTTCTTACACTGCTCTACCGTACTCAACAGTTTTTCCACCCACACTCTAACACAGTAAGGACCACTCATTGTAAGCACTCCCTGGCTGGACTCACTGACTTTCATTATATATTTTAGTTCATAAAAATACTGCACTCCGCAGGCTAAAAGCTGGTACATTTGGCTTGTCGTACCTACCTGAACATTATGCAGGTCAGTTAGATATTTATGGCCAGAGGGATGAAGATGGCAATGACACTTTGCCAACGGCAATACAAAATATCAGCACATCTCTCAGTAATAAATACAGCCTCTCATGACACACACATAAAAATAACCAGTTTATTCACAGAAGCTTCTCACAGTTGTCTTTTAGTCTGAGTATATACGAATGGTAAAGTTTTTAAAAGTTTTATCTGGAGTAGATTAGGTGGAGGGTCGACTGATTTGGAATCAGCTAGATGGGTTTATCAAACGATCACAATCGCTTTCTAGCTTCAAAAAAATGTTAGAAAGTTCTGTACATTCACATTACGTGTATGAATATTACAACCAGTGTTTACATTTTCATTAGTTTTTAATGTAATCATTCAGGTTGGTTTTGATTTCAGTTTTAGTTACAATCGTGCATATAATTTTAGATGTTTTAACGAATTGACTTTGAATTGGGGCGGCACGGTGGTGCAGTGGTTAGCACTCCTGCCTCACTGCAAGAAGGACCCTAGTTCGATTCCCACACCAGACCTTTCTGTGTGGAGTTTGCATGTTCTCCCTGTGTCTGTGTGGGTTTTCTCCAGGTACTCCAGTTTCCTCCCACCATCCAAACACATGCACTGATAGGTTAATTGGTTAATCTAAATTGTCCATAGGTGTGAATGTGAGAGTGATTGTTTGTCTATATATGTTCAGCCCTGAGATGAACTGGAGACTCTTACAGGTTCCCCCATTGCAGCCGGATTAGGCCCCCTGCAGACCCCCACAACCCTAAAGCAGGTTCAAATGATGAGACAAGTTCTGTCACCATACGTATAATAATATCTCTATCAGAATCATGTATTTTTTGGGAAATGCTGCTGTCTGTGTATGTGTGTGCACATGGACCTGATTGTTAGGATTCTAATGTGAATGTTTGTGTGGGTGATTGGGTGTGGGTGTGGACAATGACTGGTGATGAGTATGCAGTACGCAGGGTTGGGGGTGGATGTTGGGTCCCCTATATATAAGCACATTTGTTTTTTTTTTGTTTTTCAATTTCTTCAATTCTTAAAAAAAATGTTGCGTGTAAAATATAGCAGTAACTAAACAAAGGAAAGTCACATTGTAAAAGTAAAGAAGCTGCCACAGTTGAGGCACAAGAGAGGACAGGTGGTCTGATTTTCTCTGAGGTCTATTGAATTACAGTGTGCTGGAAAATTTGTATTTGCATTTTTGCCAATGACATCATAAAAAAAAAAAATCCTGCCTACTGAAGCTTCAAGTCTTTTTCAATACAAGGTCTGCATAAATCTGTTTCCTGTATTGCAACAGTCAGAGCAAAGCATTCATGGAGTGAAGGTTCTTTGCTCAAGGGTGGTTGGCCATTGAATGATAACAATAAATCTACCAAAAAAAAAAAAAACTGTTTAAAGGCAAAAAGAGACGCGAAATTCAGGCATGTATACAAAGAATAGTGACAAAGCGGAGATGGTTCTGTGCCGTGTGCCGTCCTTATTCTGATGAGCTCAGCTGAGCCAAACGGCCTCCACAGACTGCCAGCCTCTGAAAATAGCAAGCTATTTCAGTCTGTTTGCTCTATGGGCATATTCACAGAAAGTAATTAAGATAACAAGCACTTTGCTCTCCAACTTGTGGAAGTTGCAGGAAAGTAAAATTCACTGCCAGCTAAAAACAATAAAGACAGAACACACCTGTGAATGCAGTGGAAAGATGATGCAGCAGAACCAAGACTGCACAGTATTCAAATTTATACATCAAACAGTAAAATATTCATTCCCTGTGGAAAAAGTCAATTTGATAATGCTTATCACTGACGGGAGAATAGAATTTCCACAGTATGCGAATGTGTTAGGATTCTTTAGTGGATTAAAACAATCACCGTGATGTTGATTGTCATTACACTCAAGTACAGTGACATTTCACATGCTGCACCAGACAGAAGGAGCATAATGTACAAGTAGAAAAAAAAGTATGAATATTATGTATGCATGAACAGATGTTAGTGTTTGTGTTGAATGCTAATGCTACTTGTGTTTGTATTTTAATGCGGACCTACAGTCTACAACTTTGTAACTAGAAATACAGTCTAGATCAGGAATGTAAAAAACAAACAAATGACCCGTGAGCCAAATCTGGCCCACCGAAGGGTCTGACGGGATGAATATGTGATATACAAAAATTACCCTAAGGATATTAACAATCTAGAAGGTCAAAATCATTTTCACACATAGCCCAACTTGATCTCAGGTGGGTCAGATCAGTAAAATTCTTTCATAATAAGTTATAAAAACCGCCAAGCTTCTCTCTTTGAGTAAATAAAAAAAAAAAGAAAAGTAAAATCAACTGACAAATAATGTTTACATTTACAAACTGTCCCTTCACAAAAATGTGAATAGCCTGAAGAAATATAAACAATATGAAATGTCTTAAAAGGAGTAAGAACCATTTTAAAAATATTTTACCTCTTACCAAATGCTGTGTGCCTTTGTATATCTATGGTGATCTGTAAATTATAAACCACTCAATAAGATGGGGCATAATTGTGCTTCATACATTACAGATTATTTTTTTATGGTTGTTTAAGTTATTCCCATTTTTTAAAGGATATTTTGTAGTTGTAAACATGTTCATAATGTGATTTAAAACATTTCAGTGTTATTATATTTCTGTTTCAGCCATTTTGAGATCATAATAAGATGTATGTGGGCCCTGAACTGAAATTAATTTTAGTCCTCTGGTGTAGATAAAGCAGAGGAAAAGGTATAATGGCTCAGTGTGTCGGTAACAAAGTGCACCTAAAGTAAAGCTCACATAAACGCATTAATATTCAGTCCGCACATTTCTATACACATAAGAAAATTCCATTCCCAGTATAATTCTTTCCTGTGAGTGTATCTCATGTATAATTTTCTTCTTTGTGGCCTGTAGGTGGCAGAGCAGCTGTATGTCAAAGGAGGTCACATTAAAGATGCTATAGACATGTACACGGCTGCAGGACGCTGGGAGGAGGCACATAAGGTCAGTACTACAACTGACACACATTGGTTTGTAAATGCATCGACTCACTCTGTTTGGATTTATTTTTAATTAGTTATGTTGATTCTGAGTATTTTGGGAATTTACAATGCTTCCTATTAATAAAAACAAATAGTTTTGACACTTTTGGACACTTTCTTTCTTCATATGTGCACTAAATCTCCAAGACAATGCCGAAGTATTAAAATTCATTTAGGTTTCTGCTCAGTAGTTATTGTAAAGTCATTGTTTGATTCCCATTGGGAAGAATATGTTTTTGTAAATAACTTTTTCTGTCAATTCCTGAGTGCATTTATTATAAAAATCTACCATACAACTTGCCTTGGGGCTCTAAATGGCTTTATATATTTGACTTAAATTTTAACCATTAGGCTCTAAAATGACAGTTTTTTGTTTGTCTTTATTCTTCCATAGACACCTACTGTAAAGTGCAGAAGTTAGGAATGTATTCTGGCCTCTAAATGAGTTCAATTCTATTTGTAGAGCCCCAAATCCTAACAAGGTTGTTTCATAGGGGCTTGACAGAATTGGTTACATAAAACAATCCGTGAAATACACAGTAGATGAAAGACACAGGTAATGTCCCAAGCAGGACTGTTGAGCCGCATTTTGTAATAAACATCCAAAATGCACTTGCAACTTTTTTATTCTCTAGAAAATGTAATCACATGGTGCGTTACGTAATAACAATTCTAAAGCATAGTTTATTTGTTTGTTAATTGTATTTTACTTTAATTTGGGCATGCGTTTTAGGTGGAATTTACCAGAAAACCCCCTTGGAGCTTAAGAGGCGTCTTGTTTAGAAAGCTGCTGTGACCAGATAATTTATCCACTAAGATTCAAATATGAAATTGCCTCAAAAGGCTAAACAAACATGTCCATGTCTAATATGTTTAATTACCAGCCAAGACATAAACCATTTGGAATGTTTCCCAAACACGCCATCAAACCGCCCTGCTGCTGCAAAATGTAGTAAATTACAACATAATGCAGCGAAATGTCTTACAAAATGCGGAAGTTTATTCCAAAATGCGGCTTTATCACACAATGAAATGAAAAAGTTATTACATTTTGGACATTTATTACAAAATGCTGCTCAACAAGGACAGATCCACTCCCACAGACAGACAGACTATATCTATTCGCAGATGTAGATCCAGTTACAGTGAATGATAATAATATCAGTCCTTAGAAAGAGACATGAAATAAAGTTCCCGTGGTCAAATCTAGTTTGTTTTGTTGTCAGTTGGCAGTGAAGTGCATGACAGAGGAGGAGGTCATGGCTCTGTACGTCAGCAGAGCTCAGGAGCTGGAGCGAGACGAGAAGTTTCAGGAGGCGGAAAGGTAAAGACACGTATTTATAGCTGTCTGCAGCGTCAAAAACTGAGCGTATTCCTTATTAGTTCTGTGTTGAAATGAGATCAGTTCAGAACCTGCTTTGACTTTGCTTTGTGATCACCTGTAGGCTGTTTGCTACAGTGAAGCAGCCAGACCTCGCCATCACCATGTACAAGAAGAACCGAATGTTTGATGACGTAATTCGCTTGGTGGCTAAACATCACCCTGACCTTCTGACTGAGACCCACCTCCACCTGGCCAAGGTGAAACTAACTAACTGACTGTCTGATAACAAGAGGTGGTCAAAGTACTCATATTTTGTACTTAAGTAGAAGTACAGCTACTGGTGTGGGAAAAAATACTCTGATAAAAGTAGGAGTACTGATTCAACTCCTTTACATAAGTAAAAGTTAAAAACTACAACTTCTGAATAAAGTAAAAAGTAAAACTGCATTTTTTTTTCTATGGATGAAATAATACTTATTTAAGCAGGAAAAAAATTGAAAAATGCCATAAAATAATACAAAAATAAAAGTGAGTTAATATGTAGATAATGTGTTCTATTGGGTCATGGTACTGTACTCGGTTTAGTGGGTATGGACAGAACATTTAGGAAAAGTCTGAATTAAGTCAGAATTATGAGATAAAAAGTCAAAATTATCTTCTAGTAAATCACAATTTCTAATTTACTGATTTATGACTTCCTTTTCTTCTATTGTCACATTTGACTAGTTTGAAAAAGTAATGCATCTATTCTGAGAATGTAAAGAGTATAAAGTACATATAGTTATATAAATGTAAAGAGTATAAAGTACAGTTATTTGTATAAATGTAAAGAGCATAAAGTACATATATTTGTATAAATGTAAAGAGTATAAAGTACATATATTTGTATAAATGTAAAGAGTATAAAGTACATATATTTGTATAAATGTAAAGAGTATAAAGTACATATATTTGTATAAATGTAAAGAGTATAAAGTACATATATTTGTATAAATGTAAAGAGTATAAAGTACATATATTTGTATAAATGTAAAGAGTATAAAGTACATATATTTGTATAAATGTAAAGAGTATAAAGTACAGTTATTTATACAAAAATGTAGGGAATAAAAGTAAAAAGTTGCCAGACAAATAAATACTCAAGTAAAGTACAGGTACCTCAAAACTGTACTTAAGTACAATAAAAGAAGTACTTCTACTTAGTTACTTCCACCTCTGCTTCATCAGGGCACACATATTTGTGGAGCAGCTATGGCCTTGATGGCTGGAGAGTGGGCTTGTGATCGATGGGTCACCAGTACGATTCCCTGCACTGGCAGAAAGTTGTTGATGTGCCCTTGAGTAAGGCAGTTAATTTACCTCTTTACTGTCAGTGGTCATAATGTTACGGCTGATCGGTGTATACTCATGAATGAAGCATTTAAGTTAATGTGCTTTACTAGTCTGTCTCCATTTTCTGCCACTTTTTACCTGTACTAAACTACATTTCAAATATGCATTTTTGTCACATTTGAAAAGTGAATAAGCTGATGGACTTTCCTCTGGTCCAGTTGGTGACATATGAGAAATTCAGTCAGTTAAACATATCTGACTGACTATACTGTATACTGTAAGAGTAACTGATAGATGTAGTTTTCATATTTTACATTTATTGTAACCTGCAGTTTTCAATTGTTCATGTCTCATAGGAGTTGGAGGGTGAATCCAGATTCTCAGAGGCAGAGTATCACTTCATGGAGGCTGAAGAGTGGAAGGCAGCAGTCCACATGTACAGAGTCAATGACATGTGGGAGGATGCACACAGGGTATGTGGGGACGTTCTCTCCTAGTTTCATAAGTACTGCACAGTTTTGTGCACAATATGAGTGAAATGTTTTTATTTGTACTTTAGCTTTGAATTTGTTTGTTCAGGGGAAGGATGTTGACCACGACATGTTTTACAGTTGAGTTTTATGAGCAACTAAAATGTTCATTGAGGACAAGGGTTCCCAAATGTTTTCTATAAAGACCCACATTTACAAAATTACATCTTCAATTGCCATAATGTCACATCGTTTTTGACTGTTGTTAGATGTTTGATGTCGTTTTTGTGTTTGCCTCTTTGTCATAGTTTTAATGATTTTGTATCTTTTACTTTTACCTTCTTGCATCTTTTATGTGATATTGAATTTAATTTGGAAAAGTTCAAATCCAGGTTGTACCCCACCTTCATGTGATGATAACAGGAATGAGAATGAATGAATGGATGGATGGATGGATGGATGGATGGATGGATGGATGGATGGATGGATGGATGGATGGATGGATGAATGAATGAAGTGATATATTATTTTTATGTGTTTTTCAATGAGAACTAATGATCCAATAAAACAGCTCTTTACCCATTTTGGATATGACAGTGTTAGGGGAAAGTTAACACAAGTCAGATGTTAATTAGTGGCACAGATGTTCTACAGATCTCTGCATTCATTTTTAAATAATGAAATTAAACACATAAGGAAATCAGTCTCAGTTCTCACGTTAATAATATGAACAGATGTTAAAACCTATCTACCCTAATGTTTTTTAAAAAAAACTTTTTTTCAAAGATTTTGATTAGATCCTACATATTAAATAATTAAAATCTCAGTTCCTGTTCATTTGAATTGAAAAATCTTTAATAGTGCATTGTCTTCAATAAACTCGATTACAGACTATTTAAAAACATAATGCCAGATGGGACAAATGATTTAACATGTCTGTTTGATTCAGGTCTGCAGGGAAATGTGTACCTGCTCTTGATCTTATAAAAGTCTTATAAAAATCATCTTTCTGTTAACAGAGGGTTATGGTCCTCCAGTATTACATAAAAAAGACAAATATTATCTAATAATGTATAAAACCAGGCACAACAAACCCTGCTGGCTGGCAAAAGTTTTACCTGATTTGCCCTATCTCTTATCAATGCAAAACCATTGTGTTGGTGACTGTGACCTTGACCTTTGACCTACATTTACCAAAATGTAATGGGATCTATTCTGGAATGCCTCACACCTTTCCTAAAAAATTCATGGACATTGGTTCAGGAGTTCCTTTGTGGAAAGTTACTGAAAAACAGACAGAGGGACAAACAAACAAACAAACAAAAAAAACAATACCTCTCTCCTCTTTCAGAGGGCAGGGTAATACGTATTAATAACAACAGTATATAGCACTATACCAGGGGTACTTAAAAGCCAAATGAAATACGTATGTAGTCTTCCTACAAGCATATTATGAATTACCATAACATCCAAGTCCTGTAATCGATGCTGATGAGGGATTATTTAATAATACACCATAGTAACATCTGTGCCTGTGTGTGTCAGGTGGCTAAGAGCCATGGAGGACCCAGCGCCCAGAAGCAGGTGGCCTACCTGTGGGCCAGGAGTCTGGGTGGAGAGGCTGCTGTGAAGCTACTCAACAAGTTCGGTCTGCTGGAATACGCCATCGAATTCGCCTCCAATAACTTGTGAGCTACACAACAACACACCGACCCCAATATATTCCAGACAACACATCATTTAATATTAATATACCAGCACCACAGGGTTTAACCAGCTCAAATCTAAGGGTGATTTTGCACAGTTAAGTTGTGAATGGATTTTACTACTTATGTATGTGGGTCTATGTGTACTGTAGTACCGTACTTACTCATGTACTGTATATGAGTATTTTTATTTTCAACTGCTTGGTACTTCAACCACAGTACATCTTAGAGATATATATATATATATATATATATATTGAACTTTTTATTTCATAACCTTTGTTTGATAGCTACAGCACTATTTGTATGATAATGTAAAAATAATAATAATAATAGGAAAAAATATTAGAAAGTATGAAACAAAAGGACACTTCTACACTTTTACCTTTGGTATTATAAGTAGATTTTGATGCCAACAGTTTTGTAGTTTCACTTGAAAGAGATCAGAAAGTTAGAATCAGTTGCATTGTTATTTAAACCTGCTTTTACACCCAGGGTTTAGAGTTTTTTATAGTTTTTTTATTTTTTATTTTTTTTATTGGGTTCTTATGTGTTTAATCTTTTAAATCACTTTTTGGGTACTTCCATGTACATATATGTATATACATGCTATATACAGTAAGTAAAGTTTATTTTTTTATGTGTTTAGAGCTGTGAGACCTGAAATCAAGGAGAAATAAACAACACAAGAATTGGAAAATACACACCTTCCCTTTACAGCTGTCTCCTCTTGTGATACATGAGCTGATGTTGTTTGGAAAAATGAATCCTCTCATCCATACAGTAGAATTCTGTCAAGATCTTGTCTGATCAGATGAGTGAATGTGTGAACACCGACAGCTTAATTTGTTCCCTTGTTTCTTCTTCTTTCCAGTTCTTTTGATTTTGCCTTTGACTTGGCTCACCTTGCATCTAAGGACAAGATCCCAGACATTCACCTCAAACATGCCATTTACCTGGAGGATGAGGTAAATCAACCACAGTACACACACTTATCTGCTCTTCATCCATGTAATCTACACCAACAAATGACACATCCGGTGTCTGCGATAAGTGGTTTCAAAGGAAATGTGTTTCATAATAACCCAAACCTTCATGCCATAACTTCTTACTTTTTCACATTATGCGTATGAATATTACAACCAGCGTTATCATAGTGTTTACGTTGTCATTAGTTTTTAATGTAATCATTCAGGTTGTTTTTGATTTCAGTTTTTATGAGCAAGTAACAGTTACAGTAAATATCACTGTGTTTCCTCTTCTAGGGCAAGTTTCCTGAAGCTGAGGTTGAGTTCATCAAAGCTGGAAAACCCAAAGAAGCTGTGTTTATGTGAGTACTGTGGAAGTTTGATCCACAGTAGTTAATGTCCATGTTCATGTGAGATTATCAAGTGTCGATGTGACACATCAAGCCAAGAATTGGAGCTGTGACATATATTATAAGCCAAACATTGAACAACAGATACAATCACGACTATTCACCTATATAAAACAGAGGTGTGATAGAAATGTATGGATCTAACAAATCTTCTGATAAATATCCATCTAGCTTTGACTGAGATTCCTTCAAATCAGCTTTTATATCTTGTGGTGAAACGTGACTCAACCTGTTTTTGACAACCTTACCACAGCATTTGGTCATAACGTTGACGTTCTCAAAACACCTGAAAATTTTCTTGTGGCACACCATATGCTTTAAAGATTTTCTACCTCACAGGAAGACTGCACTTCCACTTCATTTGAGTTTTTTTGTTTGTCAAATAGTTAACATTGTACTAATAAGCACTAGTTGGTGTGACTTAAAATTAGGACTTGATTTAATGCTATAAAAGTTAATATTTTTGTTGCTTTTGTGTGTGTGCGTGTGTGTGTGTGAACGTGTGTGTGAACCATTCCAGGTATGTTCATAACAAGGACTGGGCCAATGCACAGCGGGTGGCTGAGAGCCATGATCCAGAGAGTGTGTCAGAGGTTCTGGTTGGCCAAGCCAAGTTCTGCTTTGAACAGAAAGATTTCCAGAAGGCTGAAGCGTTCCTGCTCCGAGCTCAGAGACCAGAACTGACAGTAAAATACTACAAGGTAAACAGAGGAAACAAACAGGCCTTTTTTTTTTTTTTTTTGCCAAAGAAGTTTGACTCACCTCAAGTGTGAAATTTGTATAAGAAATGGTTTATATAAAATATGTACTTAAGTCTGCTGCCATGATTTATTTATTCCCTGTGGATTGCGTTTCTGTTCTTCAGGATGCAGGCATGTGGAGTGATGCCATGAGAATCTGTAAGGAATATCTCCCCAACAAACTGTCGATGCTTCAGGAAGAATATGAGAAAGAGACGGCCAGAAAGGGAGCCCGGTGAGATCAAGACCAGAGACCAAATATGACTGTCTTTAAAAAATGTATTGGTCTACAATCTGGTAGTGCATTTTAGCTACAAAAACTTTTATTGTACCATTTTTACACACATTAAAAGGGTTGAGTCTGATCTGTATAGAGGATTTAAGCTAGTGTTTTTCAACCTTGGGGTGGGGACCCCACGTGGGAGTCCCTGGAATTCAAATGGGATCACCTGAAATTTCTATAAAATACGAATGAAAAAAAAAACAAAAAGAAAAAACTATGAATAAAAAATAAACCAATCCCAATCTATTATAGATATGACAAACTCTGAAGCTGAAACGAAAGCACTGTGGTTGTGTTTATCTGTCAAATGTTCACTGTGGTTGGTTTCAGATGCTGCTGCTTTTTTATTTTGAATAGTTTGAAGGGTTTTTCAGTATTAATTGTCAGCTGTGTAAATACAAGCTGGACTAGCTGTACATATCCTGACCAAGGAAAATAATTTTTTTTATTAAAATGAACCTTTATTTAAAAAATAATATGGTGAACTATCAAAAACAAATCCATTTTAGCCTGTTGCCTTTGTCTGGGGGTTGCCAGAAATGTGTGATATTAAAATGGGTTCACAGGACAAAAATGGTTGGAAAATACTAATTTAACCTAATCAGAAGTCTTAGTTTTGAGTTATATTCTGTTAACATTTTGAGTTTCTTTGTGGAAAAAAACTTCATAAAAACCCAAATGGAAACCATATAATCTCTTATGAACCCTATGTTTAATACTACTAATGTGTGTCAGTATTATTAAACACTTAAACTACTTAAATAGCAAATACAATAAAATATTGGTTAAGAATAAAGCTTCCAAAAGCTTAAAGTGAAATGTTATGGTTATCTTGATTTTATAGCCCTGAAGGGAAACCTCTGCATTTGACTCATTTTAGACACATAATACCTAGCATTAGCACTTAGGAGCATTGAACTGTCATTGAAGGTCAGGGGTCATCTCCAGCTCATCATCAGTACTTTGGTCAAAAGGTAATGACTGAGAAATAACCTGAATATAAATATGTTTTTATTGATTGATTGACTGATAGATATTTTATTGATCCCTTACAGGAAATTACTTGGTTACAACAGCAAAAGAGTTGCAGTAACAGGCTGCCCACCACCAGCACCAAAAAATGACACTAAAATTATCAGAAAATATTGAAATTAAACATTTTGGAAATTTGATCCTAGTGTTTTTTAGTCTGCGCTGTTTTTTTTTTGTCACTGGTCAATCTTAAGCAAATAGTCAAATAACTTGAAGGATTTTTTCCAGGATTAACAGATATCCGAACAAAAAACAGGCTTGTTGAACTAATAGCATGATTTCCAGTGAGTTCTTTTCTTACTTTTGTTTGATATTTAATGGCACAATCTGTGATGTGGAGAACAAAAGCATGTATTGATTGCTTTTTTGTTTACAATATGTGAATGAAACCTAAAAATACAATCATTCGTTTACCATTAGCTTAGAAGTGATGCTCGCTAACATTAACAAGTAACTGACAGCCCAACAGATATTTCTTGCAAATGTTTCATGTTGTACCTTTCAGAAGTTTTGTTTGATGATATTGACACTAATCTAATTCCATAATTATCCAGCTTCTCCTCTTTAACCCACCAGTTTAATGTATGCACAAAGTGTTCAGTCTGATGCTTTATTAAAATACAGCTCATGTGTTATCCCTAAATTGAAACTCCTAACAGGGAATAGCTCATTAGCCAGTAAACCAGCAGCATGCTGGTCTCATCCTCCCATCGCTTCTCCCTCTTTAATGACACGTGGGGGGAAAACATCAAAAGTTACCAATGGAAACGAACAAGGAAGACGGTTTAAGTGAGAAGACACTGAATTATTCCTGCATCCACTGCAGCTCAGGCTCTAGTTAACTGCAAGGCTTTCCATTTCTGTCAGGCTTTTAGGTCACAAGCACTGGATAGTTAAGGCTTTTTTCTGAGAATAACAATAAGAATTCATCATACTGGAAACTGTATTCAGAAATAAAATTGCAAATCAAAGAAAAATATACCAGTTTTGACATTATATGAATCATGTTTCGAGTGAAAACACCAAAACTTTTATGGTTTTAGCTGCTCAGATGTGTAGATTTGTTTCTTTGTCATATCTAATATAGACAGAATATCCTTAGATTTTAGAAAGCTGTTTGTCCTATGATACAGCCCCCCCCCCCCCTCCCTCCCTCCCTCCCTGCCCCATCTGCTCTGCCATGAAATCTCTGAGAAAAAACATCTTTTACTCATGAAATAATTATTTGGTCGATGGTTGTGAGCAGAAAATATCCCAAATTCAAGTTGTGTTTCACACAAAGAAAGCGGTTTTATGGATGTGAATAATGTTCCCCTGAGAGTGAGGGCAAAGAGAGGTGAGATGTCAACCTCTTTATCACTTCAGCACACCTTTATTATTTTCCCAACTAACTTTAACTTCCTTGTTGCTCTTTTACACATCATCAGTGCTTTATTGTTTAAAATGTACAGTAAGTTGGATGGTGTCTGTGACTGCTATTGCAAACCCTTCATTCTGCTCCTTTGTGTCTTTTGGGCTCCAGCGGTGTGGAGGGCATCCTGGAACAGGCAAGAGAGTGGGAGCAGTCGGGTGAATACTCTAGAGCTGTGGAGTGTTACTTAAAAGTGAAAGATGACTCCAATACAGCACAAATGGAGAAATGCTGGATGAAGGTACAAGATAACCTTATGAAAACAACTGTATCTGTTTATCTTCCCTTAACCTCTTACCACCCTTATGTCCCAGTCCCAGCATATTGATGATATTATATTATATATACACAGCTCCCATATTAATAAACCTCCACTTGTCACACATCAAATGAAAGTGAAAAAACGTATCTTTTCATATATATATATATATATATTTATATAAAAATGTCTTTGTCTGACAGTTATTTGACACCTGAAATGTCATCATCATGGCGTGTCTTTTATATGGGTGTATTAATTCCAACAGTGACATTCAACTACTTTAAATGTGATAATAATTTACTGTAGTGTGGATTATTTCAATGTATTAGATTTTGTTTTTGTGTTTTTTTTTTTTCAGGCAGCAGAATTGTCCATCAAGTTCCTCAATGCAGACCGAGCTGTTGAGGTTGTTCAGGTGGTCGGACCACGTCTCACACAACTGAGGAAGTACAAAGCTGTGGGTGGACACACACTGAACACACACTGATATGTAATGTATTTCTCTACAATGCTTTATGTAAGAGTGATATGTCATATTATCTCCTTTTGTGCTGGTTAGGCTGCTGAGCTCTACCTGAACCTCGATCTCATCAAAGAGGCCATAGATGTTTTCATCGTGGGTGAGGAGTGGAACAAAGCCAAGAGAGTTGCTAAGGAGCTGGAGCCAAGGTTGAAAACCACACAAGTCGCTCTTAAAATATTGTGTGCATTTTTCATAACATAAAGAATATGAGAAGAAAAAACACTCTGAGCTGCTTTTATTCATAATATTCACCTTCAACTCGCTTAGCTACACTCGTTAACTAAAAGAAACACAAAAAATGTCCTTGGGAAATATACTTAACTCTACTCGCCTCCAGTGCTTTTACTCACACTGGTGTATGGGTGCGTATGAATGTTCACTGGTGGTCTGAGGGGCAGTGATGTGCCGGCCGATGTATAAACGACCACTTTTTCAACTAGCCTGCCCGCAACTCGGACTGAGTTTGGGTCAATCCACGCATCACTGCCGAGGGGCCATTTGGTATGACTTAGTAGCTATGCTTCTGTCAGCCTGCCCCAGGATACTTGTGGCTACAAATGTAGTTTACCACCACCAGAGGGGGAGAATGTGAGTGAATGAATGACACTGGGGTTGATTTTTTTTTTTTTTTTTTTTTTTTTTGAGTGAGTTCTTTTAAACAAATTTTTGGGTGCTGAATCCAAACATGATTTCAGTTTTTTCTCTATCATGTCAAGTTTTTGAACTATAGGATTCCCATTTTCTTATAAAATATGAAAAATACTGTACTTAATGGGTATGTGCTTGTTTTATGAGATTTTTCAAATATTGACTTACAATGAAATATGAAAGAAGCAGGCATGACTGCAATGTTTATTTAACACTATTATGTTTTACAAAGGCTATTTCTACTGTAATTGTGCTAATCTACTGGGAGTTGCACACACCTCTCACCACATTGTCTCCATAGTAACTGCATAAACAAGTTTCCACATAGCTGTAGATGAGTCCAATCATAATCACCTGGAACATCTTAATACAACTAATCAGTGGAGTTTTGCTTATCTGGAGGGTAATCTGTGGAGAAAAAAACTTTATCTACCAGAAAAAAATGACTGCAATTGTGGAATCAGCATTAAAATGTTACTTTCAGTCAGCATAAAAATCTAACTCAGCAATTTTTTTTTTATTGTTCCCCAATGTAATCCATCCACTGTATTAACTTTGAGTATGCGTTCATAGAAAGGTGCAATATAAATAGAATCCATTATTATTATTATGATTATTATTATTATTATTAGTAGTAGTAGTAGTAGTAGTAGTATAATTTTAAATAGGTCTGTCTGATCACAGATGAGGTCTATAGTTCAGAATAAGTGGAGTTAATGTTTGTATGTATGTATTTCAGATATGAGGAGTATGTTGACCAGAAGTACAAAGAACACCTTAAGAACCAGGGACGAGTGGAGTCTGTGAGTATCAAAACATGCTTTAATGTCAAGGTGGAAGAGATGTTTTCATGACAAAACATGAACATTTAATTATTTTTAATGAAATCAAGTCCTGACTGTTGTAAAATATTAGAGCAGTGCACACAAAATCAGTCTTATTTTTAACTCACTTTACTTTTTTACAATGTCTTTTTCTTTTTTCTTTTATCCTTATTATTTTATCCTATGGATCTAGTTTATATGTTTTTAATAAAGCTTCAATAAATGAATGAATGAATACAATTCCTAACAACACTGAAGGCTATGACTATGTAAGAGTAGTTTAGATGTCACATTCTTAAATGTACGAAGTGAGATCAGAAATGTGAGTGGATCATTTTTTCCATTTTGTCATGAATGTGTATTTTCAGCTGGTGGGTGTGGACGTCATGGCTGCTCTGGATATGTACGCAGACAGAGGACAATGGGAGAAATGTCTAGAGACGGCTTCCAAACAGGTACTTAATGCACAGGTTTGAAATGTTAGTTTAGGAGTACATTATGGTCATTTGTTTTCATGGAGAAAAACAGTCCAGATGATGTTGGATTAAACTGTTAAAAGATAAGGTTTAATGTTAATGCAATGTCAGACTCATTTTAGTTCAGGTGCCGCATCTGATCTGAAATGGGTCGGACCTGTAAAATGATAATAGTGGAAAATTTGAAATTATTTAAAGAGTAACTTTTCAGCGAGATATACGAACTTATTTTTACACAATAGATCTTGAAAATCATATTTCAATACATCTTACCAAGATAATTTTCACTTGTGCCATTGACTTTTTTTTCTTAATTCAAGAAACAAATCTGCCAATGGAACAAGTGAAGGTTATCTTGATAAGATTTCTTGAAATAAGATTTTCAAGACCTATTGTCTAAAAATAGCTTCTCATATTTCATTGAAAAGTTACTCTTTAGGTCATTATGTTTTATTTTAAGTGTGATCAGATGTTTTGACCAGAAATGAGAAAAATACACTTGGTAAGATTTAGATTTTTTTCCAGTGTAAAAATAACACGAACCATGAACAACCTGAAGTTTCTTAAGAAAAATAAGTGTAATTTTCACATGAGTTCAACATCCTCAATTGTTTGGCAGACACCAGTTTTGACCCACGGGCCATATGTTAGACTAACTACCATAAAATCATCAAACCATGTCAGCAGTTATTGGTCTATCAATGTTTTTTTTTTATCGTCTTCACTTGTATGTTGTTGTGTTTGTCAGAACTTTAAGATTCTGCATAAATACGTAGCTCTGTACGCTACGCACCTCATCAAGGAGGACGACGCTCAGAAAGCCCTGCAGCTCTATGTTCAACATGGAGCCCCACCCAACACACAGGTACCATCAGAACCATAAAGGCCACGTTGGTTTGAATCACTGAAGCCTTTGGTGACATCAACCTCCATCGACCCAGATGAGAGAAGCTCTGATCTGAAAAAAACTCAAAATTCATAATAACACATTATAATTACTAAATAGTGAAAATAGTGAGTTACAGAGTTTTGTCCTGGTTTTCTTCTATCATGTGGCTTTTACATGCTGTCTTTGGTGGAACTCGTTGGACTGTGTGTGTGTGTGTGTGTGTGTGTGTGTGTGTGTGTGATAAAATATGTCTGTGATTATTTTATTTTCCATACAATCTATAGTGGAAATAAACCTCCAATTGATGCCTGTGTGTTAACCCCACAAACGTTATAACTCCCACATATGTAATAACCCGCAAACGTAATAAAAATTTGCAGCTTTTACTGTAATAAACCCACAAATGTAATAACTTTCCCACTAGAGTAGTAGCAGTCACCTACCACAAATGTAACACCTAATTTCTAAACAAAAAATAATAATTATTACATGTGTGGGAAATTAGGTGAGAAGTTATTACAATTTTGGAAGATGAAGATTTTTACCATCCCACAAAAGTAATAAATTCCCACAAACGTAATAATTATTATGTTTGTGGGAAATGATATGTTACATTTTTGGTAGGTGACTGCTATTACATTTGTGGGAATGTTATTAAATTCGGCGGAATATTAGGTTTAAAGCTGCAACTTTTTCTTCCATTTACAAGGAGTTATTAACACCTGTGGTCATTATTGAAGAACCTGTGATAGCTGACAGATGGTTACTTTGACTTACTTTATTCTTAAATGCACTAAATTGTTTTGAGAATAAATGAACAACATTGTAGTTCATACTTACACCACTTCTCAAATGATACAAACGAGGCAAAACAGTTAACCTCCACACTCTGTTTGTACTAAACACAAGCATAAAAATATGTTTTTCTTCTTAGACTGTTCTTTATTGCACCTATAAACACACGTAACAATTGACCATTTTCTACGGTTTCATAATACCAGCATGAAGAATGATTATAATTGTGTTTTTTCCAGAACTTTAACATCTACAAGCGCCTGTTTCTGGACCTGATAAACCTTCCTGACACTGATACACCAGAGTGTTACCGCATGTGGGCTGACCTACGCAACTTTCTGCTGCAACTGGTAAAAACAAATACACACAAAGAAAATGTTTTTATGGTCCACTATTGCTGTAAGAAATATACAGTGTAAAACAAACATTCATTTTGAGAATTTGTATGTACGTATATGTATGTATGTACGTATATGTATGTATGTATATATGTATGTATGTATATATGTATATATGTATGTATGTATGTATATATGTATATATGTATGTATGTATGTATGTATATATGTATGAATGTATGTATGTATGTATGTATGTATGTATGTATGTATGTATTTATATATGTATGCATGTATGTATGCATGTATGTATGTATATATGTATGTATGTATGTATGTATGTATGTATGTATGTATGTATGTATGTATGTATGTATGTATGTATCTATGTATGTATCTATGTATATGTGTATATATGTATGCATGTATGTATGTATGCATGTATGTATGTATGTATGTGTCCTCAGATGAGTACTTTTTCTTTTGTCGTTGCTAATCCTGTGTGTCCTTTTGTGATTTCAGTGTGAGAACATCTCCCAATCAGCTGAAGCCAACTCTCCAGCTCATGAAGACTTCGAACAGATGCTGCTGATCGCTCACTACTACGCCACTCGATCTGCCGCTAAAGGAGTGGAGCAGCTGGTACACCAAACTACACACAGTAGACTTTTCACTTCCCAACATGCAGAATATTTCATATTAACAAAAGCATGTCAGAGAACTTTGAGAACTAATGCTAACTGAACCGAGGCCGAGTAGAAGTTATGGTGTTATTATCAATGAGATACAACCACAACTTCGAATTAGCTCTCGTATACCTAAACATCTACCAATAACTAAAATCACCTACTGATCTAAAATATTTGACAAATGTTGATTCACTTATCCAGTTGATACATGTAGATAACTGTGGTAATAATGGAGTTTCACCACCTTTTCTTGGTCAACAAATATGATTCACTCAGACAAATAACAGTGGTTGGAGACTCTGAATGCAAAATCCAAAAAAGTATATAATAAATGGTCACAAATCAGTTAATTGTAGAGGAAAATTAATTTGACAGCCTCCACAAATATAATAATAATTAGTACAGTTAGAACTGTTGTGATAGTAATTTAAAGGCTACAAAAAAATTCAAAGACCCTCATTATTTTGTCCATTCTGGTCCATAAATACTGTAGCAGTGACAGTAACACACCTTAATACTGGATGCTACACAATAAAACAGGCACTTCATTTCTGGAACTCCTTTTCAACAGAGCTCAGATATATCACTTCACTCCCTCTCTTCAAATCCAAACTTAAAACCCATTTGTATTTCCACTCTCTGTTTGTGACCACTATTTTATTACTTGTTTTCTACTTTCCTTGTTGACTGTACAGTGTCCTTCAGAGCCAAGAAAGATAACTGTAAATAAAATATTGTTTTTCATTTAGAGTCACTGTAGAAAATAAACTGTCGAGAGCCACAGTAAGTTCCTATTGGATTTCACAAAATGTAATAATAAGAATTCATTTTTAATTCTGTTTTTACAATGACATTGAATGGATGTGAGTCATGTTCACTGCATCAACAGGGTCTTAATTTTCAGCCAATAACTGGTAGTGACAAACATTTGAGCTCTGAATTTTTGTTGTGTAAGATAATTCTCCATAAGACTAATCTCAATGTATTTTTTTTTTCATCCTCAATTTATTTTTTAAAGTAAAAACTGTAAAAACAATTGACAATATTGAGTTTAGAATATATCTGTGAAAACGACACGTTATTCATTTAATCGCTTTGAGTAAAGGATTAATTTTGATTAAATGTTGTAATTTATTTGATTTCCAGTGTTAAACTCGTTTTCTCTGGTGTGTATTTCCAGATCGGTTTGGCTGCCAAATTGTCGGTGTCTCTACTGCGTCACACTGAGATCATTCCGGCTGACAAAGCTTTCTACGAGGCGGGCCTGGCCTGCAGGGTGAGTTTAACTTTCAGAAAATAAGAACTGCTACCTCCATAACAAAAAACACCAACCTGGTCATTGTACTTAAATTTAAAGGTTTATATATATATATATATATATATATATATATATGTGTGTGTGTGTGTGTGTATATATATATATATATATATATATATATATATATATATATATATACACACACACACACACATATTCTTTTCATTTTCAACATTTATTCCCTCAGCATTTATTCTACTTTTCACTGCAGCATGAACATGATAATGATTCATTATTTTATTTTCTTTCTTTATTTTACTTTCATTATTTTATTATCTTGTTATTTTAACATTTAAAGACACAAACTACTTAATGTTTTTCACACTCTTGATTTCTTTACACTATAGAAATAGAAAAACACCATTTAATTACAATAAGAAACCTGGACACACAAAAAAGTTATATTAATGTGACTACATGGTACATTCTATATCATATATTCCAGAGAATTATCTGGACACTTCTCTGACTTTTTCTGTGTGAAATATTTTACTTAGTATTTCTAACAATTTTACAAATGTGTTCTTGTGGTTTTCAAAATGTCAAATATGTCAGTTGTATTTTGTTTTTATGGCCTTTGTTTGCTGCAGTTGATCTATCAGTCATAACAAATTCACATTGTGCTAAATTCAACACCTGTTTGGCTGCATGTGGCCGTTTCCTGTCACCACAGGCTGTTGGCTGGGCGAACATGGCCTTCATTTTCCTTAACCACTTCCTGGATCTGTGTGATGTGAGTAAATCAAATAATGAAATAAGCCGTTGTGAATAAATAAATCTGTCTTTTATGGTTATGGTTGTGTTATCCACCATGTTTCTCATCAAAATAAGACTTTTACAACAAGATTTTAGTTTATTTCAACCTAAAACTTGTCATGTTTTAATCTGCGTTTGGTTAATTTCTCGGTATATGGCTCCATGCAGGCCATTGATGAGGGAAACCTGGACGCTCTGGACCACTCTGACTTCCTGGATACTGACATTCCTTTTGAGGTTCCAGTTCCCAACAAACTCTGTGTCACGGTAAAGATGTCAACTCCTACAATTTACCCTGAACAGGCTGATTTTCACTGCAGGGTTGTTAGTGTATATTGAAATGTTCATTAGCTTTCATTTTAATTTACTATTTCTGTTTGGTTTATTATTTTGAGTAGTTTGATGTTGAATTGTTTTAATTGAGTTTTGTATATTTGTATGATGGAGGAGGTTTTGATTGATAATAACCTGCAGTTACTTGAAAATTTGAATTTAGTTTCAATTTGAGTCTGTGTTTTTTTTTTAAATATTTTATTAAGTACAATGTTACTCATTTCTGTCAATGCCAGACATTGAAAAAATGACAAAATAATATAAAAAATATAATTAAACAAGTGGTGCCAGGCACAACAAACCTCGCCTCACGCAGATGTTTTACCTGATTTACCAGGTAAGAAGAACTTGGGTATCAGTAGATTTTCTGTGACCTCCTGACCCACTGAGCAAAAGTCTCCAAAATTGGCTACACAGAAGTACATTCACTAAAATTTAATATGTTCTATTCTACATCACCTCACCTGAAAATTAACTGAAAATTTCATGGAAATTGATCCAGTACTTTTTTTGGTAAAGTTGTTGACGAACAAATAGACAAAAAAAAAAAAGAACCCAAAACAATACCCTTGTCTCCTCCTTTTTTTCCTCCTAATGATAAAAAAATGCAACAACACAAAATTTTTCCTGAAACAGTCCAGCACATCACAGCAGGGTGTAAGATGGAAGGAAGGCAAGGCATACATGGAGAGGCATAACCAGGTAGTGGGCATACTGTACAGGAACATCTGTAAAGAGTATGGACTGGAGGTCCCAGGGTCAAGATGGGAGAACCCCCCAAAGGTGACAGAGAACAAACAGGCCAAGATCCTGTGGGACTTCCAGATCCAGACTGACAAGATGGTGATGGCCAATCAGCCTGACATCGTGGTGGTGGATAAACATGAGAAGACAGTGGTGGTGATAGATGTAGCAGTCCCCAGTGATAGCAACATCAGAAAGAAAGAACATGAGAAGCTTGAGAAATACCAAGGGCTGAAAGAGGAGTTAGAGAAAATGTGGAGTGTGAAGGCAACAGTGGTACCAGTAGTGATCGGAGCACTAGGGGCAGTGACCCCCAAGCTGGGAGAATGGCTCCAGCACATACCAGGAACAACATCAGAGATCTCTGTACAAAAGAGCGCATTGCTAGGAACAGCTAAGATCCTGCGCAGAACCCTCAGGCTCCCAGGCCTCTGATAGAGGACCCGAGTCTGAAGGAGACACCGCCCACGTGGGGCGAGAGCAACATTTTTTTTTATTTTTAATTTATTTTTTTTTTTAAAAAGGGAGCAGGGGGGTGTGAGTCTTCTAGAGACAATCTTTTCATGTATTTTTCTACATTTTGGTGCTGGTTGGTTTCACTTTTGGGCCTTGATCTGAAAAACTTGAGGAGCCGCTGCTTTACTGGATGAGATACAGGTTCCCCAGAGCATCAATCATCACATTTTAGGGTTATGGCCTGTTTTAATGTCAGAGCTTTGTCTCCACTCAGTCTGTTGTGTATTTCAGGACACCCAGCGTGAGCAGATTCGTGACTGGGTGCTGATGGTGTCCATGGATCATCGCCTTGAACAGGTCCTGCCTCGAGATGAGAGGAACACGTATGAAGCCTCGCTGGTGGCCGCCAGCACCGGCCTTCGCTCGCTGCCCTGCATCCTCACTGGTAATTCAAACCAAAATACCCACCATGCATCACTCACCCATCCTACGTGTTCTGTCCCATTCATTGTTTTTATTCCCTGACACTGACACTCTAACTCCAGGATACCCTGTGCTGAGGAATATGGTCGAGTTCTCGGCTGCAGGGAAAGCGTCAAACAAGGACGACTGGAACAAATTCCTCATGGCCACAAAGGTGAGACGACACAGACGCAAAAAAAAAAATTCTCACCTGTTCACTTCACACATTAGAAAAGTTAGAGTAAGATTCAGACTTTCAGGCAGTGCAGAGAGTTATAAGAACTGCTGAGAAGATTATTGGCTGCTCTCTGCCTACCTTGGAACATCTGTCCACATCCTGCTGTCTCAGGAAAATCAGGGCCATCACAACAGACCCCACACACCCTGCACACTCTCTCTTCGACCTGATGCCTTCAGGCAAACATTACAGGTCCATCAAGTCCCGCACCAGTAGACTGAGCAACAGCTGCTTCCCCTTGGACAGTCTGTATAGCCAACACTCACAGACTCACACATACACTCACACACAATCTGCCCATCACTGCACACTGCACTTTTTAATTTACATTTAATATAACTGGTACTTTTAACCTTTTAACTCTACCTCACTGTTTTAAAAAATCTGCCATAGCCACTTTATTTATTGTCTTTTTATCTTTATTTATTGTCTTTTTATCTTTATTTATTGTCTATTTATCTTTATTTATTGTCTTTTTATCTTTATTTATTGTCTTTTTATCTTTATTTATTGTCTTTTTATCTTTATTTATTGTCTATTTATCTTTATTTATTGTCTATTTATCTTTATTTATTGTCTTTTTATCTTTATTTATTGTCTTTTTATCTTGACCTTTTTCCTTTTACTGTGGTGCAGAGTGGCCCCAGTGTTAAGTGCAATTTCATTGTAACTTGTGTGCAATGACAAAAAAGTTTATTCTATTCTATTCTATTCTATTCTATTCTATTCTATTCCATTCTATTCCATTCTATTCTTTTTATGATATTTTTGCTGACAAGCCATATTAATTTCAACTGCTTTGCTTACATGAATGATATATATCTTTTGTGCTCTTATTTTGAAAAAGTCAATAGTCCTTATATTATAACCAGATCTAAATGATCTGGTTTTAACATTTGTGAATGAAATCATGAAATTAAAATAGTTTATTCAGTTATTTAAATGTCATTAAAATTTTGTTTAGTTTAGTTCAGTTTGGTTTAGTTTTGTGGATCCAGGCAGCTTTTTACCCCCTCCCCATTGCTCTTTTCGGGTCAATAATATATCTTTAGAGTTCAAATGCTGACCTGTGTCCTGTCAGATGCAGTAGTGATCTAACATACCTTGAAACACGTGTACTTTTTTTTTCTCTGTTGTTTTTCATGAAAACAAAATTCTTTCAAAGCCTTAATGACACCAACTTTATCTTTGAAATGACCCAAAATCGCCATTATACTCAGACCACTGTAAGCAAATTATTTGTTAGAGGAATGATTCTGTCTCTGGTTTTTTGATTCTTATGATTTTTATCACTCAGAGTTTTGCCCTGCATTACAAATAATTATTTTTAATTGCTCATAAATGTGCGACTCCTTTGTGTTGTCATCACATGTCTGCTCTATTCTCTGACTGCTCATTGTTGTTTTTCTCGTGCAGACTTCCCACAGTCCCGAGTGTCAGGACGTCCTCAAGTTCATCAGCCAGTGGTGCGGAAGTCTGCCGTCCACTGGCTTCTCCTTCCACTGACACAGTAAACCTCACCGTAAATAACCCCCAGTATGTACAGGTACATACAAATATATCTTCATTCATATGGTAACAGGTTTTCTGACAATAATTCTGTCACCAACGATATGTTGACGTCAGATACTTGGGATGACTGGACACATTTTCTTCTACTCTATTTTAATCTTACGTCTGACTGACTGCTCCGTCGCCGTGGAAACGTAAATTCCATCGGCTGCCTCGTCCACACCTTTCTGTTCTGTCCACATTCCTGTCGTCTTCAGAAGGACTTTCTCTCAGGATGGCAACGCTGACTTAAAACCAAAGGTTTCTATTCCAGAGGACGTTATGACACAGAGCTGGTTTTACACCATAATAGAAGGACTATTTAATTTATTGTGCACAGTCTTGACGTGTGCTCTTCCTTTCCATTTCCAAGCCAGTGTCTCTGGCAATGCCTTTCTGTCTTTAATAATATGAAATGTATTTTGTTTAATAAAGCTAGTTTTCAACCATTTAAGAAGGTGTTTTATTTCATAACAGAACATAGAAACTACTTTTTACTTATTAAATTGAACTAAGGGGTCATTTAACCTGATATTAACTAGAATATGGAGACCAGTAAAGAGAATAAAATAAAAATAAAAAAAATAGGAAAAGAACTGTAAAATGAATTATTTGATTTTCACCTGATTTATTGCTCACTGAATTGACTAAATAACAGATTTTTATTCCCCAATCAAAATGCTTGAGTTCACTGAGTATACAGTATATTGATCAGGAGCAGTTGGTTAAAAAAAATAAGAAGAATGTGTTGATTCCTGCAACATTCCGATATTTCTAGAGACAAAACAAAGTCAGAAAACAACTGAAGGGAGAAGTATTGGAAACCTGCTTCATACTTAACTTAATCTATTGTAACAATTAAAATTCAAGAGATAAAAAAAAAGAGCACACAATATTTTTTTTGATTTGTTCTTTTTTTATTGTTTTTGCACAGTAAGGAAACATGAGTCACATGAAGCCATTGACAGTAATATCAAGACTCTACATATATAAAACAGGTTTAAAAATGGTAGATTAGAATGAAATAGATTTCAAAAAGCTTTATTTAAAATGTGAGAAATAATCCACAGGAAATGCAACCACAAAATAACCTGTTAAATCACCCATAAACATACACACCACATTCACAAAAACTAAATATGTAAGACATACACAAAACAATTGAATTGCATTTGTCTTTATTGCCTACTTAACATTAATTGTCAGTTAGTGTAAAGTAAGGACGTGTTTGATGATAATAATTTGCAAACTGAATATAATTAATTGCATTTTAACTAAATAAAATTTAAAAATTGCATCTTGATAATAAAGTCACTTGGTTTAAACTGGTGTTAAATTAGATGATTTAACTATCATTTACTGCATTTATTATACAAAGATCCTTTGTTGTGTGTGTGTGTGTGTGTGTGTGTGTGTGTGTGTGTGCGTGTGTAAATTGCTATAGTCACCAAAAATAGATCATTAGCATGTTTTAAGCCATTTTTAATCAGTCTGGTGCAGAGGTCTTCTTTTAACAGAGGAAAAGAATTGGGTATTTATAAGATTTGGGTTAAAAATAAACTGTAATAAATCTTGAGCCTTGGTGTCTCCGTTTGGATAATGGAAATACAGTAAATAAACACATCATATCAGGTTTTAAAAAGCAGGTTTTAATCTCAGCTGCTTGGAATTTACTGTACACGAGCGTCTACTGTTTCTAGAGTGCACGTCGTCTCCTTTCCCAGCAGAGGTGCATCCATAATCAATAGAAAAAAGGCGGCACGTTTGAGAAAAATGCATTAGTAAGTGAGAACTCAGACAATTTCCTGTTGGGAGAGAAGCTGACGCTCTACTATGAAACACCTACAGCATCCACACACACACATATAATGACCCTCCCATTGTATTTATTCATTAAAGAGGTTTATTTTATCAGGAAAAGTCCAAATAAATCGACTTGTATCAGGTCATATTTGAAATTTTAGATTAAAATTCTGTTTTTGCCACATCAGGAGACTTAAAACTTACATTATTTTATACAAATCTTCACATTGATTTGGATTTTGGGGACAAAAACCTCTATAATCTAGGTTTTTCTCACCACATAATGAGCCTTTCACTTATTACAGTGTTTTCAGTCAGTATTTTTTCTGTATTTTACATTTTTAAAAATTTAATCTAGTGCTATTTTGAATTGATTTTTACCTGACAGACTAGTTTAATTTATTCAACATTTATCAGATTTATGCATCAGGACATAACCTCGACTCCCAGCTGAAAGGATGCTTAGGATGATGTAATGAAATGCAACAGAGCACGAACACTAATGGCAGTGAAGGCAGTAGCAATGAAGCAACATTTTAAGGCTGTATTAATGACCTTATTACAGAAATATAATAATAGAATATCATATAAAATACTTATAATAGCAAAGAATACATAAAATATTGGGCAGAAAGGTCTTAAAATGAAAAATTGTGAGGATAAAAATCAACAACATGGACATAATTATAATAAAATATTATCTATTCCCAACTTGACACCTATTATTAGTGTTTGCAGTCGTGTGTTGCTTCTAGTTGAGCATGAATTCTATCAAGATTTAGGTTTTACACATAAATTACCATCCACCATACTACTTCGCAGAACTGTAAAGCTTTTCAGAGGCAAACACTGAGGTTGGGATTTTGTTTTTCACCCCAATACAAGCCAAAAAATTTGCACAAATATTGTATATAACACACTTAGATATGTGAAATGTCTGACATTGGAACCAGTAGTGCGTGTAGATTTTATATTTACTGTATTACAAAAAGCGGGTAGGTTGTTTTTCTGTATATTTGATCAAAATAACC